>CM021736.1:35320019-35667429 GCA_011075105.1 Heteronetta atricapilla | reverse complement strand
TGATGGGATCTGGGGAGTGAGGTGATGGGATCTGGGGAGTGAGGTGATGGGATCTCCTTCCGTTTCCAAAAAAAGTGTAGTGTCCAAACGTACAGTTAGTAGGAAGGCAGTGCTTGGGGTTCCACCTCAGATGTGGCACTAGCCACAGATTCTCAAGGATTAAGCAGCCCAGTTTCATTACGATTTTAGCAGCAGATCCGGATCCCTGTGTGTGGGCAGTGCAGTGATTTTCTGTTCAGTGGATTGCCTGTGGGCAGGCTGTGCATGGAGCTGCCGCTGTGGGTTGTTGGCAAAATATTTCCCATGAGGGGAATGGGACACACGTGGTTTGTGATGAGGAGGAATTGGAGGTGTGTTTAGTCTTAAAGAAGAAACCCGATCTCGCTGAACGTCTGTTCTGAACACGCTATGTGTTCTTGGAAGCTCTTGTTTTGGGGAACGCATTCATATTAATTTAAAATACCCACCTGCCCTTATTGGCCAAAAATCAATGGGCGCCGTGTTCAGACAGGAGCAGTAACTCGAGAAAACTCAGCCCCTGTTGTTTTAACCATCCGGGGGAGCGCAGAGAGAAACGTTTCACGGGAGCTTGAACAAGCATTAGGTGAAGCAGGGCGGAAAGCAGAGATTTTTCTGAAGGCGTTTTTGTCTGCTGGAAAGAAAAAAAAAACAATTTCATTGTGGTTTGAATGCAGGTGCTGCCTCCAGAGTGGATGCTCGTGTGGGTCCTCTGATGCCAGCGCAAGTCGCCAGGGTGACTGCTGTGTCTGCGCCAGCTGTGACGTTCATGACAGCCAACCTGATGGACCAGGCGTTAACAGGTGTGTTTGTGGTGCTGTGCACTCATTGTACCGCTGGAGCGTACGCTGTGGATCTCCGTGCTTCCAACCCAACTGTGTCTTCCACACCGCACGGTAACGGGGGGCCCTTAGAAAATGGGCTCCAATTTGATGGCGTTTGCTTTAGCTAATTAACAAGTGTTTTCAGAGTGTTTCAGATCCCGTTTGCTCGGTCTGGCAACCGGCAGTAGCTTTGCGTTTGATGACACAACAGGCAAGTTTCTGAAATGTCCTTGGGCTTTTCGTTTCCCTTGCCAGTGGTATTCACAGGCAGTGCAGCGATAACGTGGTTATCTTTTGGGTAGTTGCTCCATGAAGCCTCGTTGGCTGCGGTCTCCGAGGACGCTTTGTGCTGTGCTGTGTGATAAAGCTGTTTTATTCATAGTCATGTAAATGTGCGTGTTGTTGTGAAAGGGAGACGGAGCTTTCTCCCAAAAGCTGGAAGAAGTCTCGTGGCTTTGTTCAGCCCCACACGTACACCTTGCAGAACATGACCAAAACGAGATCAGATTTTGATAAAAAAAAATTGAGAACGTCTTTCCTACTAACAACAACTCCTTATGATCCTGTCATCGTTGTGAAAGCCCTCCATGCCTGGTGCCGAGCTCATTGCTAGCCAGGTTTCGTGGCAAATGCTGGCCTTTGTCAAGAATTCAGTACTAGGTATCAGTTCTGGTGTAATTCTTCTCGGCCCTCACACCTAGGCAGCATTGGCACGGTTGCGGAGGGGTTGAAAAGCCGCGTGTTGGAAGTGACTGTACTTGTAAGCCTGTGCAGGGTCTTGGATAAAAGCCACCTCTCGTCCCGCTAAGCCCTTTGCCTTGTGGGCGCATCATGCTCACGGGCTCAGTCCACAGCTAAGATAAAAGTTTCAGGGTCACCCGTGCTGGGCAAATCCCCACCTGGAGCCGCAGGCGCTCTTTGAGGCAGCTCTGTCCGCCTTACACCTGTCTGGCGTTGGGCCTTCTGGCTGAGCTTCTGGTGGGGAATTCTGGAAAATTTTATGACGGATGTAAGACTGAAAGAACGACCATACGCGTTTCCTGTGATAGAAAGTTTCTTGTCTGGCTTAGCTTGCTTTTGCTAGGCACCTATTTTGCCCTCAGCGCAGTTACTCTGCTTAAGAGCCGTGTGTTCCTCTGCAAAGTCACCGTGGGTGCTATTGACTTGCTTTCTTGGCAGGAGCAAGAGATGGAGGAAATGCTAAAACTGGTGAAAGAACGCACGGGCAGAAAGACAAAGTTGTGTGTAAGGGTCCTGCTGCCCTGCGGTTTGCTGCTCGTGGAAGACTGCCATCATCATTTGCAATGTATTTCACATCCGAGGAGTTTCGTAACCGTCTTAGCGTCGGCCTGGCGGGCACAAAGCCTCCCACTGCACCCATTGTGCTGAACGAGGGTTACGCTGTGCAAAGCCTTCGCTGCCTGGATGGCTTTGGATGACCAGGCCAGGGTGACGTTTGGTCAATAGGTTGTGTAAATCAAAGGGCTGTCGTGCTGAGAGGTCGCTGTTTGGGAAGAGCGATCGTTGCGTTTCTCCATGTATACAGGTAATGTAAATAAGATGAACCCTCGATTTTTGTTTCTGGCTTTACCTTGAGAATAGAAAACACATTTGTCTTCCTCCGTTTGTCATCTTTGATTTGCTGCTGACTGCGTTTAAAAGAAAAATGGCAATTTCACTCAACTTTAGTATGGATTTTTCTTTAATGTTTTTCAGGAGATCGCACTTTTCTATAGGTTTCTACAAGCTATCATTATTGCCGTTGGAAAGGCAATCAAAGAAAGAATCATAATTAGGGGCAAATAACAGTAATAAAGGTGTTTTCACACATCAGTCTCAAAGCGCTACAGAGAAGGAAGCGAGCACGTCAGAAAGCTGTCACAAAACAGCGAGGTTTGGACAAAGCCCCGGGAGCTGCCCCGCTCACGGAGCCAGCCGGGGACAGCAAAAAGCCTTCCTTCCCAAAGACAAAATTAATCTATTTTTTTTTGTATTTCTGGAGCACAAGCAGGAAACTTTGCAGCGGTCCTGGCTTCCAGTAAGCATTTATTTTTGTGTTGGAAGTTGGAAATAGCCAGCGACGAGTACAACTGATTTTGTTCCCCTTCAGGCAAGGGAAGAGCCCCTCGTGCACGCCGCTCCCTAGCAGAGGCGCGGGGCTGTTCACGGCCACCCGCACGGGGCTCCGCATCCCCTCACAGGTCTTTGGCGCTCAGGCCATCGAGTGCTGCAGGTCAGGGCCAAGACCTTGAACTCGATTCCAGTTTAATAGGAACCGCACGTAAAGAGCAGAGGAAGGAGCGGCGCCAGGAGCGGGCAGAGATGCTGGACGGGCTGCAGCTCGCCTGGGCAGCCTCGCAGGGGTGCCAAGAGCTGGGACAGGGGCTGAGAAATAGCACAGAGGCTGCAGCCAGGAAAAGAAGGTAAACCCAGGCAGAAGACGACTGCGGATAAGCATACGTTTGGTGGATCTGGGTTAGGTGAGGGCTGCCTGGTGCCGCGGGAAGGCCGAGGCACGTGCCCGGAGTGCTGTGCCCGGTCCTGGTGGAGCTGGCTTGGTTCCGCAGGGAGCCAATCTCAGCTGCTGCAGGAGGGGGTGCTGTGCACCCCGCGCCCTGCCTGGGGAGATACCATCTGTCGGAGCGTGTTGGCGGCTTGTCTTCAACCTCCGCACCAGGCACAGAGCCTGTGCTGTGGTACAGCAGGCTGAGAATTTATCCCCGTTTTGTTACGAGCCTCCAGGAAAATAAAGGAGTGAGTGGGAAGAGGTTGGTGAGGAGGGAAAAGGCTGCTCAAGCAGAGATGTGCTAAGGTGGGAAACGCAGCGTTAGGCAAATAACAGAGAAAAGGGTCAGAGCAGAATACAGGCACCGATTCAGGGGTGAAATAAACTGTGCGGGAAGGAGCAGGAGCAGATGTTGCCAGGAGGTGCCCCCTGCTCTGAGCGGTGCTGGTGGGTGGAAGCTGGGCCCAGCTGTGCGGGAGCAGGGCAGGGACTGGGTGGTGGAGCCAGCACTGAAAGCAGCCCGTGGCTGAGCAGCGAGCCGCAGGGGAGGAACCGGGCATCTGCCCGATGTGGGCTTTAGGCTGATCTCAAAAAACAAAAGACAAAAAAAAGCTGTGGGGAGAGACAGGACTGACCTGACGTGCGGCGATATTGGTGGGGTAGCAAAACGCAGAGTGCCTGGATGTGTGCACTTGGAATAAATCCATCTCTCTGCAACACTAAGAGTCAAATTTTTAAAGCTGTATTTGAAAGTAACAGAAGTGTGGCTCTGCAAACCTTTGCAGAACAGTTTTATTCTCTCTTGTCCAAAGCTTCTCGTGGAGTAAATCAGTCCTCCTCTTCCTCATCCTCTCTAATTCTGCATTTAACAACGTGTTTATAACCATACGCCTACATCCTCTGTAATATATGTGTGGTAATTTTGCTACTTCACCTCTGCTTTTCGTACCGTGAATTATTCATGTCTCTCTACCTGCCGTGGAGGCTGGGAGAAGTCTCTCTAATCAGCTATCCTTACCCTCCAGCCTCCAGCTCATCCTTCAGCAGCGCTGCGGCGGCTGCGGGAACGCGCTGCTGGTAATTGTGCTGCTAAGTTTGGGGGCAAAAAGCGCCGTGTGATTATGCTGGAGATGCGGCGTGGTGGCTTAATTGTCTGCCTGCAGTATGTTTTATGCGCTTAAGTTAAAGAGGGGAAGAAAAAAGGTTGATTAATGAGAAAAGAGTAAACCTGAGGGAAGACGTGCACCAGTTGCCCATAGAGGTCAATGACGTACCTTGCCCGCTGCTCTTTCTGGCATGTGCCGAGAGGAAGAGATCTGTAATGATCTAACAAGCCCTAGTGATGATCTAACAAGTCTTCAGCGATCTGAGGAGCCCTGCCCGTGGTCCGGTTCATGTTCTCCTGCACAAGCAGAGCGGTCTGTCCGTCCCATCTGGCCACCCTATGCCTCGCCTCTGGCCTCATCCCTTTTGGCTCTGCTGCGTCTTCTGTCTCACGGTCAGGTTCCCTCGTTCACACAGCCCCACCCGAACCCGGGGAGTTCAGCCACGTTGGGGTTTTTAAGCTAGACGGAGGAAAAACAGGCTTGAAACGTCGGTGTCTTGGGAAAGTCCATCTCAGTGGTCACTGGGGATATAAAAATACTGACTCCTGCCGTGCCCAGCGACTTTCAGCAGTATAGCCCAATTCTTCCTTTTTTTTTTTTTTTAATTTCCATTTTATTTCAAACGTTCTGTCCCACGTTTTGTGGCAGCCTGTGTCACGTGTGAGTGCTTAGTGAGCTGTGTGCTGCAGGAGCTCACGTAGGTGTGCTGCGCTGGCGATACGCTATTTCTAGCAGAAGATGCGGCACCCAAGTCCCTCCGTGAGGCTTCGAATCCCTGCTCAGATGATGTGGGAGAGCTTTTCACAGGAGAAAAACGGAGAAGTTGCTTCGGGCTTTGCCAGCACCGAGTTTCCAAGCGGAACTGCGTAAGGTTCAAACAGAGGTGAGCACGGCTGCCTTTCTGCTTCGTACTTCAAGGAACCTTCAGCTGCCGTACATCGCACCTTCCTTTGCATCAAGCCTGAACTACCTGAGCTGTGGGAGTGCTGAAGTTCTCTCTCCTATTTCACTCTTCAGTGTCAGGAGTGCAGAACTTTTCCACTGGATTTCACCTGTGCAACAGTTTGTTTGAATCCCCCCGTCGACATGTATCTATGTTTATTAATGCATGTAATGGTCAGGTAAATAATGATGCCAGCGAGGTAAACGTGTTCCTCGTGCCCGCATACGTGGGCATGTGGCTGAATGAGAGCTCTTGGCTCCTGAAATCAGCATGGCGATGAAGACTCCAAAGGAATCAAAACTACCTTTTCTCTTTTTTTCTAGGATTAGAGAAATAGGTAAGAAGAGAAAGAAATAGAGCTGGAAGCGGAGTTGCTATGATTGCCCTACTAAAAGAAAAATAATCCAAGGCCTGTTAAGCGTTGTCCAAGTGCGTTGCTCCATGTTCAGCTGCTCCTTCTTTGCGTGACAGACTCGGGTTTGCCTTGTCTGAGCAGCAATTTGTGTGTGACTGTTTCAGCAGGAGGTAATTAGCCTTCCGGAGCTCTTTCTTCCGGGATTACTTCTTGGCAAGAGCAGAAGAATCATGAGCTGGACGCGCTGAGGCACGGCACCGTTCGGCAGTGCTGGGAGCCCGCAGCCTGCACACAGCCTCCGAACCGGGGCTGTTCCTCCTGCTTCCACACGGCTGCACAGGCACTGACTTGTAAAGGAGCTACAAAGGGAGATGTCTCACGGTTCCTTTCATCCTCCACAAGTATGTTTCCAGAAGGCGTATTCATGCTATTTTGATTTAAAACCTTTGTTGGAAGCGTGGATGTCTGTAGGTGACGTGTTGTGCTCGGCTTTCACGCCGGGGCGTGCCGAGAGCTGCGCCCCCAGCGCCAAGTGGCAGCAGAAATAAGGAATATCCCTGAGGCAGGAGGGCCAGAATCAGAGGTGGAAATCTACGGGGCAAGGTAATGAAGTACCTGTGTGAGGGTGACAAAACCGCACGTCTTCCCTCTGCCGCGTTCTAGAGTGTGAGAACACATCAGCAGAGTGAAATTTCAGCCAGGCGCTGTAACTGTGCCTCCAAACTGCACACAGTGGTGAGTGACAGAAACATCCTTGGTTCTCGGGTGTCCTTTCTGCAGTGGTTTTTTCCTCACACAGCTCTTCTGCGGAGAGTTTTATCATGGCTTGTGCCGCCATTTACTGACGTGAACAAGAGTGCATTGCCTTTGTAGGTTTTTTCCTTTTTTTATTAAAAAAAACTTTGTAGTTTACATCAGATTGAGGAATGAAACACGCCTTCGTATTTGTCAGCAGGACCCTGGTTTTTCTCTCGGCTGAAGATGAGCACCCCGGGGTCAGTTTCTCCCTACTGGTGCTGGTGTCCCCGGTATGAGAATACCCAGCCATGTGCGTGGCATCGCTGTGCTTGTCGTCACCGAGAGATTCCCCGCAAGATCCCTGAGAGGTCCTCTGCTGTCGCCAGCCTTTGCGGCTCTCTGGCTCTGAGCCTTTGGAAAGTTCAGGAGGAGAAAGCATAGGTGTGACCGCCTGCAGGCAAACTGAGGTTGGATGTAATTTGACTGCGTTCAAAGCTGAACTTCTCCAGTGATGCTGTGATTCCCTGCTAGCAGATGTCCAATGAAGAGGGATAGATTTAGAGATCCTTTTGATATATATCAGCTGCTCCCTTCTCCTTGCTCCTTTAATGTGGAAATTAATTGATATGATTTGTAAATCTTCTTCATTACCCATAAAAACTGAGTAAGTTGTCTTCTGAGAAAAATGACTTATACTTAAATTTTTATTATCGTGATATATTCAGTGGAGAAAGAGAATCAAACACTTTGTGGGCTCCAGCCTTTTCCTTGATGCAGTTCCTGTTGCAGGTATGTCCATTCTGCTAAGTAATTTTCAAATTAATCAAATGCAATTTCACCTGTGAATCGACTCCGTGATACGCACTCCTGCAGCAGCAGCACTTGCCAATAGTTCCTTCAAGCTCCTCTACCCAAGTTTTAGTCCGTCTTGCCAGACAAAAAGTGCTCTGCAGCAGCTGGGGACGGGAGGAGCATGTCCGTGCTGTGCGTCTGTGCGGCGCGGCGTGCTCTGAGCCCTCGAGCAGCGTGCTCGGGGTGCAGGCAGGTGTGCGGTGCTGCATTGGGGTGCTGGCGGCGTGCCCTACGTGGGCATGGTTAGCAGGGAGACGTAGCAGCAGTTTCGGAGGGGTTGGAGCCTCCTCAGGTGACTCTGCTGCTGTGCTGGAGCTCCTCAGGGACGCATGCACAGCAGTGCCGCGTTACGGTTCTGTACTGCTGTTGGGGTTCTTATCGAGTGAACCAAAACATTGTCACCGTTTGTTGTTTAACGGTACCTGAAATGTTGCAGGATTTAAGGCAGAAATCTAAATATTGTGGTGTGGGTCCCCAGTCATGGTTTTGGGGGTTTTTATCCTGGGCGGGATGCTCAGGGCTGCACAACATGGCCATCTGCATCCCCGGCCGTGTGTGCTGCCTGCTGGAGCTGCTACTGTCACCGCTCAGTTTTGCCTTTGTGGAAGAAAACACTTCTTCCTGATGGTTTGGCCTGTCTGATACCTGCTGCCTTTTTGCCTCTCCTCGCTGTTCATTACGGCCTGTTACCGAGACCCAGACCTTTTGTAGCCGGTGGAAACACTCCCAGTGTTTAGCACTTCACTTGGAGCCAACTGCTGTGTAAAAGGAGAGGGCTGGGGGCTTGTTCTTACAACTGCTTCCAATTAAAAAGCAATTAAAAGCTCAGCCGTGACTGCTGCAGGTGAGGCAGAGCACAGCCGCGGCCTGCAGGCCCTGCCTGGGCCCAGCACCCTGCTGCCCCCGGAGGGCCTGGGCTGGCGGGCAGAGGGGCACAGGCGATGCCTTGGGGACGTGGTGTCCCCATTTCCCTGCCCGCTACCTCCTCTCCTCCTCCCACACAGCTTCATTTCCCTTCTCTTTGAGCATGGCTGAGCTTTTTTTGTGCAGCTTGACCACACAAATTCTCCCCTCAGGCAGCATTGGCAGCACAAGTGCAGTTAGTGTATAGGAAGTGCAACTGGTCTGGTGAAGGGTCTAATTACGAGCCTTGTTTAAGGAATCCTTCGAGCCTCTTGGATTTATTTCCTTGCCTCTGTTCGCTCACCTCACGCGCTGCCTTTGCCACCATCAGTCTCCTCGCTCCGTCTGGCGATGAGGTGATAATTCAGCAAACTAAGGGGAAGATCCATTTCCAAAGCTTCTGAAGAACGCTGCTGGGGCCTTCGGGGCGGCCGCTCGGTGGATCCGACGCATTCGTTTTCCTAGTAAAAAACAAAACACCTCATTGCAGTCAGATCCTCTCTCAAAAGTATACGGATGGGTCCTGTTAGAATGAGGCTGATGTGTAGAAAGGTGGCGGAGGCCAGCGCCTGCTGGCAGGGAGCAGCCCTGGCACCGTGTGGCCGGCAGTGCATTGGCTGCACCTAACCAAGATAACACTTTCTCCTGGCAGATAACGGGAAGGAATCCAGCCGGCCCTCCTGCCCACCTACCTTGATTTTGCACGCCGACAGGAAAAGCGTGCCCACGGAGAGGGATGGCGATAAGGTCTGCTATGGATTTCCTTCTTCCTTTAAAAACCTTTTTAAGGTATTGAACTGCGCAAATCAGAGTCGCTATAAAGGACTGCTCTGTGACCTGGAGCTTTGCTGTCGATAGAGGATTGTTTCCTACAGTCGATTTTAAAGAGCTATCCGTTTAATTTGTCTTAGTGCTCCGTGGAGCTCTGTCAGTGCAGCGTCAGGGTGTCGGCCCCGATGCTCTCGGCTGCAGCGTCGGGGCTCAGGAAGCAGCAGCGGGGAAGGTGCCCAAATGTGCCCTGCAGCGGGCACTTCGTCCATGCTTCTCCTCCGTGCACACCTGCTTTTGGCATCAGAAGCTCTGTCCTGAGGAGGAGATGTGGAATGAGTTCAAATATTTTTTTTGAAATTTGTTATGTTCCTATCATACTGGCCTCTTTAGGCTCTGTGCAAGCAAAACTTCTCTGCCTGCCAGGCTCTGCAGATGTTCTCCACATTTGCATCTGTATTGGTACTGGGACGCATCCTTGGCGCTTCAAGTAGCAAAGTGCTTTCAAAACAAAGACCTATGTATATAGGCTTTGCTATATTTGCATTAAGTACATGCTTCTCACGTCTTGATACCGCACTGAGCTGGATCGCTGCCTTCCTCCCACACCTCCTCCTCACGGTTTGTTTCTGTAAGCCATTGCAATGCTCACTGCCCGTACGTGTCAGCTGTGCCACAGCGCCTGCCTCGGCTGCTGCGCCATCCGCACAGGCCAGCCCTGGGCAGAGGGACCCGTCCCTGTCACAAGGGGGTTAATGGGGCCAGGAGCGGGGCTTGGTCCCCACACGGGACCCCCCATGGGGTTTCAGCACTTGTCACTGCTACATCTTTGCACAATACCAGAAAAAATGCACACGAGCGAGCGGTAAGTGGTGGTAGCCAGGACGTGACCTCGGCAGGGTGCTGTGTGCTCCTCGCTCCCACTCAGACGGCTCCCTCGAGGTGTGTGCTTGCCCACCAGTGCCACTCGCAGCCCTGGCCCTTGTTGTCACCCCGCTGCTCCATGAGTTGCTGCTCCAGCCTTCCCCCCTCGTCAGCCGTGCCTCGCGCTTCCTTTCTGGCTTGGCAGCTCTCCTCGTAGCTGCAATGCACAGAATTGTACCCGCTGTCCCAAGTGAGCTATTGGCATGGGCAGAAGCGTGCCTGCTGCTCTTTCGTTTGTATTGCTGAAAGTGGGGTACCGCTTTGATTATTTCCAGTTTATCTGGACTGTTCTCAAGGCAGTGGGTTGTTCGTAAAGCTGTTAGTGGAATAAAGGCAATTTGCGTAATCCACTTCACGTTAAAGGGAGTGATTTGTACGACAGTAAGTCTTACGTATCGGTTTTACTTGTTGACTAATCTCTATCTTTCTTTCAAGGATCATTCTTTTAAACTAGTAAATGAGGATGACAGCTCTTCAAATGGCAACAAGCCCGTGGCATCCACTCCAGTGCCAGGATCACCATGGTAAGCAAACGCAATTAGAGCTAATAAAAGTCATTCATCAGCGCTGGTTCTCTTGCCAAACGTGCATTAGTTGTCTTTACATGGGGAAAGTACACTATCCTGGATGTTAAGTAGCAGCACTGCATTCCTGTTCGAGCTTCCAGCGTAGCTTTTCCTCATTAATCAAGTACTTAACGAAAATGAGAGGACATAGCTGCAAACACGGTGTGAGCCACCTCCCTGGGATTTGTGAGGTAAGTGGAGCGTGCTGCCGCTAGGAACCTCAGTGCAGCCAGAAATCACTTCTGGCAGAAAGCAGCTGGTGGCTTTTTCTTTCTGATTTTGTGGGTCCTTCACTGCTGGTGTTCTGTGCAGCAGAGCTGTGCTCAGGGTTGTTCTTCAGGGGCCTTGCCCTACTAGATCTCTCGTGTGTTGAGGATCCAGTTTGTACAGTTCTTGGACAGATCAAAGAGGAAATACAAGACCCATGAGAAATGTTCCTGCTCTTTAGGGCCAGGCCCTCTTCATCTCCCAGCTATTTCATTGGCAGTGGTCGTCTCTTAGTCTTGCAAGAGTGGCATTGATTTCAGCCTACATCTGAAAATCTCTGAAAGGTCGTGTCTCATGCCCTAGGTTTCCTGACCACATTCCCGTTCAGTCAACTACATCCTGGGTAACTGAAGCTCCCGTGGGTTCCAAATAGATACAGATCACTTTTCACTTTCTGTCCTGAATGGTTGACAAGAAGGATTTTTCACGTCCTTTACCCATATGCCATGAAATAATAAGTCTATACTCAGTGGCTGATGTCTGGATCTTTGTCTAAAGCAAATGTCAGCCAATACTTGTTGTTGTTATTCCGTGCCGTTTTGCAGACCAGTGTTGTAAACACAATCTTATGTCGTGTTTAATCTTGACATCGTAAATGGGATTTATATGTTCTTGAGAGCTGCTGCTATAGGAAGCAGTACAGTGGAGCTGTCTGAGTCCAGCAGTGTCATGAACGGGATCACTGGTCACCTCGGTCAGTTCTTAGGGAAAAGAGGCAGAGCCAGGTCACAGCACGGCATCTTGTGCAGCAGGGCCTGCTCAGCAGCGTGTGGGCACCACCCGCAGACCTAAACTTGTGGTACTGGAGTCTCTGAGGAGAGACCTTACAGTGCTGAGTTTCCCGATAACTATTTAGTGACCCAGTGAGCGCTCAGGTGTGAGACCAGACATCAGAACCTCATCCTTGGGACCGGAGGGGAAGGGCAATGTCCTAATGCTGGGAGTTGTCCCCTGTTCTGAGGTGACAAAGTCTCATCTGCTCAGTGGCTTGCGATGGAACATGGAGCATGCCTGTAGGGTGTTCAATCAGAATTAAAAAATCCCTTTTTTTGTAGGTTAATTTACTCTCTGCCCATAGGTTGGCTCCATGCTTCTGCAAGCTCAGGGGTGATGTGACATCACCAAGCACGTGCTGGGGTGTCATTCTGGAGCAGGAGCAGGAAATCCGAGTGGGGCTGGAGGTTGTACCACTTAAACCAAACCAACAGGCGAGTTTTCGGTTGCTAACACGCTGTCAGCCCCTCCGAGCCCTGTAGGGCATCCAGCACTTTGTGCAAGAATTCACAGAAAGGACTGTTTGATCCTTCAGTCCTTACTCAGAAACGTAGGATGAGGTTATTATAAATGAGTTAGCATTACTGCCACCGTGACGACTGACCAGTTTTGCAATGCTTAATTTTAAAGTTGCGATCAGTGTCTGTAAATGCTGGGTGTTGAGTGCATTTGATAAAACAAGCAGCGAACACGCGGCACTTCTCTCGTTCTCCTGCTCCCAGCTTTTGGGTCACTGCAGAGCAGAGAGATCACCAGAGGTGCAACAGAGGGGAGAATGGAGGGGAACCAATTGCAGATTCACAGACAAAGTGGGAATCGATACGTGAAAAAGGTGAAGGAATCCTCGCTCATACGCTGCCATCTCACACTGCTGTTAGCAGGACGGCAGAGGTTGCTGTGCGGGCTTCAGTTTGAGCCGTGTACATCTGCTGTCTGCCGCAGGACTGAGGGCAAAGCGGGAGTTGAGAGCGTTTGTAGAGTCTGAGCGGAGGGAGGGAGGGAGAGGAGGTGATTGCAGGAGCCTGTGGCCGTGGAAAGGGAGAAATGGCCTGGGAGGAATGAAAAGGGAGAAAGGGCTGATAGGAAAAGGACGGTAGGGTCAGAAGTGGAGACATCTCCAGTGACAGCATCACGGGTGTTGGTGTAATTAAAGGAAAGGAATCTTCTGCCCAGCTTATCACCAGTGCTTCGTCCACCCTTGTGCCTTACAGGTGTGTGCACATCCCTTCTGTCTTCCTCTTTTCTCTCACCTCGTTGTTTCCCTGATAACACTGGAAGCGTTGACGTGACTGTTGCCTGTTACTGAGACTGAGAAAATCAGTTATTGAGGAGACGAGGAGAGTATGTTCGGCCCCAAAAGATCAGTGACCCATCTAATGACTTCACATCCCTAGACATCAGGGTAATGCAGAAATCAAGAAAAATGGGAGACAAAGGACCCATCAGGAGTAGCTAGATCAGATTTTTAATGGCAGAAAAAAAGCAAGAATGTTAACCAGACGTTTCTACATTATGAACCAAAATGCACGTGATCATCTTGTTCCTGTACTCGCACTCAAAGCAGTTTTCTGTAGGGCAAAATGAGCACAGCACTTTC
Source organism: Heteronetta atricapilla (assembly GCA_011075105.1). Taxonomy (NCBI): domain Eukaryota; kingdom Metazoa; phylum Chordata; class Aves; order Anseriformes; family Anatidae; genus Heteronetta; species Heteronetta atricapilla. The sequence continues at coordinate 35,654,288 of CM021736.1, read as the reverse complement.
TGCATCTCCCGTTCATGCTCAGTGACTGAAGCAGCACCGTGCGTTCCCTGAGGATAATTGGAGCTGTTATTGTACCAGGGAGGAACAGGTGACGTGGTTCACGGGGACAGGGACATTGATTTGAAATTAAACGTCAGATGGTATTAGTCAGAGGAAAGTAAAGAGGTGTCACAAGGGAGCCCGGAGTCTGTAACCTGAGGTGAGGGCGCACAAGACCTGGTGGCATTCAGTGATTAATGCACACCATCGGCATCCACGCGAGTGGTCAGGGGAGCCGGGAGCGCAGCAGCGTATCAGCAGAGACAAAACTTGTTTCCAAAAACACCGCTTATAATCTCTGCCAAACAATAGCTGTGTCAGTCCCATGTGCATGGGGTAGCATTGCTGCTCCCCAACAAGATGCTGGTTTCAAGTCTTCCCAGTCTCTTTCTTACAGAGGTTACATATATATTTATTTTGTGCATGGGCGGTCAGTGGTGATGTCTTACCAGAGGTACACAGAAATTTGGGGTTATAATCTTACCGTGCCTTGCAGTGATGGAGTGTTGTTCATATTTCTAGTCTGTTACCCAGACCAGACCTGTTTATTTTAACTGCTTTTGATCCCTTCTTTTAATAACAGCTAAGCGTTAGGGCTCCTCTACTAACATTTGTTCTTTCCAGAAGTTTACGTATCAGAGACCAACGTTTTCCCATTACAAGCGCGTGTACGTGTTTGAGGAAGGCAGAGTGAATGTGTGCTGTTCATTAGCTTTCTTTACAGTTCCAAAAATGCAGGCTTTAGATCACTGTGCTGCTACTCTATTTACATACAGATTCGGGGGGGTAAATCTGAGCTTCACTGACTGTGTGGCGTGGCGGTGTTATTCATTTTCATATTCAGCTGTTTTAAAGTGAATTTCGGTGCAAAAACTGACATCAAGCTGAGAGAGTTACTTTAACTGAACAAGTCAAAAACCGGCTTGCACCTCAGCGACTTAGTCACGTTTCCTAAACGGGACCCGGAGCCCATGGCTATCACCTGGGCTCGGTGCTGTGGGCTCCGGCTGTGGCCACTTGCACGTCCCCGGTACGAGTGTGCCCGTGGCCCTGCCTCCTGCCGGGCGGCCTCGTGGTGCCCTGGGACTGCTGCCCCCATGCCTCGCAGGCTGCTCAGAGCAGTGATCGGGGTTCCTGTGCCTTGCTGCTCTCACCGTCACAGCCTTAAAATACCAGACTGTATTTTCCCGTGGCTTCTTTTGCTGTGAACAAAGCATTCAGCGTGTTTTCCTCTCCTTTTCCCTTTTCCCTACCGTGGTACTCAACCTCCTGCTTCTTACGGGCTGTGTAGGCCGTTTCGATGACCTTAAGGTGATGTGGAGGGAGTTACTCAACTCCACGTAACTTGTGTGGGATCGCAGGGCCCCGTGCAGGTTGTCAGTCTGAGACGAGTCTCAGCCATGCACAGCTAACAATGACAGACAAGAATTCAACTCAGAGTTAATTTCTTGGTCATACGTGTGCCTGACATTATCTAAGCATAGTTTATCACTTGAAATAGGTGTGTAGTCTGGACTGGAGATGACCGGGTCTTCTTCTTCAACCCTACAATGCAGCTATCGGTGTGGGAGAAGCCGGTGGACTTGAAGCACCGTGGCGACATAAACAGAATCATCGAGGATCCGCCGCACAAGCGCAAGCTGGAGGCCGCAGCAAGTAACTAACGCCCTGTGATTATTTGCCTCTGCTTAAACTCAGCTGTTGAACGAGTCTTGATCTCTAAGTGCGTACGGTGAACATTTGCTACCCATGATTAGAATGGTTTTCCTTTGGAGATCTCATGCCAAGTATCACATTAAAATTGATGCTCATTACAGAATATTTATCTCTCCTGAAGTGCTGAACTAGGGGACAGGGCGTTCTCATTACTGGCAATAAAGAGCCAGGTGGCTTCTTATACGGGATGAATCTGTGATGTTTAAAATACATCTCGGAAGACACTATGTTTTATTACACTTATTTCCAAGATGTGCATTGCAAATGCATTACCAATGCATTATGCAGTTATTCCACAAAAGCAGACATGCCGTAGTTAATGATTATTCAACCAGGTTGTGGAGGGGGAAGAGAATCCCAATAGTAAATCTCTAATGACCGCTAAAAGGTTTGATGGAAACATAGGTGCTTCAATCTCAACGTAAATCTACCAGTCACCTTTTAAACACCGTGGATTCCTGAAGGGGAAATTTGTGGCACTGGCTACAGAATAACATGCTGATGTGCAGTGATACAGGTTAAGTGGTTCAAAACACAGTTTAAAAGAAGGGCCTTGACTCGTCAGCTATCTAAGGCTTGCTGTCTGCTCCTCTACAAGGTTTGTGGAGGCAGTTCTCCCATCCCATGCTTTGTACTAGGCTTTCTTTTCATTCTGCTATCCCTAGCTTAGCTGACCAGTTCAGCTTTTGTTCCCAGTGGTGACCAAGCCAGGAATAGGCAGCCTGTCAGCCTGGGCTTGCCGGCGCACTGGTGGCTCCGTAGTTTGTCCCGCCACGTTTCTCTCAAAAACCTCGTTCCACCAGTTGCCTCCGAGTGCCTTGTTACTGGGAGTGGTTCCACACAGAGTCAGCGCTTCCTCTGTTCCCTAGTGCTTTATGTTGGCTGTCACGTAGGAGCTGTGTCAATAGGGTCTGCCTTTAGCGGGAGGACACCCAGTGTGTATGATGGTCACTTGGAACGCTGTCTTGATGTTTGTGCTGCTGGGTCCTTGAATATTGTGCTTTACAACAGTTTCACAGGAGAACCTCCTTCAGCTGATTAGCAGTGAGGTCTAGAAATACCAAGAGCGGGAAAAATTAGACTTTGTAATCCCTTTAAAATCTAGTATTTGTAACTAGAAGTTACAAGCCCCATGAAATGACCCGCCTTTATATGCGTGCTGTCAGGAGCCGTAATGCCTGCTTGGATCCAGAGGGAAAACTTCCAGTTAACTATTGAAAAACACATTGTGAGTATGGCTTTTTGGATTGAAACTTGATGCTGACAGGTAGATAAAAGTGAGTAATAAGGCAGTATTTGTGTTATCGTTACTAGCAGAACGTTACTGAAGAAATGCTGTAGAGAAATGCTGCGGAGTGCTTTTCTGTTAGAGCAGTCCTTATCAGCATACAATGTCATTACATTAGTTCAATATTCAATTTGAATTGTCAGATGCTTCAGATTCACATGAAGTCTCTTTGCATTTTGTATAGAACTTTAGCTCAGTATCTAACGTGCCAAAGCACATCTGCTGAATTTCATTCAGCAGGAGAAAAAAAGAGCATGTTTTTATTACAAGGATATACTGAAAGATTGATCAGTTACTGACAGAGGGGTGTGGTAGCCAAAGGCAGAAGCAAGGGTCCTGGTTCGTGGTCTATAATTAATTAACGACAAGACTCTCAAACTATTGCTGATGTCTGCCAATTCACTCCTATCCCTTCTTATCTATTTATATGTACCACCAAGATCTGATGCATGGACCAATTTTGTTATGACCGTGGTTTTCATTGCTGCTAATAGTCTTCATCTTCCCTGATATAACTGGGACTTGTGGTTGCTTGGTGTTTGAGGCAGTCGGGTTATAATTAGTATATATTAGCTGCTGAGGTGAAAGAAATTATTTGTTGCCATTTCTCTTAGCTTGTAATCTGGAGTAAATAAATAACACAGATGAGCCGTGTGTTTGCAACAATGGTTGCCAAATGTATTTAGCTTCGTTGCTGCTGCTGAGTTTTAATTAGAATTTTTAAATCGAAGGAACGAGAAAGTTAGCAAGCATAATTATTCATGGGGTGTTAGAGGTTATCCGCGCATCACTCCACCGAAAGATCAAGTGCATTTGTAATTTAGGCATAAATGAAAAATTACTCGTTTATCAATTACCCTGCCTCCACAACGTGTTCCTTCTCGTAGAGATGTACGAGGGCGTCACGCTCCTCGACCAGCGGGTTCCAGCTGGGCCAGGAGCCGTGCCACCACTCCGTGCCGGGCCCCGTCTGCTGCAGCCTCTGCGGACAGGGCCACCCAAACGGGCAGGGCGAGCCTTTGCCCACGAAACACTGGGCCAGGACTGGTGGCGCTTCCCGGGTCTCATACGCTGACCTTCCATTTGCTGGGGCAAGTTTTCTGGCAGCAGCGAAACATCGTCTGGTTGCTGCTGTTTTCTTTCCCTTGATTACCGTTTTAACGTTAATTCCACGTCCCAGTATGATCATGCGATGACCCAGTATCCCAGTTCCCCTCAAGGAATCCTTGACATGTTTCTGTCTTACTGTTACGGACAAAAACGTCTTTATCTATTCCTCCCCACCCGTGTGGTATTCAAATGCCACTGGGATTCACGCACACAAAGCCATCGCGTTGTGCAGGCCGTTGGAGTCTGTAAACGAAGCAGGGAAAACGAGAGCCACAGCTTACCCCACGGAGCCCCTCCAAAGGTGTCCGAACTACCAAGAACACGTTTCACACCAGCAGGGAGAAGTCACCTGAATGGAGAACCAGGTGCTTGTTCCAGAGTCCTGACGTGCCTCAGGTTGTGCTGCCTTCTGATTGACACGGTCCCTCCCTAAAGAGCCTCTCCGCTCCCAGTACGCCCAACAAACAAGCACAGGCTTTACCTGCTTGGGAAGTAGAGCAAGTGTAACACTGGGGATAAGAAACTTTTTCCAAGTTGTAACCTCTCCAGTCTTCCATTTCACCCCATCATAGTTATTGAAATTTCTGTCCATTTATTGTAACAATCAAGTGGTGAGGAAAGGGAACAGTCGGTACCAATTCTTTAAAGGAAAATCAAATTAAATCCAGAGGTGAATCTTGGCACATCAGCCCACGAGCGTGGTACTCCTCATCAACCCCAAAAGGCACGTTTGGGCTGGGGATACCGGGAGGTAAGAGAACTAGATAGGAAATCGGAAAAAAGACTTAGGTTGAAAAAGGATATTTTCTTTCTGTTTTTAGAAATCTGTTTGTCTGGATGTCAGGGTCAGGAATTTATGTTTTTTTCAGCTGAAGAAAACTGACCTTAACAGAAAATGGCATGTTGATTCATGCTTGGCATGATCCTTATTCAGAATTAGGGATGATTTAGTCTACTCTGTTCCCGGAAATATTTTCAACCATTTAGTGTTCGGACAAAAATAAGCAGTCTGGTCCTTACAAAGAGCACAGATAGTTAAACTTAAACTCTCAGTCTTACATGCGATACATGTAGAGGGCTAGGGCTATCTGCAAAATTACAAATCAGATTTGTGTGTGCTGCCAATGGATTGGCAACGCTTTAACTCACCAGGTAAATAGTGGTAATTTTTTTTGTTCTGGAAAATGAACTGAAATTCATTACACGACAGATTAGTTGAATGATTTAATTAATCGGCACTAAGCTCGATAGGGCATCAGACTGGGGCAGTGCTCTGGCTCATGATTTCATGGAAGGATTACTGTCAAGTTATATTCTTCCTCAAAGCTTTGAATTAATTATTAGGTTTTGTGCTCCATTGCCTTATTTCCCTTTCAAAGTCAGTTCATAATCTCACCAGAGGTCCAGCGATATGATGTGATTCAGTAGGTTCCTGAGTGAGAGTACAAATACCATTTGTCATCTTTTACTGAGTTTTCCATCGCACCGAGATGTTAAGCGATGATGCTGACTCTGATCTTGTTCCATGTGTTCAGGGCAGCAAACCCACAGCAGTCACCGATGCAAGGCAAGCAAGAAGGATTTAGGGTCCCTCCTTCACTCAGGCTGTCACACAGGCTGTCACACCTCAGGAATCAGTGGATGGGAGTAAATAATGCAGTCAGGGTATATTGTACCAGGTTTCTTTTGTCTGAAAGTGACGTGGGAATTAATGGTTTGGTTTTACAAATATACAGTCCGTGTATTTTTTCACAAAAAGAATTCAGAATGACACAGCCTTCTTTTCAGAAATCTGTGGTAGATCTTTTCCTAACACGACTTCAAACTGAGTTCAGGCTCAAGTAGCTTGAGAGCTTCACATCACCATTTTTCATCATTGGTGAGTTTTTCTCTTGTCTTGTTGAGAATGTGAACTTTCTGCTTTGGACCAGACTTCCTCACCACTTGCTTGCTTTTCGTTCTCACTGAACGAACATACTTTCACGTCAGGATTTATAACGTCCAGGACTATCACAGAGTACATCGTTCAGCCAGCTCTGGAAGGGCTCTGTGTAGCATTTATAAACACAACTGCTCTGCTAGCCATGGCTGCTGCTGCTTTTCATTAGTGCTGAAATGTGGTAGGAATGGGATTATGCTTGGTCGGTCAGCACCGAACCTAGAGCCATCTTTAACCTCAGCTGTCTGAAAACAACATCAGGTACTCTGGTTTTTCATGGTATGTCACCAGTCACTAAAGCTAAGAGCACTGGTGCTTTGGCAGGCCCAACTTCTCATTTGTAGCTCTGTAATATCCCCTTGGAACTACGTTCCACCATCTCAGTGAATGGATTATTTTTCTTATTTCTTTGTATTTTTAATTGGGTGCCCCAATGAAGAAGTCAGAAAGAAAAAATAACAGTTTCAGTGAATTTGAATATGGTTAAAACGTTAAATTGATCAATGTATTTGTAAAGCTGAGATCAAACTCTCCTTATTTTGAAATGACATTCACTTCTCCATATTATCATTTAACTTATAGCTAGTAAAACATCAAAATAGTTTCAGCTTGCTGTGTATTTCCTTCTTATGTGGTCTTTGTTCCTACCTCTGGTCTTCACGTGCCAAAATGTTATGGCTAGCATTTGTTCTGTTGTTCTTTCTGAAGTGATTAACGTGTGCTGTGCTTATGCACTTAGTATAAGTAAACCTTAACATTTGCTGAAAGCCCTGTAATGTATAAGTAACTTCCCTCAAATAGGGGAAAAATGAGCCAAGAACGAGGTTCTTCAATTGAAGCTTGGGTTAAATGGCCAGGTTTCTATTAGCTTCAGTGACTGGGCCTGGACAAGTAAGAGGAATTTGAAATTAGTTTATAAGTTTCAATGTAATTACCGATCTCTATTTGTATTAAATTATTTTCTAGCAGACCTCTTGGAGTTCTTGGTGGATTTGATTTCAGTGAGATCAGATCTCACTGTACAAAGTTATTTGAAGCAGTGAAGCCATCAACTGAGTTTTATCTCCATAACCTGTTCAGTTTAAAATTCATTTTTATTTTTTTTAATAGTTTCCTAAATAACAAGAACAATCTTCAGTACCAGCCTAATAGGCTCAGCTTGGTCTTTCCGTGTTCCCAGGCTAACCACGTACAGTTTGCTGTTTGTATTTCTCAGCTGACACCCGGCGATCTACTGAGAAATACCCAGCACAAACCAGCCACCACTTGGACGGGACTTCTGCTGGTCTGTCCGCGTGAATTTAGCTGAATGCATATTTGTATAAATGGGAAAAAAATTCCAGAAATAAGGATCTGTTCCATATGGTCATTATGGTTTCCAGTGAGCCCTTTGAAAACAAGGGCAGGCAGGCGCGCAGCCTTCCCTTGCGGTGACTCCGCGGTTAGCACCGAGGGTGTTCGCCCCCGCACGGCCTTGCTGCTCCGCTGGCGGGGTGCATGGAGTGGGGGCACTGCACCTGCTTGTGTAGCAGAAACGGGGTAACAAGTAAGCTCTGGTGTGAGTTATCGCTCTTGGATCCTTCAGACTACGAGGACTGAAATAATTTTGCAGAAGCGTCTTCGTGGTTGTGTTTTTAAGGGCAGAGAGGTGGGAGTAATGAGATGTTATAAAAGCATGTCCCAGATGAGCAGCGAGCAATTTTTCAGAATGAAAATGGCCCTTTTTCGTTGCTATCGCTTCCATTTGCATGAAGGGGTTTCTAAGGATTTAATGAAATAAGTTTTTAAAATAGTCTGTGCAGAGACAAAATAGTAAATACGCGAGCAGAAATCAAAGAACAAGAACTGAAAAATTAATGTGGGGAATTTGTATTCCCATGTATCTAGCTCATATCTAACTACTCTATTTATTTCTCTTTAGCAGATAAAAGTGTTAGCTCTTGTCCAGGAGATGAAAATGATGATCTTAGCATCAAAATAAAGAGAAATAAGTAAGTTCTAAAGTTTACTATTATATATATATGTATGTATATAAAATCTTGGGAAACTGAAGTCTGGTCAAATCATTGCAAAGAGAAATAGCACCATTTTCTTCTGTATGTATAACTAAATCAGTAAATTATGAAACACAAAGTATCCACTCTTCTTCCAACACCATGATTTTTTAAATTATCTATTTCCCATAAACATCATCCATTTTTGTATGAGTAACTGTTACTTACTTTGAAATTGTTTAAAAAAATGACTATGAGGATAAGTCCTTATTTTAAAGAGATTGGATAAAAGCCTTTTCTTGATTAAAGTGAAGTAACGTTTTTTCACTGCAATCAGTGATTCCAAGGTTTCAGTCAACAATTTTGATGCTGTAGTCGGGCGAAACTGCAGCCAAGCTACCAGCTCAGAAGCGTCCAGAGGCATTTGTATTAGCGTGCTTTTATTTGACCTTTATTACCATGTGTGTTTGAAATCCTTGTGAAGTAGGAGGCTGAAAAAAACTGTGCCAAATAAGCAAGCCCCCACCCTTGCCAAAATATTAAGAGACTGGTTTAAAGCAGTGCCTTAGGCACGATTCATTCTACGTAACCTTTGGCCAGTAACTGCATGCAAGGTCAGCTGTTTGCACAGCCTGGCTGTGATTCGTGTATGGGTTTGGAACAGTAAAACAATCCTGTAAAAATGAGTAGGTGTAATGCTGCTTGCTGTATTTGTGGGCATTTTCATTAGGAAATACAACACATTTCTTTTTGCAAGTGGCAATACTGAAGATAATATTATTCTCTTTCATGTTGCCGTCCTTGCTTTACTGCATTGGGTGGGATTTTTGACCTCAGTAGAGTTCCCATGGGTTTATGTTCTTACGAAGGAAAATCAGATACATCGAGTTCAATACTCAGAGTATGTAAGCATTTAATATGTATTATAAAAGCATGTATTTACACTCAATATACAGTAAATACTGGTACTTTTAATATTTATTCTGTATGTGTAAGGCTAGGATAAAAGTTGATGTTGAGTATAAAAGTATTTCAGAACACTTCTGTGGGCATCAGCGGGTCTAACAGTAATGGGCCGCTCCTGGGACCTGGGTATGGAAGCAGATATTTTCTGGGGGCTGTTAAGATGATTCCTTTTAGTGATGATGTGAGATGGTGGAACTCCCTGTGAACAGAATTCCAAAGCTGGAGAAGTTTGTTCGTAAACTTGAGAAAAATGCATTTATGCAGAGATTTCTGCATCAGAGTAGTCGTGGGCTTATGGTGCCTCTGCCAGTCTCTATTTGTGAATAAGGAATATTTCCATCACTTATTCACAAGAGGACATCGAGTGCACGGGTGCTGGGCTGGATGAGGCTGCGGGGCCTCCACGCCGCTGTCCCCCAGAAGCCCTCATCTCAGCTCGGTGCTCTCCTGCACCGTGCGGGGTTCGGCTATTTCAGGCAGCCAGCCAAGCGAAAGGCAGGTTTTAGGTGGACGTTGGCAGTGCTGGGCATGAAATCTGCAGGAGAACAGAAAAGTGAATCTCAGTTGTACACACAGGCACACGTTGCTCGCTTGTTTTTGCAATATCAACATTGTTTTTTGGTTAAATACATCTAGAAAAGGAGATGGTACACGCTTTCAGGGTTTGTTTCTAAGCACGCTGCAATCCCTGCTCTATTTGGATTGTGCTCTCCCTGGAAGTGCAGTTACCTGTGTAAACCACGTGGTTGCTTTGGCATACAATAAATCATCTGCCGGATGATCTGCTAGAGAAAGCCCGGTGCTAATGGTAAGATGCAACTGCCTCAAGGTTCCAATACAATTCATCCTAATGCAGCTAACGGGGTCGTCACGCGGGGATTGGGTAGAGCTTTCTGATTGCAGCGTTTCTGTCATTTCTGATATTCACACTAATGTCTATCTTCACATTTACTAATGAAATTTATATTGGTAAAAACAGATCTGCTCTTCCACTTCTCCTACTGTTTGCTTGCTGATGACAAAGCTGGCAGGGGAGCTGACCCCAAGCCGACCACAGAACCAGGCAGAGCTCCCCTTTTTTCTCACGTGGACATTTGCACGAGCCGTGTGCCAGGGCTGCCAGCCAGCACGTGCGTTCACAGGTTTAGGAGCTCTGGACTCCACAAGCTGCAGGGGCATTTTGTTGGGGTGTAATGAAATGGCTTCAAAATACTGACGGCAAGTTTTCCTCAGGTGATGCTCTAACTGCACCCTATACAAAGGAAAAAAAAATATCCATAGCAACTTGGTTCACCTGGGTCTTCACAGGATGACGGGAGGGCACAGGGGTCTCTGTCCCACCCTGCTCTCAGCAGGTCCCTGCGGCTGGTGGCTCGGGGAGGTGCCCAGGGAGGTGTGAGCATCCCCACGGCTGGAGCCCCGCAGCCTCCCTGGGCAGCTGACTGTCAAAAAGCTTTCTCCTGTTTCGATGGATTTCCCTCTACTCCAGTTTGTGTCCTGTCCTTCCAAAATCGTGCTCATAGCACACCCGTATGTGCCCTTCTGACTGGGAAGTCACATACTTTGTTGTGCAGATTCTTGTATTACTTGCTAAGGCAAATTGTATTCTTTATTGTAATCTTTGGCATGAGAAAAAAGCACGTCTGTGTAATATTCAGCAACATTTTCAATCGCCTGAGAAAGATTGAAGAAGAGAAAGGCTCCTCTGGTGCCGAGCTGATTGAGCAATGTGCTGTATTTCTCACAGTTTCATCTTGCAAAAGCTCTTTGTGTGTGCTGGAAATGGGATTGGACCTTTCATGGATCATGTTGCAGAATAAAATTTGCTATTGCAATGTAAAAATCACTGCCGTTCTGTGAAGAATAACAACTTGATATCTTTCAAATCACTAGTACTGGAGCATTCTAGGATAAATGTAAGTGTAATGTAATTATTTATAGAGGGAAGAGAGCGTAGAAGGACTCAGATTACATACCGATGGGATCCATTTGCTTGGAAATAATAATAAGAAAAAAAGTTTTCATGTTGAAATTCCAAACCTGAGTATTGAGTGACATGGATTAATGAAAATTGCATCATTAGCAAATGCAGCCATGCCTAGTAGGAAGCCAGGAATCAAGCGGCTTGCTTTCATTATCCTCACTTGTACGTCGTGATCATTTACAGATTCTTGGACTTCCCGGAAGGTACCTTCATTTTGTATTGAATCCTTTTTTTTGCTGAAAGCCGTAAGAAGCGGTAGGATGACTCCAGAGCGCTCTGAATTCAGGGTGTGAGTTGGCCTGCTGCTTTGAAGCTGGGAGCTTTCTCTGGCCATCCCAAACCCAGCGTCATTTTTTACTGGGGGTGCGTGGTGTGTGGCCTCGGGGCAGGTCCCACGGGCACGTCCATGCCCTGGTGAGCCCGCCGAGTCTCCTGCCCACCCCCTGCCGAGGTTCCCATCTCCCTGCAGGTGCCGTGGGCACCCCCGCCCATGGGGAAAGACTGGGAGGGCTGGGAGGGCGCAGCGTTACGATCTCCAGCTCTGATGAAGTTATGTAGGTATTTACCTGCTGTAAAAGCGAGGTAAAAAGAAAAGCAGAGGTAGGCAGGCAGCAAGCACCACGTATGCTCTCAGAAACACCTCTTTAATCAGGTGCAGTCTTGGGAAAGGCGGTCAGGTGCTGCGGAGACTTTGTGGCATCGACGGGGGTTAGGGAGCAGCGGGGTCACTGGTGCCCAGGGCAGGTCTGTGTGATTGCCGGATCACTTCCCCTAGCTGCAGGTTCTGGGGTGCGTGGGGATGTAGGGGTTTGTAGTGCCTCGCAGGTGTAGGGGCACAGAAACAGACAAGAAAATAAAAGAGAGCAAAACGAGTCTCTTAAGTCACTCTTAGCATCTTCGCTCTTTGACAAATTTTATATGAAGCTGTCACTGTTCTGTAGCTTGACATACAGGCCAGATTTTGGTGCCGACTGGCTCTTGGATCACACGGAGGGACTGTTTGTCCGTACCGAGTTGCCGGAGCTCCCCTGGCAGGGCCCTGCAGACCTGCAGCTAACAGCAGAACCTGCTCCCAGCCTGCCAAGGGATCCCGCGGTCCTGAGGCGTGTACCTGCAGGGCTGAAAATGCCCTCCGAAGCTTACAGGTTCTGAACTGTTTCCTGTCTTACCTTGTTAAAGAACAGAAGATTCCCAAGCCGCTGACCAGGGGGAGGCAGAAATGGAGGAGAGAAAAGCGAAGACATCAGGACCCCAGGTCACGCCTCCCCTGGAAGAGCGCATCACGCATTTCCGAGACATGCTGCTGGAGAGAGGGGTAAGAGACACCCTGAGGTGATCTGACATTCCTCATTTACAAACGTGTGACCACTGCAGGAACCATTTCATAATCACGAGTTGGCATTCAAATGAAGAATTATTGAGTTTTTTCTGTCCGTTAACCATGTTTTTGTGTTTCTCAGACTTCTCTTGCAATGCCCTCCGGTAAAACATGGCCATTCAGCTCTTAAAGCCCTTTGCAGGTGCAGCTCTGAACAAACCACTGTGTGTGCACCCAGAGATGACCGAAAGTGGCTGTTCTGGCTGGGACCAGGGGCTCAGCAGTCCTTGGAGGAACGCAGCCGCACGGTCCTGGTGGTCCCACGTGAACCCCAGGGATGTTTGTTCTGTGACAGGCACAGGACAGAAGCTGTGCCAGCTATCACCTGAGAGGCAGCATGGAACGCACAAACAGTCCTTGCCAGCTCTCTGCTTTCTTTGAACGTGAGAAAGGTTTCATACTGCAAGCTCCGATGATCCCAGCAGTGGGAAATAAAATTCATGTCCTGTCCATCCAAAGGTGGTGCCCAGCTTGTTAGGGAAGGGTGTTCAGGAGGGTTAAGAAAACCTGCTCATTTCTTTGGACTTCTGGAGAAGACCTGGTGCTGGTGCTGGAGCACAGCAGCGTGGGATCCTCGGGGCTTTTGTCCCAACGGGGACAGGGCGGCGCTGCCAGCCGGGCGAGAGCACTGCGGGACAGATGCCTGCAGCGCTCAGAGTTGTTCTAGCCGCTTCCCTGTGACCCGATCCAGATTACGAGTAGCTAGATGGAGCAGAAACTCGGTTACTGACAGAGCCCGTGTGTGCTGTGAGCCTCGTGCCCAGCAGTGAAATACGCATTACAGACAGCAGTAACAGCACCCAGTGACCGATTTTGTCAAGAGCTGCAGCCTGACTTATTCCCAGCAGTAGCACCTATAAACGGGTGTTGAACTGGCCACATAAATATTGCCACCAACATGAGGAATCCAGGATGCGGTTATTTATAAACATAAAGGTGCCAGCACAGAAATTCATCTCCCAGCACCCCTTCTCCTTCCAGAGAGCGGGGATGGAATTAATAACCGTAACACGCTTAGTCCTTGGTCCTGCAACCCAAGTGGGTGTGCACTGGAGTAGCGTGTGCAGATTTCACACCTTCTCCCAACACTCTTCACGTGTGTATTCTATAGAATGTTTATGTAATTTCTGTAAATTCCCGTTTATGTCATTTCTGTGAAGAAAACAAATCCTGTTGTTAGACCGTAAAGCTTGCAAATCCAATCAGTAGTAATCAGCAGCCCATAAAGGTATGTAAGCAGAGATACAGAAGCTCAACAGTAAGTTATTTCCAGACAGACCTGCTTTATAAATACATTTTGTTAAATATGCTTAGAAAATGCAGAAGTACCATAAGTGAATTCTGCTTGAAAACTTCTGCTGAAAAATTTAAAGGGGACAATAAGTCAAATTCATAAGCATTAAGGGTATTCTATAAAAAGATTCAAGTGTTTCCCATTTAAGACTCAGTCTTGCCCATCAAGTAAGAAATGTGATCAATTTACTGTTTGTTTTTGCTTTTAATTAAACACATTTAGAAAATAGGTTGCTTTTCTTTCACCCTAGGCCTTTCTAAATGTCCAGACAAGCTGCTGGGCAGTCCCAGCCGGCTGGCATCTCCTGAAATGCACCGAGGCCATTAGTGTCATTTTCAGCTGGTTCCCTAAAAGGCCGTCTCCTGCCATTTTCTTGTAATTTTTCAGGAGGGTACTTGACAGCTGAACAAAGAGCTTGAGCTAGATCTAGTTCTTAGCGTAATCACGAATCTCCATATATAAAATACATCAGCAGAAGAATAACATTGCAGCATTGAAAATAACATAAGATTTTGGTGCAACTCCAAGATGAGAGCCCAATTCCTCAGCCTGCGGCAGGTTTTCCTGTGTAGCAATGGAACCTCTGCCGCTGTCCCCCGGAAAGCTGACCGGTGCCCCCCGAACCCCGAGGTGGTGCTGAGCCTGGGTGCACGCCCCAGTCCCATTGCAGAGGCAGAGAAAGGCAGAAGCCTCGAAATGGAGGTGGAATGGGATGGAAGTGGTAAATTTCCTGTGAAGGCATGATGCTTGGGAGATTATCGCTGTCGGTGCTTCAGCGGCCGCATGCGCTGACAGCTTCATTTGGGTTGGTATTAAAGTTTTGGAAGAGGGGAGTTAAAGCTGAGATAGTTACTTAAATGGAAATTGGTGCTCCTGTCATAGGAAGAGGATACTAAAAAGAGCATTTCCCTTTCTGCTGCGGATTCTTTCCATCAGAAAATTGGGAGTTAACATCTCCCAGATACTGAGATGTCCTAGAGCACAGCAACAATAACGGCATGGGTGCCACCAGAGCACTGCCGGGACCAGACTGAAATGCAACTTGCAGCTGCTCTGAGGCATCTTCAGAGCATCCAGTAGCCTTCTGAACTACTCTTTCACTTCACCTCGGGACATTTCCTTCTTTTCAGTCCTTGAAATTCTTTAATGAGGCTGTATTTGTATACTTCACAGGTTTCAGCGTTTTCTACATGGGAGAAAGAGCTGCACAAAATAGTATTTGATCCACGATACCTTCTGCTAAATTCAGAAGAACGCAAACAGGTGAGCATTACTTCCAGAGCAGCTTCTGGTTGGTGGCAAGCATTTCCCAAGTGGGCACCGGTAAGTGAGCGGTTATCTTGGTAAGACAAAACACATTGCATAGAACTGAAGTTTCTTTCTGGAATTTGTCAGCGAGGCTTGTAATTTAGGTTCTGTTTAGAGGAAAGGCAAATGGTAGCAAGTAAGTTGGCACGCAGAGAGGAGCTGCAGTCTCTTAGGCTGTAGGAACAAAGCCAGCTGAGTCTGGGGAGCTCATCTGTAGGAAGGCTGATGACCATAAGGCAGTGTTTCCACTCTGATTTATCTTACAAATTGTGGTGAGACTACTTTATTACTTAGAAAATTTCCTAGGAGTTTGGCAGTATTTATTGCTGTATTTTGCAATAACTAAACTTGCTAGACGTAAATGGAAAGAGCGTGTTGGCTGTGCTTGTGTGTGTTTGAACGGCTGTAGCTTCTGTGGCAGGCTGCAAAGGGAAGTACGCTTTGTGCTGCCTCGTTATTTGGGCATTAATTATCACGAGTACGTGAAAGGACTCGAGGGCTGCAGATTAGTCTGAAAAAATCAGGGGAGATGCAGGGATGTGGCAGGGAAGGTGAACTCTTTTACTCTGTGGTCATTTATCTTCCTTACCAGTTCTTTGTCATCCTGGAAAAGGAAGAATTTTTAATATGGAATTGTCCATTTTTAAAATAAACGCCATGGAAAATGCACTACTTACTTATATTCTGTTACACTGGGGCCCATATTGTCTCGTGGGTTCTCCAGAGAGCTTGCTGTAGGAAGTGACTGAGGGGCTGGGCACGGGCATCTTCATTTACCACCTTCCCAGTATTTTATTTCCTGAGAAAAAAAAAACCAACTGAAATAAAACAATAATGATATATGGGAATGAAAATGTGAGCGAAACTGCCAGAGTGGAAAACACTGCTAAGCAAGAGGCTAAGCAAGGAGCTTGGTATGTTGTTTCAGGGAATCAGCAAGGACAAAACCTAAACCTTGATCAGTCAATCAAGATACATTACTTCTTTTATTTTATCAGCCATGGAGATGATATAATAAAAATACATGAGGAACACACGTAATATAATGTGGAGCTTTGCTTGAAGTGCTGGGGACAGGGACCTCATCTGTGGGGCGTATTTAATTCAAGGAGAGACTGTGAGAGGCGAGCAGTGCTGTGGGTAGAAAGCCTCTGTCAGGCAGATGTTGGCTCGGAGAGCGATTCAGGGCTGGGGGGGATTCAGAGCTGTGGTGGAAGAGGCGCCCATCAGGAGCACTTTGACTAGCCAGGGTTAAAAAAAAAGGAAAAAGAAAGAAAAAAAAACACAAAACCTGGGAGGACATGCCATGTATGTAATTTGTTTTAGCTGCCAAACTTGAAGTTAAGAGGTCCAGGCACTCACTGTAAGTACTTCCCTTTAATTAGACCTCATTTTCCTCCGGGAAGAAGTTGAAGAAGAAAGTTAGACCCGGACAAGGCTAGAGGAGTTAATGGAAGTGCCGACTGAAATACAGCTCACGTTAGTGGAAGACTTCATTTAGATCCGTGGAAACGTTTACCAGGACAGATGCTGACTGTGTGGCCCAAGCCTCTCGAGTACCTTTGCAGTTTTGCAAATGGATTAATGGCTGAGGGGCCCGGGGGTGAAAACTGGCTCGCTATGAGCGCGAGGCGTGAGGGATGATGCACGCGTGGCCGGCGGTACCGCAGATTTCTTCTGCCTGTGGTCAAGCAGGTAGCCTGCAAGGGGCAGGGAAGGCGTTCTGAGTGCCATGTGCATGTGTCAGAGCAAACACCCCCTTGACTTGACCGTCTGTTGGGGCCGGGTTTGACTTCCAGGCGTGCAGGCTCCGGTGGTGCGTGTCCTTACGCTGCCTGAGGATCATAACGACCCGTTATTGAGTATTACAGAGTGATCTGCCTACCCAGCAATATTTTCCAAGGGGTTATTAACAGCTGAAAGACGCTACTGTGTTTCAGTCAAGGATCAGTGAAGGGTAAAGAAGCAACTGTATTAGATAATGAGCTATCTGTTAATTTTGATTTATTACTGTCATTAATAGCTTTACTGATACCAGAAAAACAAGCTGTAACAGTTTCACGGATTTTATTTCTTCCGTATTCCCATCTCCTCTTGCATTCAGCTTATGCAAGTGCATGCAGTATCAGCTGTTTACCTTTCCTGTGTTGTCACAGTAGGTCTTGCATGGCCGTCTTTGATGTTTTACCTTCCCGGTGGTGTTTCTTCCCTTTTTCACATGCCGTGCCCAGTGCCAGCTGTACTTCTGCTTTCATGAAATGCAGATTTGCACCTGTGCATCTTCACGGCTGATGAGAAAGCAACCATGGCAGTAACCACTGCAATTGTATTTAAAGAGAGAACTTCAAAAAGAGAAGGGTGGTGGATACGGAAAGCTAACGGCGTTCTGAGGAGCAGCTCCTCAGCAGCTTAGTGTGCCTCACTTTTCGGAGCACAAAATCCGCAGGATCACATTTTGGGTAGTTTACAACGTGATTAAAGCAGCTGGCAGAATTTGTGGATGTAGGGAAGTCCTTAGCTCCTTTCCAAGACACCAAAAATCCTGACGTTGAGCACTCTGCCGCATATTTAGCTGCCAAGTGCTGTGAGGAGGAAGGTTGTCAACGCTTCCCAAGGCACTAAAGCTTTCGGGTATATGTGGAGAGAAAATCACGTGTAAGCTCCTGTTTTTTGACAACTGAATTGAAGGGTCTTCAGGCTTCTTGGGGTAACAGACAGGATATTGATGGTTAGCATTGCAGACATTTTCAGGAATTAATGCCAGTTGGGATAGACGTGGGATCCCAACTAAATCTATGCAGTTAGTTGTACAGATACAGGGTAGAAAAAAATAATGCTATGGGCGTGCAGATGTGAGCAAGTCAGGAAATTGTGATTGATGTTGCACTTGACGTTTGAGTGATTATATTATCTGTCAAAATTATGCCTTTTCCCGTCTGCTTGTTTTCTGAAAACGTGGTCAGTGCTCCGTGAAGCAGATTCAGCTGCCTTTGAGTCAGCAAGTACTGAGGGCAGATAAGAGTTGTAGTTCTTGAGACTGACAACCCTTTAATGAAGCACAAATACCATAAAGCCTTTGTTAATAAATACTGTTATCTTGTTTCCCTTATTTCAAAAGATATTTGAACAGTTTGTCAAGACCAGGATAAGAGAAGAGTACAAAGAAAAGAAAAATAAATTGTTGTTAGCCAAAGAAGAATTCAAGAAACTCCTCGAAGAATCCAAGTTATCACCAAGGTATGGCATTGCCTTCTGAGGATTTGCTCAGACAAGGTTTCTGGTGTAGTGTGTGCTTACCAGTCCTGGAATGCTGTGAAACTGAACGTACTCGTTACAGCGAGGTTTCACATCTGTTGTTACAATGCCACGTTGACATTTCTTTAGTAATACTTTATCATATTGTCTGTTATTACTGGGAAAGCGAATATACCATTTCTCCCTTTCTGTTCCTGTTTTTCCTCTCTCACCTAGAATGTGTAGCGTTTGGCAGAACACATTTATTGTGTACACGTAGGTGGTGTAACTCTATAACGCACCAGCGTACGTAACACCGGAACCTGAATGCACCCACATTGGGCACACAGTTAAACCGAGTGGGCAGCTGTTTGGGACTTGGTGGCAGAGAAGCACAATTGAACAACGTTGTTATTAAGATCACTAAATTAAAGTAAAGCAGGCGGTACAATAATTCATTTTTTGACATTGATTTTTAAGTAATGGAACCAGAATGGCACGATAGCAAATGCGGTGCTAAGGATGGCATTTGCTCGTTTGTAAATGATGTAGAAATAAAGAGGTTTATATATAACAAGTCTGGTTACATTGTTGGAACTAAGAAATTACAGTTTTCTCTACTAAAATCTTCAGGTAATTGTACAGCACTGCCTGCCTAGACACATAGGTGCAAACAATCCATCAGACTCTATGAAAGTAATAATTATAAAAAGTATTTTTACAATGAAACAGAAACTGTTCCGGGGTAACCTCACAGCTAACGCTGGTTCCAGCAATTTCGTTTTCAGTTTGCAAGGGCGAAAACATGCTGGCCTGCAGGAACAGAGGATGTTTTACCATTTAATGCTTCTGTTGAGCTAACTGTGAGATCTGGATGTCAGGGAAATTCATCTGCCTGCAATAATCTCTAGCTTGATTTTAGTGCGCAGTAAGATAAATAAATAGGAAATATTTAAATAGAACCAAACCAGGTCTTTACCCAGGTGACTTCTACAAATCCACACGGTGTTTAGAGCCAAAATAAATACTGTAAAATTCATGTGACAGAGCGTAGCGAGCTCAACAAAGTCCTTGACAAGACAAACAAGGAGGCGGCGCGGTGCAGCCGGCCGGTGTGAGCCCAGAGATGTGCATTGCAAATCGCCCTGGTGCTGGCTCAGCGAGCAGCCGGAGCGCCGAGCAGCAGCAAAGCAAACACCGATGGGACCTGGAGCACCTCCAGTATTCCCTGGGTGCCTTTCTGGTCTGGCAGAGACACACACGACAGAAATCCCGTGCACGACATGGCAATGCCTGCCCATCCTATCACAATCGCTTTGCTCCAATTCTTCGTTAACTCCAGTTTGCCATCACTTATCCCGGCACTGAGAATGCAACCTAAAAGCAAACCCAAAAGAAACCATTGCTCGGGCAATGCGATGAGATTTCAAAAGTCGGGGAGTTTAAAAACAAAGTCCTGGCCATCGCTGTGTGGATGCCAGTGCCTCAAGTGCCCGGCGGCTCTGCTCGCAGGTCTGGGAGCGAGGGGAGGGAGGAGACGGGCTGCTGGTGAGAGCCGACCCCTGCCCGCCCATACGGGGACCTGCAGAGGTGCCACCAGGCAGTGCTTTTGTCCTCAGATCCTGTGTTTGCATCTGAAAATGTTGGTCCTGACCATGAAATCCCCAAGCAAAGCTGCCGGTGGATTTCAAGTGCGTCATGCCCATAACTCTCAGATTTACAATTAATTTGTTGCTGCTCCAGAAGAGATCAGGCACCGCGGCAGTTCATCGGGCGCCGCGTGCTGCTGACAGGCAAAGCGCAGTCGTTAGCAATTAGGCGTGGGTTGGCTTCTGCTCTATCACGGGCTAATTATTGAACTGAACTGCTGGGGAGAGAGGAGAGCAGGAGTAACCTGCCTGGGCAAGTGCAGAGCTACCCCCTCAGAGCTGGCCGCTCAGGTGTCTGCAGGCCCAAAGAAGGGAGTGAACCGTGCAAGCCGATCGGGGAGGCAGAAGCCCAGGCCCTTCTGGCGCTGCCCTTGCCTTCCTTGTCGCGGGGGTTGCCGAGATGTTCACGTCACAGTTTTCCCAGAACACACCTCATTGTAGGGCCCGTGCCATCCAGGTCAGAGAGTCGGGGTGGATCGAGCAAGCTGCAGCTTTACCATGTCTGTCTTTTCTGCAGAACAACGTTTAAGGAATTTGCAGAGAAGTACGGAAGAGATCAGCGCTTTCGGCTTGTTCAAAAGAAGAAGGACCAAGAGCATTTTTTCAATCAATTCATACTCATTCTTAAAAAGAGGGACAAAGAAAACAGGATAAGGCTACGGAAAATGAGATAAAAGCTCTTGAAACTGGCAATAAACGCAGAAGTCAATGCTGTGACCGCGGTAAGAAATTAAAACGGACGCTAAAGCAAAGGTCAAACTTGCGCCAGCTTAACGAAGAAGCGGATGTCCCTGGGAAGAACTTCCTCTAACCGAGTTTGCTGAACATACGTAGAAGTTGTGAAGGCTGGTCTGCAGGAGGCTGAAGGATATTTTGTTCTCAAAGAATTAATGTTTCATATTGAAGCTCTCTTTTGTACAACATCCAGAGTTTGATGCATTTCTAATTGCCATGATATGTCAATCCCTTAATTGTTTTAATTATGCAAATTACTTGTAATATACACAAATTATGAATCCAGTGCAGATTTGTAATTAAGCAGAAGCAGATGCCATCCATAACAACCTCAAGATATTTTCATCATTTAGGGGAATTATCTATCGCGATCTTTTGGCAACTTTAGGCATTACCATAAATTGTTTAGAAGTACAGTGGTGTGCGGGGATTCATTACCCGCTGTTCACACGTCTGTGTCCAGTTCTCTGAGTAGTAGTAATAAGGTATTAATTGTTAATCTTAGTGAAGAGTGTGAAAATCTTGGCATATGTTCCATAGGAAAACGCTGCGTTTCAGAACTAGCTCTCTAATTACTGTGAATGGTGCTTTCAGGCACACAAGTGATAGCAACACTTCTCCGTCAGCTCCTGTAACGAAGTATTTTGTAAAACCATCACAGTATGATTTGGATTATGTTCCTGTATGTGGAAAGTCTGCATGAGATTTTTCTCATCATCTTTGTATGAATAAATATTTAACTTTTTTAATTAATAATAAATATTTTAAGCCAATTTTCAGGTTTTTTTTTTTTTAAGTTTCTAAACTTTTGGAAATAGCGGGTAAAATAATGCAGGTCTCAATGGTTTCAGCTTGAGGGGGAGAAAGCCACGGCGAGCTCCTGGGACTGCTGGTTTGTGTGCAGATTTCCACTGACACCGCTTGGACTTACGGACATACTGGGAGCAAAGTCGTCTCTCTTGCTGTGAAGATAAGATTTAATGCTGGAGTAAATCAGCCCAGCTCCGCAGCGACCCGCAGCGCGTCCCTTCCCTTCACAGTGCAGAAGGACAGACTCTCCCATCTGCGATCACAGCCATTTTCTCAATTGACCTCATTTTTAAGTTGGTACTCATTAGATTTACAGGTTTATATTTTGTAGGGGCAATTATGATATTTTCTCCTACTAAAGGTGATTTTTCTTTAGACGTGCTGTGGGTATTTTTTATAACCGAGGAAATAAATGGCATTTTCAAATGCTTTGGAAAAAATGAACTCAGCATTTCAAGGCAGAGTACTTAACATAAGATATAATTTAGAAAGGGTGTAGAGTTCCAAAGCAGGCTGACAGCTTTTTTGTTTATTTATTTTTTTTCTGTTTTCCAGTTCTTTGTCACTTCTGTTTGGAATTTTTTTCTTCCATTCTAGTTTTTCTCCCTTCCTTCCACGCCAGTTTCAGCAGTGCCGCACGCAGCAGAGCAGAGCGCAGCGCACACAGGATCCGTTCCTGCTGCTTCTGTGTGAAAAAGATCCCATTTTCTATGAAAGCAAGATCTGACCCAGGGTGTACGTTGGTGAGAGGCAGGAAGCGTGGCCGGGCTGGCGTTAATACCTGAAACAGACCCGGCCACTTCTTGTCTCAGCTCAGGAAGCGAGGTTTGTGCCTCCGGACCGAGCGGGTTGCACAGCAAGCTGGTCGATGCCAGCTGGTTTTGAAGGCACAGGCTTCGTAGCAGTTTTCAGAGGGTTTTGCAAAGTTTCCCATCTAAGGGGAAAAATTACAGATGTAGAAAACCAATGAGAGCTTGCTTTTCTGGGTGAAGGCTCTGCTGTGTCAGCGGCTCGTAGCAGTTTTGTGGCTTTCTGTTCTAAACATGTGAGCATATCCAAACCCTGTACAGCCGCCCCCTACTTCAGGTATGGATAAAGGGGTATTAATGTCTTGGGGGTTCTCCTGTATTGTGGCATTTCCTGACCACGTCAGAAATCTTACCACACGACAAGTGTGCCTGTAATGGGTCAGTTCTGGTTTTCTTGTGAAGCTCTGTGAAATGCCAGAAGTGAGTGATCGGTGCAAGTGGTGATATGTTTGTCATAACGCCTCCAAGCGCAGCTCCGTTTTGTGATATTTAAAATGGAAGAATGCTAAAATAACCGCAATTAGCCCTGTGGTCCCATAGAAGAAGGTTTTGTATTGTCACGCTGCAGTGCAGGCTGCTGCTGGTCACTGAGCTACAACAGCTTCAGAGGGGAACGAGCTGAATCTCTTCTGAAGGAAGGTGCCAGCATCACCAAAGCTGCCCGCACGTGGGGTTTCCTTGGGCCAGAGAAAACTTGTATCAGGGTGAACAGATTTTGATGCTATTGCATTTGTTCAACACGATGGTATTTCGGCAAATGAGGCCGGCACCTGCCTGCTTTGGATCCCCAAACCTGGAGGTTTCGGGGAGCCCCCCACTCCCTGCCGTGCTGTCGGAGCAGGAGAGGCTTCCCCCTGCGACAGCAGCTGCTCCTGCTGCGGCCTGAGCCCATCACATCTTAGCCCACAGGGGCACGGGAAGCTGCCTATTTACTTTTTCTGTTCTTTCCCCTGGAAACCGCACACGCTGGCAGTGCTTCGTGCTCTGCTCTGGGCAGTGCCTCTCGCCCTGGGGGTGCCCCGCAGCTGCTCCCTGCCCGGGATCTGCCACGCTTTGGGCTCCTTTCTCAGGTAGGTTCCTGCGGATATATCACGTCTTTAATTTTGCTTTTCCTGGATCCCTGGCCTTCCTCATTTTTCAGGCTGAAAAGCAAAGTTAGGAAGCGTTTCATGGTGTTGGGCTCCGCCGGCAGTGTCGGGAACAGTCCTGAAACCCCACAAGGCCCAGAGGTGCGTGCCAGGGCTCCACGAGTCCATCGGGTCACCGGTCATCGGGGCACAGCGAGCTCTGTTTTGGCCTCTCCTGGGTGCAAAATACTCCAAAGCAGGGAAGTTGTGGTTTAAATCCAAGCCGTGGTGAAACGCGCTGCCAAGGGCGATGCTCTTCCAGGAGCAATCGGTCTGTGTCCACCCTTAGTGGGATCGCATTTGCTAAAAACAAGATAAATAGGAAGAAACAATAAGCACAAGGATGTTTACATGGTTTCGTTTTCCACATATGAGAAGTACGTAAGGAACAAAATCTGGCCAGAATGGGCAACGTGGAAATGAGCCCAGGGCTGCTGCTGGCAGCCTTCGGTGGGTTTTGGCTTTGTTGACTTCTTTGTTCTCTGCCTCTTGGCCTCCCAGTGAGGAGAAACCTTTTGGGGTGGAAGTTTAGTGGTTCGGTGATAGTTAAAGTCATTTTGTTTTCCTTTCCTAAGTAGTTCGTGTGTTGTTGTTGGTTTTTATATAAACTTAGTTCTTCCTATTTTATTTCCTCACTTGGGTTTACTTTGGTAAATATTACTTTCCTCCCGTTCCTCCGGGAGCGCGTTTTTATATTGCTGTGATCATTGTTCGGAGAGCTAATCTCTAACATAAATGAAGAGAAGTCAAAGAAATGAAAACAAATGATGGCAACGTTCCCCCGGGACTGCAAATTTACTTTTCTAGATTCACAGCGAGATGCTTTGGGTTTGCTTCTGTGAGCAATTTAACTTGATTTATCCTTCCAAGCGCCAATGAAATATCTATATATTGTATTTCTTCAGCAGTGGCTGTGACATCCAGAATTGTTGCCTCTCCACATGCTTTTCATAATGAATACACTCCTGGCAAGTGTGCTTGTGTCTGAGCTGTTCTGTATCCAGACAATTTTTCATGGTTGTCTTCCATTTACTTGTCTTCAGGTTGTTTTATTTAATAATGCCTTCGCATCGGGGGGAAAGTGGGGCAGCTACCAGAAACACGGCAAAAACACTTACAAATGGGGCCGCGCTTCTCACCTGACCGCCTTTCGGTATCGGCAGGCCTGGAGCAGATGTGGAGAAGTCAACTTTGAAGGCTTCGGTGAGCAGGGAGCTTGGGAAAACAGCCGGGATGCGTGGTGTAACCCTGACGTGGGTTAGCAGAGTTGTCGAGGCGCCGTGGGCTGCGCTGCTCCTGTTGCCGTTTGTGTCACGCAGGCGATGCCGCGTGCGTGCAGCCTGCCTGGTGCTGCTGAGGGCCGTCACCTCCTCTCACACCTGGTGGAGTTCGACGCAGGTGCGAATAAAGGCTGGAGGCGGTGTAAAAGGAGGTGTCTGCAGAGGGGGTGCCGCTGCTGCTGGCAGGAATACGGCGAGACGCTCGGGCAAAACCCTTCGGATGTCCGTCCGTAGCTTCGGGGGGCATTAACCTGTGCTGGGTGTCTTGTTGCCGTTTGTTTTGAAGATGGAGGGTGAAATCTGTGCAAATGGGGTAGGGGGGGTGTGAGACGTGTCGGGAACCCGGCTCCCGAGTCTCGAGTACGTGAGGGGCTGCATGCGGTCTCCGGCTTGGCCAAATGCGCACGAGAATTAGAACAGCATGTTTATGTTTTTAATCTAATAAATCTAATAACCAGTAATTTTAAGTTAATGCGTAGATAAACTGCTTTGACAAAGCTCCTGCTGTTATCAGCAGGGTCAGGCTTCTCCTCTTAGGCTGTAACTGCTTAAATTCGGAGAGCGGCCCAGGCGGCCGGGCTGGGGTCCTTCCCTCTCAGCCCTGTCCTGCACACCAGCCCCTTCTGGCTCCTGCAGGGCGCCCTCCCAGCCCCCCGTCCCTTTCTGCTGATTGTATTCCTGCACTGTGTGATATTTATGCTCCAATTTCAACCAGTTTGTTCCGGTGTGTTGGCAGAACCCCCCCGTGACCCTCCTGCCATCACTCTCCCAGCTCTCGGGCGTGCTTCTGCCAGCCTCTCGGCTTGGGTGCTTGTTGCAGTTGTCTCGGAGCTTTTCTTTGCACCTGCTGCACTCTGCACTTAGGGAAGGTTTTTCTGCGCTCACGGCAAAGCGTGGTAATTAGGTGCCGTTGTATGGGTAGAAGGTAAATGTGGATTGGTCATGTTTCTGCTTGATGATCGCCTTTGTTGTGGCACAGATCAACCTCCAGGTGCTCGCTCTTCCATCTCACACTGACAATCGTTTCCCATCGCCATTCGTTCCCCCCCGTTACCAGTTTCTGCTTGCTGAGCCTCCCAGGTTCGTGCTGGGCTGGGTCCCACCGGCATCATCCAGCAGCGGTGGTCCTGCACAGCCTCGGGCCGGGCTCTGCAGCCCCAGAGCCTCTCCTCCAGCACGTCCCATGGCTCCTCTGCCCTGATGGGGAGGACACCTTCAGCTCCAGCCTTGTCCCCACTGGTAGCAGAACCACCACTGACACCTCGGGCTCCTCTTGCGGGGTCTCCCCTGCGGAGCCCCCAAAAGGAGCCCAACAGGGGACGAGCTCGGGGGTACCAAAGCTCCAGGGGACACTTTTGGGGGGCCGTGTTCTGCATCGCCTTGCCCCAGCCTTGTGAGTACCCCCAGGTTACCCCACGGAGCCCCAGTGACCTGCAGGGCAGAGGGAGCGGTGGAGGTGCTGGGAGGTCGCGGGCTGCACGGCGCCGTGCCCAGGAGCAGCCGGGGGAAGGCAAGCTGCGAGAGTCACCTTGCCGTGGTCTTGGGTTGCGTTTCACCAGCAAGAAGTTGTCCTTTTTATGTTTTCCTCATTTTTCCTCCTTTGAAGAGAAAAATCTTTTTCCTGGCATCACAAGAAAGCGGTGCTCCTGCTCGGAACAAGCACGGCATGAGAAACACGAATGTGTTTAACTTTAAAGAGCATTCTTAATAAAGACATTCGGCACCTGGAAGGGCTGTGATCGTAGGCACAGTGGGCTGAGCTTTTCAAGGCCTGTATCTTGTTGGTGTGAAAAAAAAAAATAATAATTTTCTATAATCAGCGGTATTTTTCCTCCAAAAAGAATAAAATATTGGCTTAATTCAAACATCACAGTCAACTGCAGGTTGATACATCTAACAGTGTTGATGTTACAAGCTTGCAGCATCAGAAGCTTTTCGGTAAAAATAAAGCCACAACATTTTCTCCAGAATAACCGGTCTGGCTGTGGGCTTACAGACCGGGGCCGTGTCCCTTCCCACGGCCCTTTCCAGCACGAAGGCCGCGCAGGGCAGGGTCGCTGCCGGCACAGAAAGGCAGCAGGGACCTGGCGCGTTCGCAGGGCTGCGGGCCGGAGGCTGGTGGTGAGTGAGGGATAAGCACGAGAGCCTCCTCCTCTCCTTCACGGAGGTTTTCTTCGTGGTTTCTTCTTTCCACTCTGTTTCCATTTCGTACTTGTAATCCCGGGGGATTAAAAGGCGTTGAATTAATTCGCAAGTTTCGGTAAGCGGCCTAAGGTGAAACGGAGGCCTTAATTAGAAACGGAGGCCTTAATTAAAATGTGCAATCCGCAGGGCACTGCAGAGCCCTCCCCGCTCCGTTTCCCCGCGTCGTTCCCCCTGCAGGGCACGCCTGCCTGCCTGCAGTCCTGGCATCCCGGCACCAGGCTGTGAGTTTGTCCCAGCTGGGAGCCAGGCTGCAAATCGTGCAGCACGAGCAATGCAGGCTGAATCTGCCCGGGGAAGGAATCGCAGAATCACAGAATTTCTAGGTTGGAAGAGACCTCAAGGAGTCGCGTCCCAGCACAGAGTTACTGACCCCAGCCTCTGCCGAGCACAGACTCCTCTGCGGAGGTGGGATCCTGCCGCCCCTCCTGCTGCCAGCCACGGCTCTTCTTAGGCCCTGGGGTGAGGATTTCCTTGCAAGACGTGTTTCTAGATTTCTGCCTGTTTCTGGCTTTCTCTGATCTCGGCCATTAGGCTTTAACTACGAGGAGGACAAATTTTATCTCCCACGGTGTCAGCTGCGTCTTGGACAAGTAGCCCGTGATTATCTTTCCGTGATAAAACCTCCGTGGTGATGAAACCGCTGTGGTTTCCAGTGGGCTTCTTGTAGTCTGGGACAGAAAAGGGAGTGTTGTGCGGTTTGGGTTTTTTTTTTCTTGTTTTGTTTGAGATCTTTTCTGATGTTTCCACATACATAAAGTTTTCCTCCACCAGTCTGCCTGTAGTACCGAGGAAGACACTGCTGTTTGGAATCCCACGTGTTTTCACACTGTTGTTGCTGTTTAGCAGACTGTGTCCTGCACCTCGAGGCACAAACCGATGTCTTTGCTCCTGGGCCGTGCTGTGGGATCGGCTGTAGGGCAGGCAGGCAGCGGGAGCCCGAGTCCCGCGCCCTGTGAGCATCCCCAGGGGCTGCCAGCGAGCCCAGTTTCGGTCCAAGTAACTCAGAAACATTGTTTTTTAGTCCAGCCAGCTCCAGTCTGACTTCCAATTAAAAAAGAAGCAGAACAACCCGGAGAGCCTGTTGCAGCTGATGCCCTTAATAGCTTCAGCCGCACTGATGCAGACCCGTGGCAAAGCGGATGGCTCGGCGATGGGAGCAGCGCAGTTCCCTCTGACAGCACTGACAGCAGCAGATGGTTTTGCACATGGTTTTTATTTCTAGTTCCATAAGCAAACATTTGCTCTGCCTGCCGTGCTAAATATATATACTTTATTAAACGGCCTTAGCTGCTGCCGCAAGCAGCAGTGATTACCAAAACGAGTGCTGGGTTATAGCCGGGGTCTGACAGCTACTCGCCAGCAAAGGGGGAGATGCCGGATACGTGTACGGGTGCAGTGACACTGCTCCGAAGTGACAAGAATGTGGCAAAATCGCTCCCCAGCTCAAAAAGAAAACACGGGGCCAGCTTTGGTGGGCGCTCCCCGGCCAGAGTAATTGATGGAGCTGCTGCGGGTGGTCCCATGTGAAATACTCAACAGCTCCAGTTCCTGTGCTTGCAAGGGTCTGTGTTTACAGTTTAGCTCATTTAACTTGGCTTTTCTCTCCCCCGACACAATTAAGTGTTATAACTGATTAAGTTTTGCTTGAGGAGTATTAAAAAAAAAAGGAGGGGGCCACCTTTAGTTCCCAAACACACATGTAGCCCATCAGCACGGCCAGCTCCTGCCGCAGCGCTGCCTAACCCCTGGGGGCTGTGGGCGGGGGGGGGGGCAACCCTCAAATCCTCAGCCCCTAATTATCCTTTCTAATTAGGATAATTGTGCCAGGCTGGGTGGGGCTGTGGGCAGCCGGGTCTGCTGGGAGGTGTCCCTGCCCGTGGCAGGGGGTTAGAAGGGGACAGTCCTTGGGGTCCCTGCTGAGCGAAGCTCTCCGTGCCGTGGTGGCTGCGATGCAGAGGGGTGCCCGTGGCTCTGCCTCCCTCCCTGCGCTCTGCTGGCAGCAGAGAAATGCTGGTGCTCACCCACAGCAGCCGCTTCCCATCCTCGCTTCCAGTCCAAGGCTTCATCCCACGTCCAGGTACCCCTCCTTGCTGCGCTACGGGTGCTTTGGTTTTCCTCCTCAATACGATGCATTTTCAAAATGGTGGGCAAGAATAGGGGATTTTCTCCCCAGTGAATCGCAGCTGCAATCAGAGTGATTTTTCTCACTAAAATAATTCAATTTCTTAATAGCTAAATAAATACACACCATGCAAGGCACGCAGCCGGGGTACATCTCCCCTCGCCGCAGCCCACATGGAGCGGGGGGCAGGCACCCAGTGCCGCTCTGGGGGACCCTGCGGTGCTCTCTGCTCTGCGAGCAGCCCCACGAGCTGTGCTTACCCTGCTCAGGGCTGTGCAGGAGCGTGCTGGTGGCACCCTGGGGTGCTGCTGGGGTCCCCGGGGTGGCACCTGGCACCCCCGAGCTGCAGGCAGCCAGGAGCGGGGCGTTGTGCGTGAGGCTTTGTGAAGGGAGCGGTGGAAGGGCCGGGGACACAGGGAGAGCAAAGCAGCTGATTGCTTTGGGGTAATTACAGGCTTCTGTTTGAGCAGACTCATTAGGCAACCCGGCGTACTTGTACGCGTGTGTGATCAACTGCTCC
The DNA here is from genome assembly GCA_011075105.1 of Heteronetta atricapilla. Taxonomy (NCBI): domain Eukaryota; kingdom Metazoa; phylum Chordata; class Aves; order Anseriformes; family Anatidae; genus Heteronetta; species Heteronetta atricapilla. Next base: position 35,624,781 of record CM021736.1, on the reverse strand, counting down.
CAACTACTCCTCTTTCTTTTTTATTCCTGATTAAAAGGGAAGCAATCAATTACCAAACAGAGGCTTTAGAGGAGCTCGGGAAATAATAATCCCGTTTAATGAGCACGGACTTTTTAGACTCGCCGTTGCAGCTGCTTGCTTTGGGGAAAAGAGCTCTCCAGCCCAGCACCATGCAGCATGTGGCTGCTTCCTGGGCTCGTGGGCTGTGAAGCACATGGGGGCTCTGCCCGGGGGCACTTTGTGCCCAGCCGCCCCCCTGTTGTCCCCTGCTGGGGGGCAGCACCCTCTTGGCAGGATGCTGAGGGTGCCTGGCTGCAGGGTGTTGCGCACGCCCGTCGTGGTGCTGTGTTCAACGCGTGCTGAAGAGCCTCAGAAGCATCGTGCCGAGCACCGTTAGTCATGTTTGCAAGCACAGCCGTGTGGGCTTCAGATCTCTGTGAGCAGGGGAGAATCAGGTGCTCAGCAGGTGTCAATTAGTGCTGCAGCAGAGCATGTCCCATGGGTCCTCCACGCGGCCCTGTCCCCAAATCCAGCGCCTCCCGGTGCCCCCAGGCCCCCGTGGCTGTGGCTGTGCTGGGCTCGGTCGCTGTGCCGCCCAGCTCGAAGCTCTGGGGTTTAAGGCGCAAGCTCACAGCTCAGTCAGGCTGTGGTTTCTGGCTTGAAATCTCAGTTATCGTGCTCCTGACACAGCAAAATTGCTGTGTGTGCCTTGGCTCCCCGTGTGTTCCCTGTTCCCCAGCTGGCAGTCTCCTGGCACGAGGCTGTTTCCCTGCCCCGTCCTCCCTCAGGGGCTGGCACCGCACGTCCCACAAAGACAGGTGAGAGCTGAGCCCCAGGGGACTGGAAAGGGTTTTTCAGTGCTGCAGTTGTTAAAATTTGTATCAATCTCCTCTAATGCCCGCTTTTATTGACATGGTGCCACTTAGCAAAGCAACAGCTCCATTAACATCTGCATTCCTCCATCAGCCGTGCTCCCTCCCAGCTGAGCTGGCTCCCCAGGGTCTCTTACTTCTGCATTAATTCCCTCAAATTGATGCTTGCATCCCTCTGCAGCACTTTTAAGCTTCACATTAAGTCAAGCTGCTGTTTGCCCTGCCTCACCCCTCCGTAACTTTCGGTCAGACTCTCGATGTGTCTCTTAATGTGCTTTTAATTGGCCTCTGACACCGGCAGTGTCTCCACTGGAGCAAGCCCTGCGCTGGATGGGGCTCGGCAGCCTCCTGCCGTCCCCTGCTCAGCCTTTGCAGATCCAGGCTCCTCATCAGTCAGCTTCAACGCAGTGATTTAAAAGCATCAAAAAACAATAGTGAAGTTGTAAGAAATTTTGCAGTGTGGATTGAAATGAGGGTTGTAAGGGGAGCAAGAGCTGGGCAGGCTGGGCAGGGGGTTGTGACATCCAGCCTGCTTTTTCTGTAAGTCTCCGTAGGCACTGGCCTGCAGAAGCCAGGCCAAAGGAAATCGGATTTCGTTATCACTAAAAGTTCTCATTTTTGCAAGAAGCGTCACTGTAAATATTTCCTCTTAGTAGGGAAACATTTTTTTTTTTTTCTGATTAGCTATGTGGCGAAAGCAAGTCCAGAAAGGGGAGCAGATCGTGCTTCATGTAAGTAATTTCCTTAATCTCGTGGGCTGCCTGAAGGCTTTAATCCCGGCTGCGAGGATCACAGAGATATTTTATTACTGCTGGTATCGCTGATCTAGTTAGGCTTACGTTTTCTGAACAGAAATCCTGCATGTACTTTTCCTGCAGATCCAAACCTCCTTGATTAATCTTTTAACGGGGCTCGGTGAGAGCAGAACAAGACAGGGCTTTTAGCATCTCTGGAGCCTCTCTGGGATGCACCCGGCTGTCCTCTCCGTGAGCTGGTCAGCACGGTCCTTCACACCAGCCTGGTTTTCCAAGGTGCTCGATCACCAACCAGGTCCAGGCTAAGCTTTCCATGGTGCTGGGGCTGCCCTGCAGGAACAGCGGGTGCTCAAGGGCAAAGAACATGTGAGCGATCCAGTTCCTGAGGGAAAGGAGCACAGGCAGCACAGCCCTCGCTGCCCTGGGATAAAATGGCTTGTGTGGAGCAAGGGGTGGAGGTGAGTGGGGTTGTGCTGGTCCCTGGTATCCCCTGTGCTGGTCCCTGGTATCCCCTGTGCTGGAGAGGTGGTCGTGCTTTCGGCCACACAGGAGCTGGGCTGCAAGAAAAGTTCCAGCAAGATTCACAGGAACGGGGAAAACCCCATAATTTTAACAAACCTTTATGTATCCCCTATAACCAGTCTATGCTAAATAAGTAAGTTAAGAAAAGTGTTTTGCTACCACAGCTGTGGCCATGCAGGTAGCTGATGCACCACCTGTCTACTACACGCGCCCTGGTATTGATCTGGTGCTGGAGCAGCTCGTGCTCAGATATTTATATTCCTAAAGTGATGAAGTCTTGGAAAAAAAAACAACTGAATAAGCAAACAGGAAAAATGCATAAAAGCTAAAAATAAGTATATGACTGTGGGTAACGCGAGAGGTGTGGATGCCTGAGGAGAGCCCCCCGCAGCTCCTGGGAGCCAGACTGAGCCCTGGGGCTGGGGGCGGCCGGGGGGGTGTGGGGAGGCCCCACGGCGCCTGCCCGGTCCCATGTCACCCACAGAGGGGTCAGGGAGACCCGCAGCAGAATTAATTTATTTTAATGCGATTGGTGAGCTCTGAAAATACGTCCCTTCTTTATCTGCTCCTTGGGGAGATCGCTAAATAACGCCTTGAAAGGATTAGCCTCTCCGTACCAAATCTGCTTACATTTACCCGAAAATAGCTCTGTGAAAATATTCCATGTCCGGATTTTATTCCTCCTGCCATGGAAGCTGGCGTGTAATAACATTGTCTGCAAATACTGGGGGGAGGAAAGGCAAACGCAAACAGGCAGAGCAGAAGAGGGGTTGGGATGAACGAAGAATTTGGGAAAAGTTTAAAAAGAGGATTTTAAAATGGGGAACTTAGCCCCAGGTTCTCTCCAGAGACACGGTGTGGGTCCAGCGAGGCTGCTCCGGGACAGCGGGGTTTTGCTGAGCCGGGGGGATCAGGGCTCACTGCTGGCTGCAGCTGTGCCACCTCGGCCTGTGGTGCTGTACGGCACCTTCTGGCACCTTCTGGCACCTTCTGGCACCCAGCAGCCCACTGTGTGCTCCTGTGAGAAGCCACCTGGCAGTGTGTGGGAGCAGTCTGACCTGGGAAGCAATCCCCACTTGTTAATTGCAGCCAGGTGATTAAACACACCTTTACAGGTGCACACAGCGCACCTTCAGTAACTGCCTGTGCTAACCCCAAATTATTAAGTGAATTATTATTAATTATTAAGTGGACGTAAATCTGAATCCAGTTGATACAGGCCCTCCCGGGGGCAAACGGAGTGTCTGACACTCCCCAGCGGCCAGCTCAGGAGCAGGGAATGGCCTGGGGAGGGCAAGGGCCGGGTGAGCCTTGGGGCCTTGCTGCAGGGCCTGAGGGGAGAGCGAAGCTTCCAGCCCGGTCAATGATCAGCGCACTCGCAGTTCCTAATTCCAAACGAGTGAAGTAATTATTGAAAGAAAGTCATTAACTGAGGCAAAGTTCTTTGTTGGAAATGCTACCGAGCCCTTCCTGCGGACGCTTGGGGGTTCTCTGCACCAGCTGAAATGGGGGCAATTGCTGCTGCCGTGGAGCACGGTCACTGCAAGAGGCGGACGGGGGTGGCATGGAGCCCACCCTCCTGAGGGGCTTCTCCAGCAGGGTGCTGCTGCCAAGCACGGCTGAGGCTGGGGCACATTTCCTATATTTCAGTAGATTTTTATGATGATGATTTTAATGCTTTAGCTGTCTTCTGTCAGAGTTTTCTCCAAAGCGTGCAGACAGACCTGGTGAGGCCCTGCAGCCTCACGGGGTGATCCGGGTCTCACCTGCACGTGAGCGCTGTGGGTCACGTTATTTCTGTAAATACCACACCAGTAATAATCTGAAGGTCACCGCCCACCAGCACTGGTTTAATTCCGCAAAATGAAAAATTAACCAGCACCCCACTGCACCAACACAACCTATTCGAACACCCAAAATCTCTGCAGCATGCCTGCAGTGACCTGTATGTGAGTGAACCCCACAAGCTGCCTCGCCGAGTGGCCGAGGGGTTCCTGCTCCTGCACGCAGCCCCCCAGCCTCTGCCCTGCTCCCTCGGGCACTTCTGGCCATAGGCTCATAGGCTCAAGGTAGTGTTCTGAGAGACTGCCCTCAGATTTTCTTCCGTCTCAATAAACGAAACGAGAAGATGAAACAAGCTATTCCCTTATCCCAGCTCTATCAAGGGCTTTGTGCTTTGTTATGGAGTCGGAGTTCACACTCTAATTATCAGCCCTGTCTCCTACCCCATTTTGCAGCAGCTGATGGAAAGCACGGTGTTGTTCCATGTCTGTTAAGCCTCGCGTGGCTCCAGCCTCAGCGGCTGCGGGGCTGAGCTGCTCCTGAACCAAGGAGAGCTCGGGGCAGGCTGGTGTCCCCATGGGCTGTGGCACCTCGGGTCCCGGTGTCCCAGCTGGCAGAGAGCAGTGGGGTGCCTGTCCCTGGGCACAAATGGGGAGGGGTGGCCTTGAAGGAATGGAGAAAACCAGGTGTAAAGGTGCCTACCCAGTAATGGTGCTTTAGGCTTCGTTTTTGCTATCGATTAGTGGTGTTCTGATAAAATGTGATGGTTACAGGGTCCCTATTCATCCATAAACGGCAGACCGGGGAAAGGCTCAGGGGAGGGTTGTCAGCGGGGTTGTTAGTGTGCTTTTCTCGTCAGGTACAAAGTTTTGTGGCCTTTTGGAGGGGTGTTTGTGATTACAAGCCCCAGCTTTCTGTTTCAGGCACTGTGCCGTGAATAGTACGTGACTAATTTCTGTAATGTGGTAGTATTAGATTAAATGTATAGTGTCTTTTTTAATGCTTCTGGAAAGAAATCCAGCGAGGAACAGGCATTTCAGCAGCAATATTGGTTTGGCTGCGTGTCTGTATGGACTTTCTGTATGGACACAGAATAAAGTGTAGCTCCTTAGCAGAGACTAACTCAGGAGGACAATTTGCTCAGGGTGGTTCTAAAACACCAAGAAATCGATAGCTAACTAAATAGCCAAAACAAACAAGCGGTCTCAGAACACAGATGCGGGGAAAGGCTGGCGTCAGGAGCACAGCACTTGAGACTTCTGATTCGGATGCTGAGCAGAATTTTATTTTCAAAGGGTGCTAAATTGGAAGGCACAGAAAAATCTTTCAGTTCCTCAGTCTGCAGTTTGAAATAGTACCGTATTTCATTTAGTCTTTCAATAGTGCTCCTTTATGTTGCTTTCCAAGCTATACTGCCTCTCCTTGGAATCACTAATACTAATTGATTTCCAAAAACCAAAAAGTTGCAGAAAACATAAAGTAGACTGGCAGTTTATTAGCGGGGCACATCGCACCTGTGATCAGAAGCCTGACCCAAGGACACGCACAGCGGGGGAACTGCCCGCCCGCCCTCTGTTACCGCAGTAATCGGTTCTAAAAGCGTGTAATCAGGAATGACAACAGGCAACAAATGAATATGGCTGGTAATGGCAGGGGCAGTAGCCGTGCTGATTAACATATATATTCCATAGCTTCCAAGCTCATCTGGAGTGCAGGCTGAAGAAATTAAATCATTTATTTCTGTGGCCACATTAGATATAAAAATTATGTCATAAAGAAAATGGAATAAAAACCTCAGTGTAATTTAATAATGTTTTAAGTAATTCTAATCCACATGCTTGCATTCTGTGGCATGGTCGCTCCTTTCTGTTTCATGTTCCTTTGCCTACAGGAGAATACTTCCAAATGAGCGGCAGAGAGGTGTGTTGGAGGATTTTGCCCGGAGCCCCAGAGGACAGGGCACCTCCGTCTGCAGCTGTCCCACGCCTATGCCTTCTCCAGTGGGACTTCACCCCACTCTGTATTTCAAGCTGCCAAGTCAAAACAAGCAGCTACCGATCATTTAACCACTGCGTTTTGGCCACCTCCGCAGAAAGCGTTAGCTATTTTTTTTATTGAGCTGATAAAGTTCCTCCTGTAAGGGAGAAAATGTGTTCATGTATTAATTAAAATTTCACTGCGTGATAAAGCTGGTAAAATCCATCTTGAGCTCGTTCGTGGGAAAGTGCAACGTCTCCCTCCCCATCCAGCAGTGACAGCCCCTGCCCCTCGCTGCCGCATGGTACAGGACGCGTAAGGGAGTAGGAAGCCTGTAGTACTCAGTACAGACCCGGTGGTACTCTTCCTGCATTTCTCATTCGGTTTCAAAATTGAATAAAACGCTAGGAAGTCAAGTGGGAATTACCCTGCTCTGCACAGACACCGTGTGCTCTTGTATGAGGCATTAGGCTTGCGAGATTAAGGTTATTCTGAATAAATGGATTCTTCCTAATTTTGCTGAGGACTTTCTTGATGTTCTGCCAATGATTTCCAATAGTCGAGGCTCTCTAAGCTCTTCACGTGTGTCACTCCTGAGTGTACCAGCCACATCCCACCTTCTCCTTTTTCATTTTAAATTTTGTGGAAATTTTCAGAAGCACAGATAGAGTGTACAGAACCAGGTCTTTCATGGGGATAAGGCTTCCTCTCCCCCGATAAATAGGGAAGCTACAGCAGATGTGCCACACATCCCTCCTGGCTGAAAATTGATTAGAATGCATTTTGTTTGTGCCTCCTATCCTCTGATGCTCTTGGAGATTTAAACATTGAGCTTCTAAATTTCCTAGATTGTGTGGCAGCCCGGACGAGCTCTCTTTGGAAAATGCAGGAGTTCTGCTCTCTGCTTTATTCTCCCTTTTGCATTCAAAGGCCGTGCTAGTTTTCTTGGCTGCTGCCTAGAATTGCGTCGGGTGTTTCAGCTCAGACCAGCCGCAGTTTGAAGCCTTCTGCTGCTCGTTTGTTACACGCATGGACAGCGTGCTCGTACTCCCGTCGATTGCCTGGTAAGAAGTGTTTGCAGCTCGCCGAGCGGTGCCCGTATCGTTACCGCTTTGCACCGCCGCCACTTGATCAAGGTGAGGCTGTGGCCGCTGCCTGCTCTGGCCGCGTGGCCAAACCCCTTGAACAAGATTCTTCAGGAAGAAAACAAAACAAAAGTCAGATTCCAAACAAGGCAAAAGTAAAACTAATTTTGTGTTAGAAATTGTTGGTGTTTTACAGGTACCCAGACGGAACGAGTGTCAGATGTAATGCTTCTTGCTCTTCCACTGGTAATTCCATGTATCTCTACAGGATGCCCGCTTATTTTTTCTTGAATCCAACTACCCTATCTTTTTGTTTTGTCATGTGTTAACTGATTTTTGACACAGATAACTTTCTATCTCTGCCCAGCTCTTTCAAGGCAGTGAGAATTACTGGATGCACTTTCCAAGCAAGACCACTCTAATTTAGAGAAAGGTAAATCTAGGTTGAGAAACACTTCACGTTGTTTGATTTCTGTTTCATTTTGATGCTGCCTAGCGCTTCACTTGTAACGAGCCATACCACGCAGCGAGCAAATGAGCCTGCTCCTCGACATGATCCCATGCCTAATGCCTAGGTGACTGCAAGAAATCGTCCAAGATTGTTACGACTGTGTCTTTGGCAAGATGTGGATTCCTCCACCATCATCCAGCCAATTTACCTTGACCTGTCGGGATCTGCTAAAGGTCCTCCCAGTCTGGTTGTTTTCTTGACCTTTGACTGGTCTCAGGTAATTTGCAGTATCAGCAGTTTCCCCACTATATTGCTCAGTCTCTTCTAGAGCCAGGCTAAGATGGCAATTTAAACCGTAGAAAGTCTCAGCCATTTGTGCTTTGACCTTGATTTCTGATGGTTTCTCAGTCATGAGAAAAAAAAAAAAAAAAGGCTGAATTTTCTGAGAAAATTCCCAGAAGTTTCTTAAAAGCTCGTTGAGGGTCACAGGTCTGAAAGCTGTGGAGACAGCTCCTGGGGGGTGGCTGCTGCTCCTGCCGTGAAGCCAAGCAGAAGGAGCCCACAGTGCTGCTCCTCTCTGCTTTCAGTACACAGAAATGGGGAATTATTCCTTCTAGTACAACAGCTCTGTCTGCAACACCCATCCGCAGCCTCTCCCTGGGGAACTCGGGCACTTTACGCAGCCGGTGGCCAGAGATGCCCGAGGAAGCAGCAGCCCGCACCAGGGACAATGCGCTTCACCACCTCAGTTATTTTTAACCAAGTTTTATTTTGATAAAACTTTGTGATTCAGGCTTGAGGGGGTCAGTTCCAGCTTTTTTTTTTTTTTTCTTTCTTCTTTTTATTTAGATAATGCTTATATAAGGTGCCGACTGCAGAATAACAGCCATGAATATTCATTCACAATCTGTCAGTAGCCTTCGATGCTCCTTAATGTGATCCGACAGCTTCTTGGCTCAGCGGGAGGGTTAGCAGCCTCTGTTCAGCTGCTGACATACAGGTGACAACAACAACAAACATCCCCATCCCCACAGCAATTGCAGCCCCAAGCAGCAGAGCACCAGCTCCCACGCAGGGCTGGAGGCTCCCTTGCCCCATGGTCCCTTGGGCACAGGATGGGGACGTGGTTTCCTTCCCCATTGTTCCTGTAAACATGACTTCCTCCACTTGTTAACGCCTTTTATAAGAGTTTTAAAAGTAAAATTGTCAGTGAATTTTATGTATACGTAACCAAGGGGTTACATGTCAGCGGTACTATCGATCTGTTTTACTCGACGTGGCGCTCCTTAATTCCATCCGTCCTAGTTACCAGAATAAGGTGAACCTCCTGGGGCCAGAGCAGACAGTGGCTCATCTGTGGTCAGTGCTGGTGAGAGATCACATAAAATCTTTTACCGATTTAGTTAAATTCCGTGCCCATATCAAACATAAAGGCACGTCTTCCTTTTTTCCTTCGTTTTTGAACTCATATCAAATTAAACGATTTTTCCACACCTACTGCGAATGAAATTAGGAAAATCCTGCAAGAGTTGTGCAGCTGGTGGAAGAGGGGAGCGCTCTGCATTTTGTAGGTACCCTCTGGAGCCCGGCAGTTGCAGACTGGGCTTGTGGAGCCCTCCCAGCAGGACGTACCAGCAGCAGAGCTTTGGCTTTCAAAGGGGAGCAAGTGCCAAGCACACTGGGGCACAGAAAGAAAAAAGGGAGCAGCCACCAGCCCAGCACTTCCCCGAGCTTTCCAGGCCCCGCAGTGGCTCCTCGGGAGGGAGGGATGAGAAGGAAACTTGTTCAGATTAACCTTGGGGAGTTTCCTGGTTTGCCTGGTGCTCCGTTTCTTTTCTGTGGGATATTCCTCTTTTCTTCCCACCCGCTGGCATTAAATTCAAGGATAACACAGAATTAATCATAAAGCCATTTGATAGCTCATCTGAAGATTTATATTCCTTCCCTCAAAGAAAAGAACATAGCCTCGCGCCGCTGCATGGCCATGAATCACCTCGGTGTCACTGGCGGGACAGCAGAGAATTAATGTTTATTTTGCTTTTAAAATCTGATATTTAGGAAAGGAAATTCTTCATGCATTTTATAGTGTGATTTTTATTACTCTTGTCACTCCAGCATTTAGCCAAAATTAGGTTTCTGAGGAGGAGACATTTGGAGATGGAGTCGGGTTTTGTGATGCGGGACCGTGCAGAGGGGCTGGGCGAGGCTCTGCAAGCAGCGCGCTTGGCACGTGCCCGGGGTCGGGGCGCTGGCACGTGCAGGTGGTCCGTGGGATGCTGCTGCTCCTTCTGCTAGCTTCTGCCGTGCAGCAGCCGAATTGGTGCCGTGCTGGGGTTTTTACTGCTGTGCAGACGACAGAGGATGTTATGGTGCCCAGCGCGGCCGCCCTGGCGCCTCCCACGGCTTATCCAGTAGGTCCGATCTGCAGCCAAGAGGCACTGGGTTGTTGGGCTCTGTTGGGTTCCTGTGTTCATAAACAAAAGGGCTCAAAAATAATTTAATTCCAGGAAAGTATTCCTACATAATTAAATGGACTTCAGCAAATCGGTTTCAATTTATTTTTCACTAACTGACATTAAAATTGTCGTACACCTCTGTCGCAGTCAGGTTTCCCTTCACTGCCACGAGCAACTTTTACCTGTGCCGCTTAAGAGTGGCTTTAGCACAGCTTACCGCGTTAATCTTTATGGGCTCGCCTGAGACTTTCAATTTTGCGACCTGAACCGTCCTGGGAGTGATTTTAAGATTTTGTATGGAGCAGGTATATTTCAAAGCTATTGCCTTATTCAGTGATCAAATTTCTTGACCAAGTTTTATGATCTATGCTTTTTTATTGTGATCCGTATTAGAATAAGTACTTTGTCTTCTGTAGTCATAACTGACGCGGTAAGTGTTATTGATGCTCGGAGTGCTCATCTGTATCTGGCTGGCAGAGATCATTGTGCCTCTGGGTAAACCTTGAATAGAAATTCATCTGCTTTGCAAAAAAAAATGCATGAGCCTCAAAAAAATGTGTGAAAGAACATGAATAATGACCTGAACTTTAAAGTTCCTAAGACTAATCCATGTTGCTCGTAAGTTCTCAAATTCCCTCCGTACAACAGGCAGAAGTAATAAATGTTGCTTTTCTCCCTCCGGTCCTTTCCAGTGCTACAGGTGCTGCTGTAAGAGCAGTCCCAGCTTCACGTGTGCCTTCGGGCACCGAACTGCAGAGCTCGTTCCAGCTTGGCTCCTGCTGACGGGCCAGCCGCTGCCGCACGTAGGGTGGGCAGGACAGGCATCTGCTCCTTGGATGGGGACGGAGAAGACGTGTAATGAGTTGGCCCCTTCTATTGCTTTGGGGGAACAAAGATACGCGTTGCTGTCCTTTCTATATGCCACAGAAATGGCAGAAATCTGTCACCAGAAAAAAAAAAAAAAAAAGGGTTGTTGGCTGGTATTTCTTTTTTCCGGTGTGTCCAGAATTAATTGGCTTGTGTGTTTGCTGGCAAAGTTAGTCCTGAGAGGAGGCTGGAAGGCAGGGGTGTTGAAAAATAGCTCCCTAAGGTGGTTTTATTTTTTATTTATTTTTTTAATTTATTTATTTTTAAATCAGAAGGCAAGTACTTCTGTTTTTCGTGGGTAATGCGTGAAATTCCCATCACCTGCCAGCATCTCATCTCACAGACTTTGAGGGACAACTTGTGATCGTTCTCCGCAAAAACCCTTGCGTTGTCAGGCTGCCTGTGACGGTCATCAGCTGGTCTTCAAACGCTTAATTAAAGGCTCTCAGCACATACCTGGTACATAAGCTGTTTCTTTTCCGAAGCTGTCCATTTGATGAGAATTTTGGGGAAATCCTTCTCCTCCTTGTTGAAAAACCATTCTTGTATTTCATATGTGTGAGTACAAACACAGTCTGTCTCTGCAGAAAGCCTCCCTTAGCCAGAAACAAGTGGCACTGAGCTTAATCTTACTGAATTGAGCTGAGCAGGGTAATGCCAGGATATCATAAATGTAGGAGGGCTTGTTCATGGAAGTTGGATCCCTGCTACCCAGCCTCTTCTAGTCCTGGGCTGAAAAATAGGCTGTGAACAGCCAGAGGTGAAAGAACTGCCGTCACCACAGAGAGATCAGATGTCTCCTGATTGCCTGTCCTTGGCAGAATGAGTCTGCTGCTGAAAGGTTGGGAAATGTGTGCTCAGTTCAGATAACTGAGTACTTTTTGCAAGTGAAATGACTGAAGTCTTATGTTCTTAATGATGAGAACGGTTCTGGTAATTGAAGGCATGTGGAGACCTATGCGTGTGGTGTGTATGTGGGATGATCGCTGGTCTCAGGCTATCTTCTAGTAGAGCGATTTATATGCCTAAAAATAAATGGAAAAAAAAATCATAGAGTAATCTTGCTGACAGCCTCGCGAGGAAGTGAGCTATACGCTACAGAGAGATTCTGCAAAGAGGATCGCAGTCTGCTTCCAGCAAAACGCGGAGGATTTGTCCTAGCAGCTGTCACGCTTTGACACGGTTTGTAGTCAACAGCTTCGTCAGCCATTTTTCAAGATGTGTGACCAAAGCCAAGCGTGTTTGGGGAATATGCTTGGAAGTGGAAGTGGCCATCCACTTCAGTAGTATTTGCAAAACCTTTTATTGCCTTCCTCGTGAATATTAAAATGAACGTGTTTTCCCCACCTTGGATGCATCCTGTTTCTGGGAGCAGAGGTGGGCTGGCCATGACTTGCTCTCCCATCTGTATTTCCCTTGTGGTTTTTTGTGTAAAGAATTGCCTTTTTCCTCTGGTCAACAAAAGTCCAGGCAAAATATTTTGATTCTTCCCCTGTGAAGTACAGAGATGCTTTTCTGGCTCTGCACAATCCATTGTTTGTAAATGGTTCCATCTTATAATATCCCATATATCCCTTTCTTTATGACTTTCTGCACACACACATGGCAGCACGTGTTTTGAGGTATTACGATCCCCCAACTCAAAAATACATTGTTTTGAGGAGACTCTTCTCTCAACACAATGTCAGAGCGCTCTTTGCAGAGGATGCTTGCAAGCAGGAGGACATCAAACAGGTGGAAAGGAGACAAACTGTGTTAAAAAATAAACAGGAAAAAAGCAGCATTTTTATCCTGTTTGATATTGCAACATTACATTACAAAAGTCCTCTCGCCAGAGAGTGACAGAACATGCATTTTTTCTGTTTTCAAATTACCTTTAAGACAATGGGTCTGTCCTTTGAATAACAGTTTTGAGCAGTCATAATAACCATCTTTTCAAGCAAATACTAAACACGATGTGAACAATTCTCTTTCATTCTTTAGACCTATTATTCACCTGACTCTTCCATTTTCTGCTTTGTCCAAATCGCCAAAGAATTAATTAAAATATTTGAAAAGAAGAGCAGTATATAAAAGCAAACAGAGCAATAAAACGAACACAGAAGGCAGCGTCACGGAAATTTGGCTGGGTAATTCTCACAGGGCCTGTACTTTGGAAATCACTACAGGCAAAGTAACTATTGAAATTAACTTAAAATCTGATAAATGCGCTGGCCTTCTATTTTAACTTGGGTACTTAGGTAGATTGAAAAACGTTAATACTTTATTTTAGTGTCTTGACCTTCCAACCAGCACTGAAAAGATTTCAGGCTGAGGCCTCAGGCTGGCGAGCATTGTGCACATCAGCTGCTCCCCCCAAGGCCTCGAGTGACCAAAACCCAGCAGTGGAAATGGGAGTTCAGGCAAGGAGGGCCAAAAGCTGTGCTGAGATGCAAGGTGAAACAACCAGCTGGATGTAAATTTAAGCTTTCCTTCAGCTTGCAGCCCGTCAGCAAACTATCCGAGTTAGAGCAATGAGCTCAGAGCCTTTCCTGCCTTTAGAACAGCGCAGGTCTCCCTGTCTTGTAGAAGCTCTTGTTGTCCTTGTGTCTGGGGACCTCTGCTGCTGCCAGCCTTGGAAGCACGGAGGATCCACAGCTGCACGTGCAGGTGAAGATGTGCAACCTGAGCCCACCCAGACGTGGTAATTGCAGCGAGGAGGGAAGGATAATTGGCATCAACCCTCTGAAGAGCTTTTATTCAGGTTGAACGACCCTGCTAAGTTAAGAAGTCTTATTAAATCTGATAAATAGCGGAAGAGTGAATTCATTGAAGTCGAGGAAGTGAATTTGTGCGCGTGTAACTTAGAGAGGTCAGACCCTGGCTGGATCAGCATTTCAAAGGGGACCTTCAAGAGAAACACATGCAAAGACCCCTTCCTTCGTAACTGATGAGCGAGGCTCTGACTCAGCACGTCCCAGAGACGGTCCCCTCACCGGGGTCAGCCTGGGCATGGTCTGCGTGCACCTGGCAGCGTTTCTGCCTGAGCCCCCACCACGGGGAGAGGAGGGCACGGTGACGTCCCCGTAACTCTCCTGCCTTCGGGCTCGACCCTTTGGAAATCTGCCCTGACGAGGTCTTTGCACCCTTGTTGAATGTCAATGAAGCAATGGTTGATGTGATTCCATTTACATGTATTGCTATTAGGCTGTTGCTGTACCATATAAAAGACTCAAAAAATAATTAAAAAAAATCAATACAAATTCTCCATGCCCCAAAAGCTAATAAACCCATCACATTTTGCAGATGTAAATATGGAGAATTAGGAAAGGTCCATGTAGCAAAAGCAGGTATATTGGCTTATTTCAGTTTTCTTCCTGTTTTTGGTGGCTATTTTGACTAGGAAACTCGTGGCCGTGATATTTTAACAATTCAGAAATGTAACAGGATTATCTTACCAGCACCTCCTGAGATAGGACAGTACTGGTAATGCCCATCTCACAGCTGGCAGTGGCAGAAACGCTTCTCCCCATGATAAAGCCAGAAGAAAAATGCAGGCAGGCACATCCTATGGAGAGGACCCTTTCCACGACCCTCTTTTCATCAGGTTTCTTCTCTCTGGCAGTGCCCATCACTCAGCAACTCTTTTAGCACCACTTCCCATCCAACTGCTGTGTCTATTTAATAATATCCCCTATTGGAAAATTCTAGATGGGGCATTTTTTTCCCTTCTCCATCTGCCTCCAGCTCAGACAGACTCAGGTGGGAGGAAGCTGGTAGCTTTGTTTTTCCCTTACGTCAGGAAGAGTGGTGGGTTACACGTGGTCCAGCAGGGCAAGATGGGAGGTTTAGCCTCTTCCAATGATGAGAACAAGTAACGACAGAGATGTGGGGGCAGGAAAACAAAGAAAGGTGTCTAGGACTCCCGGCCTTCATCAGTAATTGTGCTGTGGGAGAAATTCTAAGAAAAAAAAAAAAAAAGGAAAAAGAAACCACATGTGTTTTGTCATGAAGAACATAGGTTTTAAATCTCTGGGTTGAAAGTATTTATTATCTAAATCTATCCTGCATGGTTGCTTTATGATGATTTCTCCAGGCAACACAAAACCAATCTCCCAATCCTCCCGCAATAGCCCACACCTGCCTCTGGTAGCTCACGCCGTGTGAGAAAGGCTTGCTAGCGATGATCCCGTTGCCCTGCCCCATTGCTAGCAGCACTGTTTTCCATTTCCTTCCATCCCCCCCCAAACTGTCCCACCTTTGCAGCTTTCCTGGAGCACAATTAGTACCTAATTATTTCAGAGTTGAAGAAATAGGTATCTCCAACAATGACAGTAACAGGAAAAATAAACGTTAAATCCTTCAGAATGAGCTAAACCAAAAGTGCCCACCGACATCAAAGTATGGTTTTTAACAAGAATGTTACATTTTAGTCTGAGAACCCAAGAGGGAATAGGGTTGAATTAGAAAATTATCAATCACCAGAGTTTCCTTTTGAGGTCAGTACTGAGATATTCCATCATCATCTTTCCATTAGAGACAGCAAGTCACATGTTTAACCTGGCGAGAACCACGACTTAGTTTGAACTGTACTTTGATTGAAGATTTCTTTTGAAGATCCACTACTTTATTTGAGAGTATCAGATAGAATAAATAAGAAGAGCATCAGTACAGACGATGAACTGAAAGATAAATGTCATAGGATGTGTTCAGAGCATAGTATGAAATTCAGATCAGTGGCACAGATGTGAAACAGCACTACAGAGAATGTAAGTATTTAGAAATGAATGTCGAAATGGACTCTGTACATGGCAGAGGAGGGAGAACAGATTAAAAGTGATTTAGAAAAATTCTTGCCTCAGTCCAGTTTAACACATATTTAACACATATTTAACACGTTTAAAATAAGAATAGGTCTTTATAATTGTCCAGGCTAATGTCACACAGAAAAACAGCAACAGCATTTCATGCCCTATTCTTGCTTTGTGCCCAGGATTTCTGGTGAACGCATTTTATATTTATGTTTTTAGTTATCGTAAGGAAGCTATTCACTCTGGATTTACGGTTTGTTCCTGAAAAACACTCTTCTGTATCCTTTGACAATGATCAGTGGGTTTTGGCCCTTGCTATTAGTTTAGATTCTGCCAGAGGTCAAGTGGTCTCTGGGGAGGGAGTCTGGAGATGTGTGTGGCTACTTGCGGGGAAGGATCTTTCTCCAGCTTCTTCTTCCTGCCCACATGAGTCATCTGTTCTTCCCGAGCATCTTCTGTGTTTTTGAACAGGCTTCCAAGACTGGGATTTCAGTTCAAAATCATGCCCAGCATTCATTACGAACATGATTTGAAGTAATTCCTGCATTAGCAGTGTGGGTTTCAGCTGGCTGTGCTATAACTTGTTATCATCCTGAAGCTGATTTTAAAGCACAGCCAAAATAAGAATTTTCAGAATTGTTAATCATAAATATTCATATTGCAGCCTCTGTTCAGCAATACTGATCAGATCTGTAACAATGGGATGAATAATAAGAGCTACTAATCATTGTAAGCCCGTGGCTTTGTCTTCTAACAAAGAGAGCGGTATGTATTAGTCTGCTCATGAACACAATTAATTACATCAGTCGTCATTTCCTTTCCGTGCACAGCTGCTGGCACTACCGGCGGAGGAAGGGGTGAGAGAGCTGTCTGAGTGCACCACCACGGATGATTAACGTCACTGTCAGGGCAGGCAGAGGAGAGCTTCTCTCTTATCTTCTGCTGCAGGACCAGCAGACAGAGCTCAAAATAATGATGTGCTTCTGTTACTTTAAAACACGTATTAATGACAGTATGTTTAATTAAGCAAATTCTAGAGATGCATAAGGAGAAATCCTTTTCTGTGTTTTAACATGGTTCAGTGTTGTATGGAAAATACTCGAGAGTTGAAGTTTGATGTCAAAGACTTTGCTTTTCACCCATTTTCCCTCTGGAGGACAGTCAGTGACGATGCAACCAGCACCTGGATGGGAGCTCCCATTATGCACCTCAAGCCGTGCCGACACACACCACTTCAAAAATCAAAGCACCCCGAGAACCAGCTAGCCGGTTACCAGCCACTGTTATCAAATAAAATAAACAGAAATCAAAATCTATAGATGTCCTACATGAATACACTGCTCAAGCTCAGGTTAGCTGAATTTGATAGAGGCAGCAGGAAAAGCACACAGGGATACGTACTGGATTCTGACAGCCTGGTTAACATTAATTCTCATTTATAGGAAGCACCCCCAGCCCCAGAAGGACACGGAGCTGGTGGAGCAGGGCCGGAGGAGGCCACGAGGATGCTCGGAGGGCTGCAGCCCCTCGGCTGTGGGGACAGGCTGAGGGAGCTGGGGGTGTTCGGCCTGGAGAAGGCTCCAGGAGAGCTTGGAGTGGCCTTTAAAGGTCATCTAAAGAGGATGGAGAGAGGCTTTTTACATGGGCAAATAGTGACAGGACAAGGGGGAATGGCTTAAAACTAAAAGAAGGAAGATTTAGGTTAGATGTTGGGAAGAAATTCTTCTCTCAGAGGGCGGCGAGGCCCTGCCCAGGCTGCCCCAGGAGCCGTGGGTGCCCCATCCCTGGCAGTGCCCAAGGCCAGGCTGGGGGGCTTTGGGCAGCCTGCGCTGGGGCAGGGGGCCTGCCCATGGCAGGGGGGAACTGGGTGGGCTGTAAGGTCTCTGCCAACCCAAACGATTTGGTGATCTATAAGGGCTCAGTTAAAGCAATGTCTGCTGTTATTGTACATGGTTATTTTGGGGGAAGTTAACATGAACTGCAGCTCTGCCACAGCAGTTAGCTGGAGCAGGTCAGGACCTAGTAAGGGTCTCATTTTTGGTATGTCGGGACTTGACTTAGCTCAGAAATTTAACCCAAAAAAAGCACACTAATCTTTCTCATCTGGGGGGAAATCAGGGCCTGGTGGGACACACACCCACAAACTAAAAGAACAGCACCCAAAATCCCACAGCCTGCTTTTATATCTTGCCATATCCATAGCCCCTCTAACTCCCAAATACTTCAGAGACCCGTTTACAAACATTGAATTATTTCTAACTATTGGTCCCTGACAATTGTGGCTGTGTATGGAGAGTGGCTGCCTGTGGCATTGCTCAGTTTTATGGAGCCGTGTTTCAGGAGAGCGGCCTCAGGCCCAGAAGGGGAAGGTGGGTGGGAGCGCAGGCCGGAGCTGGGGGAGGCCGGCTCCTGCCGCGCCTGGGGACCCCTTCCTTCAAGCCAGCACCTGGAATCAGCTGTAGAGGCACCCCAAAGGGTACCCTCATGACCAGAAGGACATCCAGGAAGTTTAATTTTTATTGATTCCGCCCCCGCCTCCACCCATTAAAATAGGTTAAAAGGCCTAATTGGTTTCCCTTGAAGAGAAATGAGCTCTGGCTGGTTACTAAGCAACTGGCGACAATTTGCCTTTTCCTCTCTATTCAGGAAAACTAGATCCAAACTTTACAAGAGGACTTTCAATTCATGTTTATATTCATCATAAAAAGGCTCTCCGATACTGTTTTGTTAGCCTTAAAAAGCAACACACACACACACACCCCGCTGAATTGTCCCTTAATGACCACATATATCAGAGACAGTTCCCACAGCGCGGTGTGCATGGAGAGGCAGGTAGCATGGACACTGGCTTCTCATGGCGTTTGTACCAGCAGAGGAAACAGCAGGTCTCCTGCTGAACAGAAACTGTAAATAGGCCCCATCTTGCCCAGTCCTGGCTGTGGCCTTCAGCCCGCAGGCCGAGCAGGGTGCCCAGGAGGGCTGGGAGGAGCTGGAAGGGCTTTCTGGACGTTTCAGCCCCTGTTCTCCTGGGGCAAGGCTCTTTGGTGGGCAGCACAGGATTCATCAGCTCAGCACATTTCCTGGAGCAACTCGGTAGTTCTGGAGGCTGTTTCTACAGAATATTGACAGTGTGGAAGAGACCAATGGTCACTCTGTAGTGTGGCTCTCCAGCAGCTGTTTTCTCTCTGAATCCACAGAAAAGACATGAAATAGCTTTCTGTTGCCTTTGCGTACACGGTTTTTGCCCAGCCATTTGCATGGGACAGGCCTTTCTGGTAGCATTGACATGATGGTGCTGTGCTTGTGCATCCCATGGACAAGCAGATGGTGCCGTGGCATCCCTTTCACCTTCTGATGGTGATTTCCAATTAACATCAGCTTAACCCTTGATGACTGGATGATCTTATGGGTCTTTTCCAACCTATATAATTCTATGCTGCCTTCGTAATTAGGCTGCCATGTCCTTTCTTTTTCTGTTATTTCCTGAGCCACCTAACACTGGTCTTTGCACCAGCCACCCTCCTGGTCCAGTTCTTTGTCCCCAGCACTTTCTTCCCCACACCTCCAGCCCTGGCAGGCAGAGCTAGAGCCAAAAGCCTGCAGAAAACAAATTGCTAAAAGCTTGCAATTGATCCAAGACAACCGAGATATTTTGGCACTCTGTTTTACAGAGTCTCTGTGGGAAAGTAAAAAAGGAGGTGTGCTGCAGTCAGGTTCTGCAAGGGCTATTTCCCATGCCCAAACTGCAGCAGATTCAATATGGTGCACGCTCTGCTATAACAAACCGCGGAATAAGGAACAGCAGGAAAACGGCTGCAGTCATCTTTAATGGAGTTGTCCATAACACTAAACCTTTCCAACAAAACTTTATTACCATTTCTAAATTGTCTGCTCGTGTTTTGTTTAAAATGGGTAAACAATAAACTGTCTGTGTGCAGAGATAAAAGCTTCTAATGGTCTCACAAGCTCATTCAAAACATTCAAACATCTAAAATATAGAATAGTTATTAAAGAAAAGGAGGAGGGGAGAAAAGCCCAGATACGTGTTTGGTGTAAAACGTCGGCCAGGCTCACCAGCGGTGACACCTGGAGATGGTGTCCCCAGGCAGGGCTGAAGAGCAGGATTGCTAAATGCTTGCTTATTTCTGTGTCTCATCTAGGAAACCCAAGAGCTGGCAGAACCTCGGCCTCTGCAGTTGGAGATGAGCACTCTGCACCCCTGCAGCACCCACCCCTGCCTCGCAGCCTTCCTGTGCCCCCATGGCAAGTGTCCTGGTGCAGAGCTGTGGCCAGCCTGGGGCTGGGGGCTCCGTGCCACCAGCATGGGATGCACGGGGACAAACTCACGGCCTGGTGCAGCATCTCGGTGCTCTGCTTGGAGCTCTCCTGTGAGCCTTTCCAAGCAGGGGGTGCCAGGTGGAGGCATGCTTCCCGTGGCACTCAGCAGCCACTCAGGCACTCAGTAGGATGGGGAGCAGCAGAAGAGCAACGTGCTACTCGTGGCTTGGCCCCAAACATAAGAGCAAATTACAACAGTGCTTTATTTAGCAGCCTGGAAGCTACCACTAGCTTTGCTTTAAAAGACGAACTCCGACGAGAAGACTGCCAGATGCTTAGCTGGTAGCAGGACATCTGTGACAGCGTGAGCAGCGAGTCCTGTGCTTAGCTACAGAACTGGCCCTGTGCTGCTGGGGGAAGCCGAGCTGCTTCACTGCACAGCGAACTTTGGTACGGCTCCACCACTAAATGGCTCTGCATGCAATTTGCGTTATGCCAGACATTATTAGAATTGCATTATGTTCTTCAGCTGACACAAATCAACAGTTCAATATCCTCGTATGACATTTGTAAAGCACCGTTGCTGTATCTGCCCCATCCCCACAACGCTGTTATTCCTTCCGAGGTGTTTTTGGAGGAGGAATAGAAACTCTGTGCTACACAAAAGAAGTAGTGATAGTTGTAATAGAGCAACATCATAATGTAAAGCTTCTTTTGTTAATAAAAACATTAAAATTGCACACAGTAATAGTGGTGACAGGCAGGTGAAGAATTGGTGAGGAGAATTCAGCGCTTAGTACAGGAATGAAAGCTTTATTTCTTACAGCACCGATCATGGTGACACTGAAATACATAACACTGTGTGTTTGATGTGAAGAGCCACGATGCTAGGCCTGCAGATGGCTTCATCTGAAGTTAATGCAGGTTCACTGAAGCAGGCGATGGATGAGCTCAGCCTGCCAGGGCGCAAGGTGCCCGGCGTGCTCGTGGGGAAACAACAGCTAGGTGTGTGCTCAGCCTCCGACTAACAATCCTTCTCATTCCCAGGACTGTGCTGACCTGCGGCTCTGACCGAAGCCCTGTGCAGAAGTGTGCAGGGAGGGTCCCCAGGGAGCAGGATGCTGGCGGAGCCGCAGCTGGGCAGGCAGACCCCTGCCCTGCCGTCCCCGGGGCATCGGTCACTGGAAAGCCTGGGACACACGGCGCCTCCGGTTCTGGCATGAAATGGTGGTGAACTGAGTTCTCTCCGTGTGATTTTTTTAAAAAACGTGATGTTTTCATTCTCACTCAGCTGCCACCTTTCACAGTTTAGTCTGCTTTCTCCCCCGTTGGTCGGTACTTCAATGCCATCCCATACAGCCCTTAAGGAGATGAAGAACTCCCTGGGGTGTCCGGGAACCTTTTTCTCCAACCTTCTGCTCAGCGTTTGGCAGGATTAAAAACATCCAATACCTTTGAAGCCAACAGGAGGTTTCTGCAGGTTTCAGTTGGGTTTGGAATAAGCCCTTTCTGTTATCTGGAGGCAAACCAGAAAGGCTGAGGCCCTTGCAGGTCCCTGCAACTCAGCTGGCGTGCGGGCAGGGGGCAGCTTGCAGCTCCTGCATCAGGTGAGGCTGTGAACGCTTGTTGCTTATCACCGCAGCATGCAAATTAATTCACTAAAATGTATTTGAAAATATTTCTTTTTGGAATGTAACAATTTTGAATGTGTTTTTCCTTTGACTGTACTTTGTTTCAGCTTCATACTGAAATATGTGGTCAGATGCAGGCACGCGGCTTGTGCACATTGATATTTTTCTAAAAATATCTTGCACCTGACAGTTGTACTGCCATATAGAGGATTTGCATAATAATGAATTTATTTCTCAGGAGCGTGCCACAGATCAGAGCAGATGAACGCTAACCAGATCTGGAAATTCAGAAAGATGAACTTTTCCCATACACAGCTTCATTTTAATCTTCAGAAGTAAAAACGCACTGCACGGCAGAGTTACTTTGGTCTTGGAATGCAAAACCGAAAGGCTTTATTTACCAAAAACAGAGAAATAATGTAGTGATGTGGAAAGAAAGGTACAAAATGCTTGTCTACTTCTGGAAATGTATACATCTGGAGAGGGGAGACACATAATATCACAGGATTAACCTTTGGGAGATTTCCAGCAGCTGTTCCTGATGCCCTCATGCTCAACCCAGTGCTGAGCACTGCAGAGTGATCTAAAGTTACTGAGACAGTCATCACTTTTTGAGAGCTCCTCTTGCTATTTTTCAGCTATTAACTTCTTTATTCACACCGATTTCATCTAAGCTTAAGTCACTGTTTCAAAATCAGACAGTCAAAGACAGTTTTCCCTCCAGTTTACAAATAAATTTTATCACCTTGCAAGAAATCAAGGTACCCCAAATAGGATCTTGGTAGAATATGGGCAATCTGCGTATTTATTTAAAATCCTTTACATAAAGATTTTGAAGCTGTAAAGCTGTAAGGAGGTCTGAACATAGCTAAAGGAAAAAAAATATATATATAAAACACTGTTTACCTGATGCACATTTTGTTAGCTGAAAAAAAATGGTTGGCATCACAAAAAAAGTATGAAATGTCACATGCCTCCAGTCCTGGAATAAAATGTTAATAAACTATTTTCTTTTTCCAGACCTTCCCCCTTTTTTTCTTCTTGTTACTTGATGACTTTGTTCCTACTCAGCTGTGTTTTTTATGTTTCATCCACAGCTCTCTAGGTTTCCTTTTGATGTGGTGCTCTAGAAGCCTTCTACAGATGTCAGGTTCTTGAAAGAGAAAAAATTTTACTTTCTGAAGGACATGCTCTGTTTGCAAAAGACACGGTTCCTAAAGTATTGAGAAACTCAAGTGACTGCTTCATCTCTTGTAAGACTCTTTAAAAAAAAAAAACTATTTATCTATAGATGAAAAAGAACTTCTAGGCCGTTCACTGACTTCACGCTTCCTCTTTTCCCTACTCATTAAGCCGATCTGCTGTATAAAAACTGCTGAAACATATTTTATAATCAGGAAGAGATGATACAATATGGTTCAAAATAACTTTCAGGCTGGGAACCATCCCAGAGATGCAAGCTCTGATTTTGTACACCTCGGAAATCATCCCCTGATGTCTGTGAGAGCTTCCGAAGGACTTCAGCAGGCTTTGGATTAGGGTAAGGGGATGGGGGTAAGACTGGGCCACGCACCAGAGAGGGGCTTGAGAGGATGAGCTGTAGAGGAAACAAGAAGCTTGGCAGTATAAAGTCACCGTGAGAAAAACAGTTATGGTTCTGGCTTATTATTGGGAACGGTGCATGTCTGCTAAATGGCAGACTTTGTGTCTGTGGAGGCGGCACGGCACCGCCACGAACCCTTTTTGTGTCTGAGCTGACTGCCAATATTTTCAGCAATTCTTCCCAAAGCTTTCCTTCCCACATCCCGTGCTCTTTTCACTGAAGTCTTCTGAGCACGCTTTCACCTGCTGCAGAGGGGAGGGCGGGCAGTGTACAAAGCACCCCGGCCGCGCTCTGCGCACTGCCACAGACCCTCGGGGGGCTCTGCCCGGCGGTCTGCCACCTGCCTTTGTCCCACAACAAAAGCCAGTGCCTCTCGCAGGGGCTAGGAGTATCTATCGGGTTTTAGAGGCTAGATAAAGATCTGACAATTTCATAAAATGAACGTCGGGATAAAGCAATAAATACTTTTGCCTCCCTTCCAGGTCTCTTAATCTGTCGTTAAAAGAGCTCACTGCCTTGTTTCTGGGCTTGCCATGGCAGTAAGAAAGCAATTAATCTGACACACAAGAGACTGCAAGAAAACAAATACATAATTTTCCAAAATAGCATTCCTCAGGTTTTGTGTGTGCACCATGTGTAATAACAGCTCCAAATGCCATGCTGTTTGCTGTGAAGCTTACTGAATAAAACCAATTTTCTCACACGTTTATGACCACTTTGCTTGTAAATTAACATCTCGATCTGCATCTTCTGATATCTGTAAGCTACTATCGTAATTTTTACCAATGCTGCCCAAAGCTTTAACATCAGTATTAATTAGGCCTATGTCTTATACTTCAATGGGCTGTAATAAATATGACATAGTTTTATTGTGTCTATTTCTCCTAAATTCTCGAAAAAGATCCCATCATTATTTTATTTCAGAGTTTCAGAAGTAGGTTGCAGTACTGAGGTATGATTGTATATACAGCTATAGTTATTTTGGGAAGGGGGAACTGTAATGTCATCAGAGCTGTCAAGAATGTGCTAGAGCTGTTTGCCAGACATTTATTATTTTGTATGGAAACTTACATTTTCTTTGATATCACACTCTGTTGCCATTTTCTGCTGATAAAAAAAAATAACAAAAATCTCCCATTTTTTGCTACATCTCTACCGAGCCTCTGCTAAAGATTTTTATTAAATTGCCTTATTCAAATTATAACCACGCGGCATTTCCAATTAAGAGTGTCTTAACTTGTGTGAAAATGAGCTTTAGATACCTAGATGTAAGTGTCTGATAAAAAGCTTTTTTGGAAACAGCTATGAAATTGGCACAGATAATCCCCAAATATTTTCATTGTGACTCAGACTTTGTAATTAGACTAGCTTTCAGACTTTTTTTTGTGTCAAGACTATTTTGTACACTGCCTTTACTATCTGTTACAGTAAGAATGGTTCTTGTGTCATGAAAGAGCACTGCTGGAAATGGGATCTCCCTTTCTGGATAACAAACCATAGCTTCAGG
Source organism: Heteronetta atricapilla (assembly GCA_011075105.1). Taxonomy (NCBI): domain Eukaryota; kingdom Metazoa; phylum Chordata; class Aves; order Anseriformes; family Anatidae; genus Heteronetta; species Heteronetta atricapilla. Next base: position 35,600,205 of record CM021736.1, on the reverse strand, counting down.
ATGAATAAATCCACTGACTCGCTTGTTATCTACTAATAGGACAGAGGACTATTAGCCATGAATAAGGCAGATCAGCTCTTAGCTCTGTAAGCACACGGAAATGTTCCTCTTTGGGAGCCAGTGGCAGGTGTTCTGGAGGAAGATGTAACATTCATACCCCCTGGGAACAGAAAATTTGGGATGGCCAGCTCTAAGCATGGCAACCCTTCCTCACCCGTAGTCTGCCAATTTATGACTGGCTCAAGTCTGACTTTTAATATACTTCACAAGATTTTCCACAGATTCTCCCTCTCTTCCGAACAGTAGGAAACAACTCCTTGGTGGGGCCAGTCTGGTATCATACCTGAGCATTGTCTTCCAGGGCATGTTGTGGTCAGTGCTGAATGCTGTTTTTTTCAGGGAGGACAGAAGGAGTTTGGGTCTGTCACAGCATGATATAAACCTACACACCAAAGAGTGTACAGACTGCGTGCCAGTGCACTGGAGAATTAAAAAATAATTCAGTGACTTTAAATTGTATGGAAATGAAAAACAAGATTTTCAAAAGCACTTAAGAACTGAATTCCCAAGGACATCTGGGCAGTAGTTTGCTGATGTGCTTAAATTTGTCTAAACCTCGACTCCAGTTTCTCTACCAATTTTGCATTAAGTCACCGGTGATTTAGGAGCATACATTTAATTTTCAAAGACCATTTGGGACTCTTGGCTTTTTTTTGAGGGGGGCGATTCACACCTTCTGACTGCAGAAACCAACTTCTCTGTGTGAGTTTCACATCTGCTGAGACAGTTGTAGTGTTAGGATGCTGTCTCTTGCACATAAATATGCATGAGACAGATGAGCTTGGAGCTGTGCCAGCCGAGGAGCTGCCTTGCACATCCATATCGCCTGCACTGCGCTCCCGCCTGAGATGTTTAATGGAGCTGTCCAGAAATGTTTCTGTGCAAAACACTTTTTTTTTTTTTTTTTCTTTTTCTTTTTTTTTCAGGAATGTTATTTGTTGAGACTGAAGCTCTTCCTCAGAAATGTGCTGAATCTCCTGGAAATTCCCCAGGAGGAAGGAGGAAAACCGTGCTCACCCTGAGGGCTGGGACAAGCACAGGAGCACATCCCAGAGGCTCAGGTCTGCCTTTAGGTCTGGTCTGGAATCAGACCATCTTCCCCATCCCTGGTGTACCTCAAGCCACTGATGCTCACAGACAAGTTGGTGGCTCTTCTGCAATTAATTTCATAGCTGCCCTTAGGGTTTTGCTGTTCTGATGCTGTGCCCAGCTCCCCGCCTGCCTTCCCTGCCTGGGCCAAGGAGTGCAGCACAGCACGGGGCAGGCTCGGGAGAATCAGCGCTCTGCGGGCTTGGACCAGGAGATCTCAGCCCTGCTGTTTAACCTATTGAAGCCCAGAGGGACTCAGAGGCATTTTAGGATAAAATTCAGCTCTTACAGGGTAGTATTTGGGTGCGGGATGGATTTTTCAATGGAGCGTGAGGTTAAAATAAATCATTTATCCTCAAAATTACCAGTCTGACTTCTCCTAACAGACATTAAGCTCATCCTGCAGTACCAGCCATTCGGCACGGTTACCCAGGCACTTCTGAGGATGTTCTGTTTCAAAGGCTTTGTAGTGTTGCTCACAGTCTTTGTAGTGATGCTCACACAATTGGGTAGCTTGCCTATAAATGCAAGCATACTTCTGGGCAGTGGATGTGGGGAGAAAATAAAATTGTTTCAGCTCAATGGGATGCCAATTTTCCAAGTTATTTTTTAGAGATGAAATCTCCCGTAATAACCATGTAAATGTGATCCAGAAGATGGTGAAAGGGAAGGGAAGTTGCTTCCACATTCACAGAGCACAAAACATATATCCTGTCTAACAGGCAGAAGAAGCAGCCTTGGACCTTTTAAACACTTGAATTTATTGACTGACAGCCTCCTAAACAGCCTGAGGTTTAATTTGGTAGCTGTCAGGCAGTACAACTCAATTCTTCAGCGTTTATCATAAACACAAGCTGGCAACTTGTCAGAAGTTCCAGATTTCTATTTCACTTAATTTTGGGGGTATAGAAGTTGCAGACTCCGTCGCGCCAGTGCCACCTCAGTGCAGTCTCAGGCCTGGACACAGAGGCCTGTTCTTTGGCCTGTGTGCAGGCACTGCTCCTCCTGGCTTGGGGCTGGAACTGGGGGGGAAAGGCTTTAACGGAACTTCAAATCCCAAATAATTGCATCTCGAAGGCCATGCCGGCCCCGATCCATGTGGGTCAGTGTGTGGGTGCGGTGGTGGGGCAGGGTGGCCGTGGTGCCCCCTGGATGTCTGGTGGCACGTCGTGGACACAGCCCAAAGGCCCGCGCAGCTGCACCCCACTCCCTGCTTTGGAAGGACCTGCTCCAGAATGAGCAGAATCTGCCTTTTGGCTCCTGCTTTGTCCCATCTGTTCCACTAATCTCTTTGAACCTGCTAAGCAGGGCCAGGGAGGGCTTTTGGCTTTTGTTTTGTCAGGCGGGGATGGTTTGATAGACACCGAAACACTTCAGCCGCAGCAAGAATCAGAAGTGTTCATGGGAAAATAGCTTCAACAGGTCTCAGTCAGTGAAATCTTCAAGTTCTAATTGAATAGCCCACCAGTGCTGATTCAGACCCCCATCCCACAGCCACCGATGAGCCTGTGCTCGCGGTCAGCAGTGGGGGAAAACACGGGGATGGGCAGGGGCGCGGGCAGAGGGCCCCACACACGCTCTCGTTGCCACCCTTGGGCTTCTGTGCAGTGCTGGGGTGCCAAAAATACTTGTTTCAATCGGCCACATCTGTTGTTGTCAGCCAAGCAACGGTATTTTTATGATCTACTACCCCGTTACACCTCCACAGCAGTGGCACTACACATTTACTACGGCAGTAAAACCCCTGAATGTTGGCTGCGGCCGGTGCAGGCCTGACCACGTGTGGGGGAAGCCCATGGAGTGCTGCAGGCCTGTGGTGCACTTCTACTGACCTGGGGCAAATTCGATACCTGAGGGACCGTGGCGGTCCTAACAGCTAACAGAGCTGAGGGATGGGGACGATCTGATAGACTAAGATGCCTTTTATTTTTATAATATCTTCTTGTAAGCATCATTCAAATAAAACAACCTCTTCAGCTACTGACGATGGTCTGTACCTGTCTGATAGCGTTTCTTTGCCAACAGGTTTTGTGGAATGATTTCCCAGCTAGTGGATCCCAAAGGTCTCCTATAAACACACAGTCAGGATCACTTTGGAGACAAGCCCGACTCGTCTAGCCCAGCGCGTCCTGCCAAAGGACGTCGTCCAGAAGTGGCTGGGGGCAGAGGAAGAGGCGCCTACCGCGGGCTCTGCCCATGGCCGGGCAGCCTGGGACATTACCCTTGACCGAGCTCCCATTGTGTGAGCAGCCAGCCTTCGGGGAAAGGACACAACCACCAAGCTGTGTGCATTGTGGAAAATGATGTTTTTTTCCTCGTACAGTGAATATGCTTGTATCCTGGTAGCTGTACTCCGCTACAGCCAGTCCCATAAATCCTGTCTCAAAAATAATGCGACCCAGTAGAATGCCAGTGCATTGCTTACAATTTCTGCCCAAGAGCTAAATTTTTCATGTGAAAATGCATAAAATTCATAAAGCACATGAAGTGCTCTGCACCAGTTTTTATGGGGATGTTCACTGTCATTTAACAAAGGATAACAATAGTAAATCCATAAGGGTGGGAGTTCAGTAAGTTTGCCTTGGAACATAAATTACCTAGTTGTTTAGGTAATTACCTAAATTAACTATGCAATTCACATTACTTTGCATGAATTATGTGCTTTGGCCTAATGAATCCCCTTTATTTCTGATAAACGCCTTTGCCTAATCTTCACTGATCCACCTGGCACCAGTCCCTGCCGCCCTGCACCTCGCTGGGGCTGAGCTGGGAGCCGTGGGCTGGGGCTGGCCACGAGCAGGTCCTGCCATTGGGTTCGCCCCTCTCCCTTCAGCATTGGTGTGTCCTGGAGACCTGTTCCTATGACCCAAGGGATGTTCTCCTTCTGCTGGGTGGGTGCACAGCAAGCGCTTTGCATTCTCCCCATCACCTGTTCATCATCCAATTAACACTGCTAATGGTATCAGCAGCATCCCAGCTGCCCAGCCTTCAGCCTTGTATAAAGCAACTGCTTCCTGGGCACTGCTGGCTTCAGGCTGGCTATCAGGCAGTGCTGGGGCTTCTTAGCTAGCAACCAAGTTGACACAGGCAGGCTAAGAAGCAGGACAGAGGGGTTCGTGTGATGCTGCATGCACAGAAGGTAGGTGCTGGCTGCTTCAGCTGTCTCGTTTGCAAGCACGAGCACAGCCAGGTGCAGTGTTTGCTCTTAGAGGGTGGCTTTGCATTCAGGGAGTGTTACAGGTAGGTTCATGTGGCGTTTGGTGAGAAGTTTGCTGCCAATGCAGCTGGTGGGGCAGGGGGAAGAGCTCTCTGCTTAAGGAGAAGGCACACATAAATTGTTCACTTGTGCTTCACTTCATCTCTGCCTGTGCTTGGCACAACAAACTTGTTTATAGATTTAATATTTGTCTGTATTTAAAGGTGTGTGCATAAAAGCATACATGCAAGCATAAAAAATGCTTGTTTTGAAGGCAGAGCATATTAGTCAGAGGACAAAAAAAATCTTGCTCCTTAAGTAGCTTCGTCTTCATTAGCAGTTATTTGTAAGTCCCCAGGCAGGATGGAGATGTATTTTTTTAATTATATGTATAATACTATATAATATTATACATATAATATTATGTATATTGTACGATTTGGGTAATTATTAACACCGTAATGTAATAAACTTGTCTGCCAGTACCTAAAGGGGGCCTACAGGAAAGCTGGGGAGGGACTCTTTCTCAGGGAGTGTGGTGATAGGTCAAGGGGTTATGACTTCAAACTAAAAGGAGGTAGATCTAGATTAGATGTTAGAAAAAAAATCTTTACTCAGAGGGTGGTGAGGCCCTGAGCATCACCAGGGCCCAGGCATTGTCGGTGGCACAGGCTGCCCCAGCAGCTGTGGGTGCCCGAGGCCAGGCTGGGCTCCTGGCTGCCAGCACCCAGCTGTGCCTAGACCTGTCCCCTTTTCTGGGGGTGCCTCACCTCGGTACATGGTGGCTGGGGAAAAAACAAAATGACCTCCTTAGGCTGTGTCCCATCTTTGTTCTCCTCACTTCGAGAGCTGGGATTGTTCATCTGCGTTTGCCCATTTAGTGTGCCCTGGCCCTCAGGGCTGGATCCAGAGCTGAGGGATGCGCCCACCTTGAGCTGTAGGAGCTGCGAAGCCTGCCCTGGGTCTGCTTGTGCCGGCAGCACTATCATGGCAGTGCTGTGTGTCCCTGGGCAGTGTGCTTGGGCCCTGAGCTGTTGCCTTCTGGGCTGGGGTCGGTTCTCCCTGGAGGAATGGCACGTGGGTCACCTCCTCCTCTGCCGCAGCAGGGGTCTGAGGACCTCTAGACCTGCTGGAGGCCTCGCTAGGCTGATGCGCGCTGATGGAGAGCAGGCAGAGCTGGCAGTTACACAAAGCTTTCATGTTTTCGGCATTTGGCTTTCTTAAAGTGGCTGCAATGCTGCTCGTTTGCCCGTAAAGAGCACGGGCGAAATTAAATTTTGGAAGGTGTAACTGATATGCCTGCAGACAGGGTGTAAAAGATGGCAGTGCCGTTTGCATGTTGCCCGCTTGATTCTGCCCTCGGTAAATTATGTTATTTTCATTTTCTCTTATTATAACTGCAACTTTATCCTGGCTCCTGTTTTCATCTGTCAGCCAGCATCTCCGATGGCCAAGGATAATTCATTTTAAGTGCAGCTGCTCCTTGCGCTCTGCTACTGTGACTCACTGGTTTATGTGGTAATTCACAACACATTCCACCCCAAAGATGGCATTTTGGGTGCTGTTCTGCTAGCATAGTGCGATGGAAGCTATAGCTCCTGTTTTCTTTCATAACAAGTTCATCCCTGGTCAGAGGAGATCAAGCTGAAATATGAAGCCTGTAATTATCAATAATGCAGTCTGAAGTAAACCGAAATCCACTCTCTATTAGTGTCATATGTTCAAAGCATTTTTTTGGCTAGATAAGGCAATTCCTTAAAGAGAGTAATATCGCAGATACGATGAATATGATAATTTATTTTTGGCCTGGCAATTTTATGTTATCTGTGCACACAAGCACCTCCTTGGCTGATTGCTTGAAGTATTAAAGGGAATAAAACCTGGCGTCAGGCATCAGAGCAACTGTGAAATGGGGGCAGATTTCTCATATGTATGGATATATATGCATGTAGATATATTTATTATATATTTACACACACGTTTGAAATGGCATCACGGTGAGAACATGCTGAAAAGACTGGAAGCTTCTATAACCTCAGTTTATTGCTAGGGCAGGACAACAAAGCTGGCAGGTAAACATGCATTACCTGGAGGTGTTTTTCCAAAACTCTCCGGCTCTGCAGCTTTCCCACCAGAAAAAAAAGTGGGAGAAAAGGTTTTTATTTTTTTTCCCTCAGCTTTGCCTCCATTGGCCCTGGCTCTGGGCAACCCCATGGGGCAGTTGGTGGCTGCGGACCCCTTGGGGTGACATCCCTGTGAGCTGGCAGGGAGCACCCGGAGCCTTTTTTCCCCACCTGCTGCTGGGTCAGGCTCTGCTGCCATCAGGGGAGGCGAGAGCAGGACGCGTGGCTCCTCGGTGAGGTGCTGGTGCCCCCAGCAGCTACTGCTTTCAGGGCTATCCCTAGCGGTTTACATTCCATCCTCTTGAAGGACCGTATTTCAGTCTTATCCAGACTGCTAATAAGGGGTTTAAGCATGCTGGCTGTATAAAATAGTGTCATTTTTCTTCCTTCGCCGAGTAGTGGTGCCAGACCTTAATGGAGAGCTGTAACCGGGTTTCTTTCTCTCTCGTTTAAGAAGCAGCTTGTGTCGAAGCTGGGAGATGTCAAAGCCTGGCATCGGATTGTGCTCATTGATCATGTCCCTCGTTTCATCAGGCGTTCGTGGCTTTTATGTCCTGTGGCTTGTGTCACTGTTATTTTGCAGAAATTGTTTGGAAAGTAAGCAAAGAAATGCTGTTGTGTCCAGCGGTGTTCAGGTGTGCGTTCCGCCCCCGTGCGAGCTGGGGTTTGCCTGTTTGTCGCATCTCATTCCACATCTCTCGGGGCTCGTGGCGTTACGGGCAGGGGCTGCATGCTGATTTCGAATGCAGAGAGATGGCCGCTGGTCTGAAGAAAAATATTTGTTATTCAGGAGAAATAGAAAATGAGGGGACTGGAAGCATAGAAGCTATATAGTGCTGTATCCCTTTCTGCATCTCACCCTGTGCACAGCCCTAATTTGACTCGATTTCCAGTTTCCACCCCCTAAACCTTAACTTTACCTCCACACAGCTCACCCCAAGAGGCAATCGGCAGTTGTGCTTGGAGGGCCATCCTCTCGCGGGAGGTTTCCTGGGCTGGGCAATGGGAAACCCTCACGGGGCAGCCAAACCGTGACTTGGGGAATTCATGGTATTCCCCTGAGAAATTTGCTCCTCACAATTGGCTTAATTAGTCCAGGAGCCACAACTTCTTCCACTGGGCTGTGTGTCCTCATTACAGCATGTGTACAGCTGCATGTCGGGGTTATTCCACTACCATTAGCACCGGGCAGAGGATGGACAAGTCTGCCCTGTGCTGCCAGGCCCCAGGGAACACCAGCACGTCACGGCCGTGCCCCTGTCCCCCCGTCCTGGTGGGGTGCTGCTGGAGGTCCCCGGGGTGCTGTGTGCTCCAGGCAGACCACGCAGGCACGGCAGGAGGCCCTAAGGCTGCAGTGCTCTCCTCGGTTGTCCATAGCCCCTTCCTCTTAGAAGCTGGGACTCTGCTGAAAGTAGCATTGCAGGGCAGAGCAGTGGCTATGCCTAGAGATGTGCTGTAAGCTGCAGGAAAGAAGATTGCTGTCACCTGGAGCAGCTGAGGGGTGCATCAAAACCCACGTTCCTCCTGCAGGATGTCCTCCGAGGCAATCAGTGCCGGTTCTTCTGTCTCTCTGTGCCTCTGGGAAGTACAGCAGTGCCGAGGAATCCCAGCTGTGACGCCTCTAGCACAGCTTCTTACTTCACTGCCTAAGTTGTCTCTAAATATAAGCTAGTCCATGCTTAAGAGACCTGGTTTTTGAAGGTGTTGGTTTGAATTTTGGTTTTGGTGGGTTTCTTGCTTGACTCTGAAATCTCTCTTGGTGTTGACACAAAATGGTCTTTTTTAAGACAAAGGCATGCTATGGTGTATTTCTGTACTTATAAAAAGGATCAGAAAGTAGGTTATGAAATATAGAGAGCGTTTTTTATGAAATAAAACAATTAATATTACTTTTCTGGGCCAGTATCTTTTTTCTCTTAAAGTTCAATTTTTTTTTCTATTGTACATTAAAGATAATGGCAAGATACCACTAGAAAGTATTTTATATCTCTAAGTACAAAAATCAATCTCTAGAAAGAGTTGAGAAGAAAACGGCTTCCTGGAGGAGCCAAGAGTATGTGCCAGAGCAAGTGATCCTGCTCAGAATGCACTGGGAACAAACACTTCCATTACAAACTCCCAGAAACTAAACCACGAGTGTCAAATAACGCCTAATATCTCCCAGCACACTGATAACTGCTGTGTTAAGTCTGGATATAGCACAAGGAGAATCTGGATAAGTAATTGTTTAATATCACCTTTTCCTGTTTTAAAAGCTGAGGCTTCAGCTGTGGCTTTTAACTAGGGAGGGCAGTGTGCTGGGCTGAGTCACGTTTCCAAAGCAATAGACGTGATGGGGGATTTAGGGCTCCAGAATCTGCAAATGCTTCCTCCGTGGGACTGCTTGGCAGCACAGCAATATATCACCTCTTCCTATAAGTCTGTCTTGTGCAATCTCTAAACAAGTAAAATACATTTCTTACTCCCATATCCAAGTCCCTAAATAACCTGAAAACTCATTTAACCACCACACTAATAAAATGTAATTCTAACGGGTAAGGGGGGGGGGAAAAAAGAGGGAGAAAGCAAGCGGCTGGAGCAGCTTTTTATGAAATCCTGACAGTTTGACAAAAGCAGAGCTTTTTGGGGGGTAGGCTCTTAGATTTTGGCCAGATTCCCCCTAAAATAAATCAGGGCTCTGAAGAGGACCTGCCTGTTGCATTTTGGCTCTGGCAGCCTCTGAAGTTGCAGATCATCTCCTCCGCTCAGAGGGCTGACTTCAAGGATATATCATGTTTTTCAGGACCCTGTCCAACTGGCCTTTGAAAATCTCCAAAAATGCAGAATTTGCCCAACCCTTCTGGGCAACCTCCCCCAGTATTTATTTCAGTCGCTGTAAGGAGGGATTTTTCCTTATGTCTGTTTGGAATCCACCATTTTGCAACTTTTGACTCTTTTTGTCCTCTTTTTGAATTTTTCATCCATTCTCTTTTGTGGTGAAGCATGTTTGGTTTTATTAATTCAGAATTAGGAGTAAAACCATATACAGATTTTTTTTTTCTAAAAAAAAAAAAAGCTCCTCCACAAAACAGAGTCGTGTTCAACAGCAAATTCAGAGGCTGCGTGTGCCTGGATCCATCCAAGGGCTCTGTCGGGGTCTCGGTGGACGTCTGCGTGAGCAGCGGGGTCTGTCCTGGTGGCTGTGACTGTAAGAGTAGCTCAGGGATCGTAAAATGCTATCAGAACATGCATATAAAATAACAATTCATAATAAACTTATTAAGATTCCTTCATATAAAATCCCATTTAGATCCTTTATTTTCTATTGGGAAATTAAGGATTTCTAGTAGTAAAATTTTTTATTCTTGGGAGAGACAGCATTTGCAGCCTTCTGCTTCCAGCATCTCTGTAGCAGGCCAGAGAACAGGGCGAAGTAAGAGCTGGCCGTGTTCTCAGAGATTAAAAACTGCTCTGTCACCCTCCCAGTAAAGAAGTGCCCCTTCATATTCAGCTGCAACCTCCTGTGCTTGACTAAATGATTTTGAGGAGCTAAACCTGAGCATGCTCCCCTGAAACCAAGGATTTAAGCCATAAAGAGTTTGCATCTGAGCTTCAGTATGGACAGCTTCAGTAATGAGTTATGACCAGAATACTTGAGCCTTTGGGACTCGGTGGTAGAAAATAGCAAATTTTTGGTAGCAAAGTTTTGTGTGTATTAGGAGTTCTGGAAAAAAAAATATTCAAACTATTTTCCTGTGCTGTCAAGAGCCATCAGTAGATGTCAACACGCAGTGCCAGAAGTACTATAAATTCCAGAGTAACAATATAAAGGCATTTTTTTTTGTATCCTAGGCGACCACAATTTTCTTCTGCAAATACTGAAAAGCAAATTCTTCGCCCCTGTGTCACCAGCTGTGCGGAGAAGCACTTAATACCTCGCTGGGTGGACGGTGAGCAGCCACCCCCTGTGCTGAATGGTGCCCGGCAGGGAGCGGCGAGGGCGCTGAGCTCTGCAAGGTGACCAAAGGGGGGTTCTCTCTTTTACCTTATTCTGATGCGTTAAAATACGTGTGTGCTGCTGGTTTTTGTGGAAATGTTTAGATTTGGCACGCTACGGCAAGTACTCGCTGCTAATTGAGGATGCTGTTTCCAGATGGCACGTGGGGTCCGGCGTGGGGGTGTTGGTGGGAGAATCGTTACAAGGAGATGAGCTGGGCGCTGATTTGGGGTGGGGGCATGAGCTGGAGCTCTTCCTCCGGAGCCAGAGCTGCCTCCCAATCTGCCTTCCCTCTGCCTGTCTCAAGGGAACCCCAAGGATGGTGAAACGACTCTAGAAAATACAGTCTGAGGCATTTTTAAAGATGAGTCAGCTGAGAACATTGGTCAACCACTGATTATGATGAAATTCTAGTTTCTTATCAGAAAAAAATCACTGCTGTAATTTTAATTTTTCATTAGCTATGCTCATACTATGCGGATTCATAAACCAGCTCATTTAAGCCCAGCTGAGCTCTTTGTATTTTACAGCTATTATGGGCAACAGATAATATTAAAATGAATATTGAGAATAGTGGAATTGTTCTGTTTCCCTCCTTACACCTGAGCAAGCCAGGGCACACTTGTTGTCCTCCTCGCATTCGGAGGAGAACACGAGTAAATTCAAACTCTTTAAAGCTGTGTGATGGATGTATTTCGTCTCACAGCTCTGTCACCATCTGTACAAAGGTTTATTTTTGGCTGCCTGGCGTCTGAGGCTTGGGGCTGCCCGCAGGGTGGGCGATGGGTCCCGTCCCTCCCGCCACCCAGAGGCAGGGGCAGGTGGCCCTTTGACTGCAGGTGGGTCCGCGTGGATAGGACAGAGGAGATAATGCCTCCCTGGGTTTATAACCTGCAATTTTCCTACACAAGAGGATGAAAATATCCTAGAAAAGGAATGCGGGCTTTCAAAGGTCACGGGGGACGACGCAGTGGGATGTGACGAGGCGAGAGAAGAAATATTGCCCAGGTGAGGCTATTTCTCAGCTCCGTTTTCTTTGGGTATCTATTACAATGTTCCTCCAGGTTTAATTGCTGACAGTAATTAACTATGTAGGTGGCTGTCTTTAATCATCCCTTTTAATGAGTCAGCCCGGACTGCAAATGGTTGCTAGAGATAATGCTGTGCTTCCATTTTTTCTCTGGTTATCATCTCGTCCACACTAAGTTCCTGCAGCAGCAATTTGGTGCGACCCTTCCCTGCTCTCCTGCTGCCTGGAGCCCCCCCGTTCGTTAACAGGAGCCCCCCTGTTCGTTAACGGGGATGTGCTGCTGGTTTCCTGCAGGTAAGCTGAGGAGCAGAGAGGACACGCTAAGACAAGCAGATGGGATGGTTGAGCCCTGACAGCTGATAATGCTAATTGCTGTATCCTGGTCCATTTGTGGTGCTTTGTCAAAGAAGATATCAGCTAAGAAAATCCGAGTTTGTCAGTCATCCAAAAATATGGATTAACAAAAGAGAGAAAAGACACAATGTTTGTTACAGCTAAAGAAAGCCCAGATGAGAATTAGATTTAGATTTGATATACATACATCTATTTCCTGTTAGGACACGGTGAAGATTATTTGGGTGACTTATAAGACTGCTTCTGCTGCTGACCCTCAGCGGAGGGTCCCTCCCTGAAGCACTGCTGCCAAGCCCCCCACGCTGGCTGTCCCGGGAGCCCTGCTCAGCTCCCTCCAGGGCTGAGGACGACGAGCACACCGCAGAGGAGAGAGGAAATCATTCAAGGTAGGAGCTACGTAGTAAGTTACATTCTCACCCCTTTACTTTACAGGGCTGTTATGAGAATGAATCAGCTGGTATACCTTAGCATGGCATGCCAGTACCCTTAAAATAAAAATATTCTATTAAAAAAAACACACACACACAAAAATAAAAATGAAAGGATATATTTAATGCTAAGTACATCAAAAATAGGAAAGCCCAGAGCAAAATGCATCAGCCCTTCTCTTTTGTTGAGATACTAAGAAGCAGTCAAATCATCAAATTAAGCCAAATGCTGTTTTCATAACATAGAGTAATAGGAAATGATTTTATTACTGTGTGCTTAATCCTGATAAACGATTGTCTCTATCTTCCAAGATGACATGAAATGATATACTGTAAAACACAAAAAATACAGATATACAATCAAATTTCTAGGGGTTGTCATAACATTTGTTCAGACAAAAGCAGTGTGAGGTTATAACATATCCTACAGCTCATGGCACTTTGACATGTCTTATTACTGTTCTCTTCTGTCATCTTTAAGCAGATCAAATAATATTCTTTTAAAGCAACTGGTATTCATTTGAGTAACCAGTATTTGGTCCTCATTAGATCTGAATTTGAGCAGAAATCATATTTCTGAGGGCCACATTTTGCATTTGAGTCTGAAGTCAATTCATTATCTCCAGTTCAAAGCTTGAAAACTAATTCCCCGCCTTGGGAAGAGCTCGGAGACAGCCCGGCCGTGATCTGTAGGTGGGGAAACTCACTCCGGATTCATCTGCATCGCGGCTGTCTTCTCAGCATTGTGGTTCTGACAAGCAGCCCCTGCCATTTGTTCCATCGTTATTTAATTAACAGCGGCATTCCCAGCAGTTCGGCAGGCTCCCAACTCATCTCATGGTGTTCCTTCCATCGTGTATGAAAGATGAGCTGTTGTCAACAACAGGAGAACATGAACTGCGGCTGAATGAGGTGCTGGGGCTAAATGATGCACCGAGTTTCATCCGCATCCCTTCCTCTCCTCTGGCCTCGCATCGCCTCCGGCCCCGATGTTCCTGGCACCTGTGGATCCAGAACAGAGCATAAAATGCAGGAGGAGAGCTGGCTTCCAGGTAACAGACACCTCCATTAGCTTTAAAGACATGCCAGTAAGAAAATAACCCCCAAACCCAACAATTTTCACAGTGCATTGTAAGGGAAATGTTTTCCGCAAGGAAAACAAGATGCACTTTCTGTTCAAACTTTTTCCCCCTGCTGTGGTCGCTGCGGCTGGAAATTCAGCTTTGACAACAACTGTAAAAATTATGACAACAAGAAAAAAGATGATAACAGAACGCACTGTTGTAGCATTTGTAATGTTCTTCAAGAACATGTCTCCTGGAAAATATGCTGGCCGTGCTATGGCAGCCAGGGCACGGTGTTACTTTGGCCAGGTTTTGGGGATGGATTACAACCCCCCTAAATGCCCATCACTGCCAGATTTGAGGCTTCATTTTCATGGGTGAATATTGTCTTGTGACTAAACTTTGTTATTATTTGGTACCAAAATTGTTCTATGAAATTTCACTTCAAAGTACTCTTGGGATCATTTATATAGATATAACGGGTGGATAGGTTAAATGAAGAGCCCTTCACTGACACTGTGCACCCAGTTACACCAAAGCCTCCATGCTGGGATCTGAAACAGATACCAGCACAACTTTGCCGTTTCACCATGCTGTTTCCTGGCCAAATATCCATTTGCTCTGCTCCGTTTCAGCAGAGCACAGAGACAGCGACCAAGATTCATGATGCTGGGGAGGAGGGGGAATAACGCGATCAGCAGCAAGGCCTAACGTGCTGTGCTTGAGTGGATTGTAGGAATTTATCTATGCACCACAGATGGGTCTGCCCATCCTGAGCACGCCTTTCTTTGATAAAAGCCTTCTTGGAGCTGGAGAGAGATGTGTGATCTAATACACCATGTGTTGTTTTGTCTAATAGAAAACAGACTTTGCAAATGAGCTCCCAAGCACGTTAGCAGGGGGTTCGTTTGCTCTCATATTTGCAGTTCTCAGTTCAGGTGTTGACAGCCATGAATCTCACAATGATACTGACACTTAAAACCTGTGTGAAGGTGAATTTTTAATTGTGCTTTATAGGTCAAAGAAACGTCTATATCAGTATAGTCTAATAGCATTGATTTCGGCAGGGAGTTATCAACTATTCAGAGTTCTCTGCTACCTTGCTGCGGTCCCGCAGCCCTAGCAGATAGTTAATGTTTCGTGGGACAACCTTTAACTAACATCCACGTCAAAAGTGAGTTCCTGTGGGCAATCCCTGTGCCTTCATAGAGTGCTTCTTGGGTAAATAAGGCAATTGTCGCTTCCGAGGGTTCTGACACCCTGAGAATACTCTCACCCCTAATACCGCGTACCAGCTGTTTGCAGATGCTGCTGCTGTATGAACAAGGCTCAGCTGTGCAGGAGCTGCACCGCAGGGCAGCAGGAGAAATGACTGTCGTTATCCCGTTACAAAGAAGGAAAAGCAAAGAAACACGACCACTGCGTGCAGAGTTGTGACTGGGGGACCGATGAAGCATCGAGCGTACGAAGCGCAGGCCGCCTAACTCTAAATGTGCCTGCGTTCTGCTTTTACTCAGTAACGAGGAGATGCTTTATTAGAGTCATCGCTGATGACTGTGCTGCTTGCAGCAGCAGCGTGGTGGCTGGTGGTGAAAACAGATGGTTTCTGCAGTACCGTTCCTCTGTTCCTTTCCCTTTGCTTGTTTCTCTTCGTCTTTTCTGCAGGCTTCACGTGCATCCCTGTGCCCCAGCTGATCTCTCGGTGCCCTGCTGGGAGAGAACGGTTTGGTCGTTGGGGATCTTCCTGATCCCTTCTTCTTCTGACAGTTCCCTTCATCTTAAATCCCCGTCTCTGCTCTTTAAACATCTCTGCATGAATTATGTGCTGTTTGTCAAGAGGCTGGGAAGGCAGCCTGGATCCTCAAGTATGTCTTGAAGGCAGGGCCATTGCTCATACTTTGAGCGGCCTTGTAAAGCGTGGCCCGTCACAGGGACTGAAAGAACATGATAATGATCCCATTTTGTTTCAGTAAATGGCTCAGGTTTCTCAAAGTATAGTTCTTCCCACAGTGTCTGCATGAATTAGCGAAGCCAAACCGCGTTTATTCCTTCCAGGTAGGCCTGCAGGACCCTTGCTGTTAGTGGTGTTCAGAGTCTTCACAGATATTCCCTGCTATCTCAAAAGAAAGCCTTTCAGCATTTAATTATTACGGTATAAGCTCCGGTAATGTATTCATGGAAATATCAGTGCAAAACACTGACAGGCAGGCACATCGCGTGCTGATTCTCTGCATTTCCTGTAGGGATTAGCCCGCAATGTTCTGCGGGCGTTGTCTGTGCTGGGATGGCTAATGGAAGTGACTGGGAATTGTACCCCGGGGAACTGGTGTGGGTCTGTCAGCAGTGCACAAGCTACCTCTTGCTGTTTTTTTTTTCTTTTTCTTTTTTTTTTTTTTTTTTAAATATTATTATTACTTTTACTTTCAGAAATACTGGGTTGCTTTGAAAATCCTGGGCTCTGTGGGTAGTTTTTGTGCTTTCAGCTGACCTCAGACAAGAATGCTGTAATTATACACATACTTCACTTAAATCAATAGTGAATTACAGTTCTGCAGGGCAGTTTAGCGAGACCATTCACGTAAATAATGCTGCCAAGGCATGCCTTGTTAGCCAGTAAGTACAGCTGCACAAAGAAAAGTTCAGGATAAAAGGTTGAAATTCTGAGCTCAGTGCTATGCATGTCGTGTGTGCAGAGGCTAGGAAAGGTGCCCGAACCTGAAACTGCTCACATGCATAATATACGTAATATTATAGCCTGTGAATTATTATTACTGTGCACTTGTGTGATATGGTCATGTAACTTGCATAAATACGTGATTCTTCAAAGAGAAAAGTCTCTTAATTACTGAGATCAGGAAGGTGCCAAACATTTTAATCTGACCTGTATAAAGAATGCTGGAATTTTAAGAATGCTTCATCTAAACATCAAAAGTTCATGTTTCAGGGAGTGAGTTGTGTTGAATTTAAAATCACAAAAATGTGCTTTTGCAGTTTTCAGTGACTGTGATATAAATGTGTATTTATAACTGTATAATATTCAAAAAACATAGAAAAGCAAAATTAAATGTTTTGCTTATAGATAAAGCGTAAAAAAGGAGACCTTTATGACAACTTTATTGATAAGAGATCATTTTAACAGTTAAAACAGCTTTCAAAATTGTGCTTTCATTTAATGCAATGGGCCTGGAAGAGTCTTTCCCCTCCTGGCCAACCCCGGAGGTTCATCACAGCCAGGAGCTGCGCTTGCAAAATTTTCACTTGTGGTGATTTTTGGTCCACTTTGCATTTCTTTCAGCTTCATTTACTTAAACGGTGATATGTTGATTACAGTTGAACAAGAGGAATAAAGAGAAACATCATTATCTCATTATTAGAACCATTTCTACACAAGGTTAGTGCAATGAGGAAGCAGTCAAACGTTTCCTTTCTCAGCACCAAGGGGTAAAGCTGGTGAAAAACATGTAGCAAAGCATCACCTCCAGGTACCGCTCTGACAAACCACTAGTCAATCCCTCCTTATTATCTCCAGGACTGCTAATTTAATCATTAATTATATGTGATCCCTGTCATGGCACCATAAATACTTGGTATGATATTCTGTGTTAAACCTCCACTCGCTTGCATTTATATCCAAGTATCATTGAAACCCCAAAATTTGCTTTCTGAATGCTTTCCACTCTTCTTAAAGCTAACACAACTACCGCGTTTAAGCAGCAACTCAGCTTTCCTCGCTCATCTGCTTCAGCACATCGTGCTCCTGGTTTATTACCCGCTAGCTAATAGCAAAGCCCTGTGCATCCTGCTTGGAGGTAGGGACACGTCTCCGCCTCCGCATTAATGAGGAAAACTTCTAGTTCACTAAAGCTAATAACGCCTTCAAGGCACCTCTTCTTCTCTTAGTATTTTCTAATCAAAGTATTAAGATAAGAGTTTTATATCCAGGCAATACACTCCTCATAGTCGATAAAGGCAAATGAGGAATCATTTATATGATTTAGTTTATGAGAAGAGCACAGGAAGAGAATATAAGCAAAACATTTATTTCCCATCTGTATAAATATGCAGTTGCTGTTTCTAATAAATCTTACTTGAAAAAAAAAAATGTCACTGTTATGAGAGACGAGGGAGAGCAACCTGAGGCTTTTACCTTGATGGTGTTTCAGCCCCCAGTTCAGTTCAGATGAGTGTTTCCTTTTCCAGCCTTTGCCTCTGCAGGCAGAAATCTCCCGGTGCCGAAGGAAACGTGAAGGGGGTTCATAGGTGAGAAGGGGCAGCACAGTGCCACGAGGGGCACAGAACCCAGCGGCACCGGGGCTGGGGGCTTCTCAACAGCAACGCGCTGCCTGCACGGAGCAGTAGAGGAGAAATTAGGAGCTTGGAAACGAGAACGAATTGATGTGTCACGTCCTTTTCGTTCCTGCTTCCATCCTCATTTTCCTTATCCCTTTTGAAAGAGATGTTTAATGGTAGAAATGAATTCTGTAATTTCCACTTGTGTTTTTTACGTTGGGAGATTTGGAAAAATTATTCTTTTTTTTTCCTGTGAAGTTCCTGATCTGACAAAGTAGAGTGAATCCTTTGCACAAATTTGCCTACTAATTTCTAGTAATTTTCTGAATGTTCAGGTTTTAGAAGTAAGAACTGATGGGTCGTCTAGATTTCTGTCCTCCGAGGGACTACCTGAGAGCACGGTATTAACGTGTTAATACCATGTGTTAACCAAGAGCACCCGGGAGGCTGAAGGGGACGAGGCACCCGTGGGACAGGCAACGTGGCCAGCAGGGGCTGAGCAGTTCTGGCAGCTTCTGTTTGTTCAATATTTTGCAAACATCATCTGCTGGAGAGGCACCTGCACGTAGCTTGGAGACCAGGCTGCTGTTGGAGCGCTGATTATGGATTCTTAATTACACAGGGCTTGGTGTGAAACATGATATAGGTGGGAACAAGGTCATGCGAGCTCTGCTAATGTCTCTTAAACTACCACTTTGAAAAGATGTTGAATCAGGACTATGCATGGAAATACAATTTAAATTGATACCTTCCCTACGCTAAATGTCCTGGGTTTTTAATGATATGGGATTCAGAGTGCTCCAGCTTGTTATGGCTACGTGGATCAGGCCAATTTTTCTCTAAAATAAGTAAGAGTTGGAGAAAAAAATGCCAAAAAAATAGTTGTTCTATTTTTTAGAAAAGTTTTAAGGTTAGTAATCCTGTTTTCCAATATAGTGATGTTATCTCCCTTAGTGCTGTTAAACCAGGAAGAGAAATATTAATCGGTTTGCAGTTAATCCCATAAAAAATACAACTTCCCCACCACGCCACCAAAAAGAGCTCCGGGCGCGGGGCTCGGCTCAGCCCAAGGCCCTGCGGCAGGCAGGAGGAACACGCACGTGTCGTGTTGTCACCGTGCTGCTCTCATGGGCATTGCATTCGGGATGCCCATGGGCTCACACAGCTGCCTGCACCCAGAAACAACGGGGGAGGACAGGGGAGCTTCTCTGCAGCCCCAGCGATGGCAGCACCGGCGCTGCGGGGGCTCCTCCTGCGTGGAAACCTCTCCGGTCCGACGTAAAACTTCAGCATAATTCCTACGTGACCCTCAGACAGTTCTCATCTGCTTGACGCAAGGTACCAGCACTGACAGTTATTCATTTGGGCTGGCTGTTAGTGATCTTAATAAAGTGTTGACAACGCCTTAGGGTGAAGCTTTCAAAAATGCTTTTTAATAAACTGTGAAAACTGTTGTTTCAGCAATTGGAAAATAATTAAGAAGCAATTACAGAAGCAAACAGAAATCCTGAGCAAATAGTCAAGCTATTAAAATATGTTCCCCACGAAATTATTGCAGTCACCCTGGAAAGAAAAGCTACATTTAAATAGGGTTATGGTTATAACAAACTGAAAAGAAAGGAAAAAATAAAGTAATTCATACTGGAAGGAGTAACCACTCATTTTCATACACACACGCCCCATCACACAGTTAATCTACGGTAGGTTTTCTTTCCTTAATTTTCTTATGCAAGATAATAGTTGAATATTTTGGAGCCTTTTTTTTTTAATTTTATTTTTAGCAGAGCATTTCCTCTCGTGCAGCTCTGCTGCCAACAGGTGTATGCAGATGCACGCCTCGGAAACTTGAAAACAAACGAACCATTTACCAAATTCTCACCTAAAATTCCAGGGATGATGTGGGGAGTGTGTAAATACATCCCCCCCCTATTTCCACCCTTCCTGGTGTTAGGACCCTGGCTGAAGCCCTGCCCTCTCTCAGCTCAAACTTCGCCTGCCAGATTTCATAAAAACTTGGCACAATGGGAAACGACGTAGCCGAGCCTGGTGAGGCTCTTGGGGTGCAGGGGGCACCCTCCCCAGCCATGATCAGAGCCCTTAACGTGTGTTACCACCAAAATAAATCATGCCTTCAATCTCCAAGTGGCCCTCCTGCTTCCCTTCTGCAACAAACAATTATATTTAGATACATGTAAATATCTTGATGTCACATTCTGCGCTTTCTAATACATTTTGGTATAGATATATATAATTATATATATTTAATATTTATTATATTATATATATATATTATATACATTTTTATACATTTATATATATTATTATATACATTTTTATACATTTTTATATATTATAATATATATTTATATATATTATTATATATATTTAATTTTTATATATTTGTTTTTAATATACTTGTTGTGTTAACAAAATCAGGTATAAACCTGGTCTGAAAGTCACACACAGCCAAGCCTGTGAATGGCTCTGGGAAGCTGAATCATGAG
Organism: Heteronetta atricapilla; assembly: GCA_011075105.1. NCBI lineage: Eukaryota > Metazoa > Chordata > Aves > Anseriformes > Anatidae > Heteronetta > Heteronetta atricapilla. The sequence continues at coordinate 35,580,091 of CM021736.1, read as the reverse complement.
TACATGGTTGTGGGACCGCTTCTTGTTCCAGGTATGGCCAAATTAGACCCATTGCTCATCGAACTGAATGGCGCATTACAAAATCGATAAAATACCGCTGCAATGAAAGCCGTGCCCCTTTCATGTGCCAATATGGAAGGATGTCTCGGGTTATAAATTCTCTATGCAAAGTGCCCATTATCTCAGTGAGAAAGCAAAAATCAATGATATTGCCACTCATAAACCACGTTCATTGTGACTGCTTCTCAGAACAGCCGTAATTGTCATACTGTCTGTCCCGTGGACTGCATCAGAGCAAGACAAAACATGATCAGTGGCGACTCGAAGAAGAAATGGGTGCAAAAACGCCACACCAGACAGTAACCCACTGCCAAAAATCCACCTTTTAGGCAGCGAGAGGGGCCGAGGGGCACGGCAGGAGCTGGGTGGGAGCTGGGCACCCGTGGGTGCCTCCCAGGATCCGTCCCCTGGTGCCAGCCCCAGCCCGTGCCCACGCCAGGCGCATGCCGTAGGCTGGGAGGCAGTCAAGCAGCTTCAGATCTCCAGCTAATAAAAAGATAGATAACTGATCCCAAGAGTGAAAATGAAGAGCGAGGGAAACTGCTGTTCAGTCACTGAAATCTGTTGAGAGGGTATTGTGGTTGTTTTTTTTTTAGAGGTAGTATCTTTAAACCTGCATGGGGCTGGATTAAGGAAAAAAATTAAGCTAATTAGAGACGGTCCTTTTTTGGTTTCTCAGCAAGATAGCTGTTTGAGGAACTGGTCTATCTGCTATTTAGAAAACAAAATGGGAATCTTGTGATGTTTTCTAATGAAAAAAGGGATTGCTTCAATGACAGAGCTGTATCCGTCAGGGCAGCACCGTCCCCCTCCGAGGCAGCTCTGCCAGCAGTGGCCTTGCTACAGATGCTCATACAAGAGAGTAAAATTGTCTGGCTATTAACACACACACAAGATCGGGCCATTTATTATCTTTCTTCTGTAATAGGTTAATAGGTATGTGCCTCAAGACAGATTTTTTTTTATTTTATTTTATTTTATTTTATTTTATTTTATTTTATTTTATTATTTTATTTTATTTTTTCTCCAGCAGAATTGGTTTATGTACTTCAAAACTTATACAGGGAAGAACGTGCTGGAGAACAAAAACCCTTCTGCTACTTCATGGGGGTTGCTCCCGTCCAGGTGAGCAATGGCAGCGTCTCTTCAGCTTAATGTGCATTAGTTATCTCCGTAGAAGAGAAATAAAGATGTCCAGTTTTCCTGCTTGTCTGGCCCTGTGCAAGGTGCTGTGTGCCCATGCCGAGCCGCCAGCTGCCCTTAGCACCGGTGGGCGCTGGCTGCCTGCAGGCACCAGGCATAGCTGCCAGCACCAGACAATATTCAGATTACAGCCCGTAATTAAATGCCCAAGGAGCTGGGCAGGGGGAAAACAGGGTCTCCAGAGAGCAGCCTGCAGGGCACCGACATTGCTGCAAACACTGTGATTTAGGCAGGGAACGGGAGCCAACCTGGGTTAAATCCGGAGCAGATTTGCAGAAGCTGAGAGATGAGGGATTGCTACATGAAGAGGGGATCGTGGTGAAGCAAACGCTGCTGCTCTGGGACGTGACAGTGCCCAGCTGGGGCAGCAGCAAACCGCAGTCCTTGGTACCGAAGGGTCCCAGCAGGGCCATGCGCCCTCCTGGCCCCGTGGCTGGGCACCCACTGCACGACGGCACCGAGCAGCTGACACCTTACAGCTTTTAGTGCAAGACAGACAAAAGACTTCATTTTCCCCCTCCTCACCCTTTGCCATACACTCTGAATTACAGGCAGGCAGTGAGTTTATTCGACAAATGTACTTTGTGCTGACTCAGCATCCCGGTTATCTGTTGGGCATTAAATTTCGCATCGGTGTGGAGCCTTTTTTTGTTTCCCTCGGTGAATAAATTACAAATGCTAATTTCTGTTCAGTGGAAGCAAAGATTAAGGTAGCATAACAGACAGGCACGCCAAAATATTTATTGAATAAGTTGCAAAAGCGAAACAAAAGGGCTGTGTGTTTCTAACTGAGCGCCGAGCAGGGCTCCACAGCTGAATTTCAGATCAGCTCCTTTATTCACCCAGAATCCAATTTGGTGCAAGTATATTACAGCCGACATCTGTATTCTGAAATCCACTGCTGAATAAGCTTTTAAAATTATATTTTCTGTAGTTTCGGTGTATACTTGCACATATGTTCCTTAGTAAATTACAGTAATGACCTTAATTCCATGTGGAGGACCTAAACCAAATGCTCTCCCTGGACTGGTACCCCACCTACTCCACAGCTGCTCTACAAGGTTATCATTCATTTCCTTCTCTATTTCCATCCAGGCTGCTGTAAAATGAATTGGGAGAACAACCAGCTGAAAGCTGTTATAAAAATATTTGAGCTGTAACACTTGCATTAATATCTATTTTGGTACCTCAGTTAAAGAAACGTGCATTTCCATTTCACTTTCCAGAGATGTGGTGAGATGTCTTTATTTTTTCCCTGTCAACGCAGGAACTGAGCTGAGGTACGTGGGCATGGCAGGACAGGGGTTAACCGCGTGCCAGCACTTTGTGGCAAATTTGGTTTCAGCCCCAGAAGTGTGAGCCCTGCGTCTTCATGGACACCCAGCCACGGCACGTCTCTGCCCCGATGCAGTCCTACAAAGCCTCCCTGTGCCCTGCACTGCCCGTGCACACCGCTGGCCAGAGGGGCTGCAACACCGTGGGGAAGTCCAGAGTCTTTATGAACATTTTTTTTTTTAATTTTCCCAGATTTAGAATGATATTTCAAGCTGCTTATAACATTGCATGCATTTTTAATATGTACATAGACAAGCTAGATTTTATACTACTGTTGAAAAGCTGTTTCTGTAGCACCGTATTCAATTTTGCAGGCATTAAAGACTTGATTTTGCTGCATAAAATAATCAGTTATGCTGTGTCTGCATTAAATAACAGAGCTATACATTAGCATTTCCATGTCGCCCTTCTGTCATAGTGAATGAATGCCACGCGCCACATATGGGCTCATTAGGTAACATCCAACAGGTTAATATCCATCAATGTGGTGGGTTTTATTTATGCTTGTATAAGTGCTTTTTAGATATCCCAGCAAATCAGGCCAGCGGAAAGAAAATTCGAAGAAAGCCAAAATAATTTGAGAGCACTTACAGAAATGAAATGTTGGACTTAACCATTTCGGTGGGTGTTGAGCCGAGGAGCAGCCTGTGCTAGGAAACAGCCTTGTTCACCTTTGATATCAAGCAAGAAAAATAGTGCAGTGCTCACTTTTAACGTGAACTGCTCGGAGAAGTTAAATTGGATAATAAATAAGCTTTAGGAAATAATGATCTGTTTGCAGACAGCTCCTAAAATTATGTGAATAAATCACGGAGCATGATTTCACCCTTATCACCGCTAAAATCCAGATTATAACATTGAAGTTACCAACAAATGAAGCTTTAGGATCCAACCGGCCTCCTTTAGCCGGGAGCTGACAACTTAATGGCACACCGGGGGACAGCGTGCCTGCAGCGCGGGGTGGGATGCCGTGTGCCCGAGGCTGGCAGGCACTGCAGGTATCTGTTAGGGAAGAAACGCGTTGAATAAGCAAGGTAGTTCTGAGGTGACCAGAGAGGGAAGTGAGGGACCCGTAGAAATGAGGCTGTGGCTGCAGGGAGGCCGTTTGCACCCACTGCTGCAGCTGCACGGCCTGGCAGGGCCAGCACGGGAAGGAAATTGGGTGTCTCCACACCACCTAATCATGTGGGGAGGCACCGAGCTGTCTTGTGCAGGGGGTTCTGATGGAAAACGAAGCTCATCGGGTTGGTGGCAGAGCTGCCCGCACACACACCGGCCCCACACTCCCTCCACAACCGAGGCCTCTGCCCTGTTTGCTCCACGCCCCCTGAGAATGGGCTTTAATTCACCTGATAAGGGGACGTAATTTCTAAATTATTGCTCATAATTTAGAAAGTAATCCTACACAGTGATGTGCATACACACTTGTGTATGTGACTTGTGTGGGTACATAGTCTCATACGGAACCGCTTATATAAATAAAATGCAAAGTCTGATCGTTTTAACTGTTTCCACCAGCTTTCTATTTTGGTTCCTGAGTAGAAAACTCCTTTTCCATCCAGTCTTAAAAGTACTTGCTTGGCTTTTTCACTTTTCCCAGTGACAAAGTGAATGATGCGTAATAGCCGCATTTACAGAGCGCTCGAGTCACTAACCATATACTACTTTCTTCATGAAAAGCAAAGTTGTCATGGTAACGGCGCAGACTGATATTTAATTCCACTTAAGTGCACGCAGGAGGTAAGAGCAGAGGGGTCTCGGGGGTCAATGAGTCCTGGTCCTGCTGCCACCCGCCCCTTCCATCCCGTTAACACAACGCCTCTCAGGTAAGCCGAGGTAACAGGATGCCTGTAAACAAAAGCAGGGATTTCCTCCGTTTGCCACCACGGCTTGCTGTTGATGAGAGAAAAGTAGTCATTTGTGGAGTTATTTCGGCTGAGGGGTATGTGACTGGCATCACGACGAGAACCATGACATTCTTCTGACAAGTAATATCAACAGTAATTGGCTTCATTTCTCTTTCAGTGTCTCTATCGTTAATGAGATTTGTGATCTAATTTTTCATATCTTTGTCATATCAGTTGGGAATAATTTTTCTAACAAACATTTATGGACATAATATGTGCACATTCATCGAATACGTCCTTTACAATCCAGTGTTCTCCAGAAAGTATTTCTATTCTGACAGATGAGTTTAATAAAAAAACTCAGCTGAGCATTCTGAAACATAAGAATTCAATAATAATAAAAACTTAACCTAGCCCAAATCAAAGCATTCTTTCTAAATAGAGAGCAACCATCCTCATAGTTAGGTCTCATAAAACCATTTCAATCCATCGACGTGCCGTGATGCTACACACATTATTCCCATTTTACAAATGACGTGATTAAAACACACCGGAGCAGAGTGAATTGCCAAATTTACCTGTCAGTTACCTCTTAAAATTTACTTACAGCTCCTTGCAGGGCGCACAGGAGAACCCCTTCTGGGCCTGACGTTCACCCAACATCAGTATCGCGCCTCTACAAGGAGCCAGGAGTGAGGGATACAGCCCAGGTCCGGCCGTTTGCTGAGCAAGATTTAGCCCAAGGCCCTCGGTTGGGATGAGCTGCCGATCCCAATGCTTTGTGGACCTGAGGATCAAATATATATTTTAAATCACTCTGGGAAAAAAAAAAAAAAGGAATGACATATTTGATGTTTCAGAGGCATAGCTGTGTTCCTCAAGCACTGCAACCCACACAGAAGCAAGGTATAATGAACACATGACAACTTCTGCAAACATTAAGGAGACATGCAGGCAGAATAATAAATTTCCCCAGGAAAAGCTAAGAAGCCTTTTCTTAACGCCAGCACTGTGAAATTAAGGTATTTAATCTAAAATATAAATTCTGGTTCCTAAATTGCTTCTAACTAGATGGATACGTTTTCCAGTGTGACAGATTATTCCCCAAATACCTTGAGTTTAATTTTAAATTTTAAGATGCTAAACCGCAGCTGGTATTACAGCTGTTCTCTAGGAAATCAGCACCAAACCTTACACGTGTCTGTCTCGGCACTGCTGCACCCTCTGTCCGAGGCACAACGCAGTCACTCGAAGGGGAGATGTGGGCTTTGCTCCCTGCTGTTCTGCTGCAAGGAGCCCAACGCCACCGCTCCAGCCCGGGCTCCCCCGGGGTGCTCGTCCCTCCTGCCGGAGAGCACCGCAGCGTGCTGGCGTGCCCCGAGTGCACAGCGAGGAAAAAAAAAGCACATTTCTGTGCTTCCCAGCCGAGGAGCGTGTTGGGAAGTGCTTTACGCCCTTTGTCGTCAAAAGTTATGGAGAAAGCACATTTCTGAAGTTTCGTGTTGGCTTTTAATAACCCAAATTCTTTGCCGTAGATGAGCACCCTAGTGTCTCTGGCTGGCAGCGACAAAGCCGTGCTGTCTTAATAATGACAAACTCTACTGATGTACCATGTCATAGCTGCAGAGCTGCTATATAAAACCTTATGTGCTTAACCTTCAAGCTGCACAGCAATAGTTTTTTCAGTAATAAATGTTTTACTCCTGAACTTTACAGAACTGTGTATGTTTTGTAGCTCGTGTGTGTCATCTCCATGCTCTGCATTCACTTTTTCAGGATTCTCTGTGGCTGGTTATTTGAGGTGGCTGACTAATTGCTGACAAGAAGATGATACCTTCATGTCTATTATCAAGAAAACGAGCACGGTTTTAAAACTGTGGACACATTTTCAAGACCAAATTTCAAGCATCTGTTTCAAAGATCCACAAAATGCCTCAGTGAGTTGTTCCTGCTTTATTTTGCTTCAAGCCCGTCGCCTAATATTAGCAGAACTGACACTAGCCGTATACTAACAGAATTTTTCATAGATTATTCAAGTATAGAGACTGTATAGCAGACGCCACCTTTTCTTTGTGGTATAATAAAAGGAGAGAAAAGGGAAAATGAATAAAATGCCCGGTTTAGAGATTTTTAAATGTAGTGCAAATAGGCGTTTTCTGTTTAGCCATCTCACCAATCTGAAAGCATTTAGGCAATGAGCAAGACTTCCTTCAGTTTCAGCGTGACATTCAGAGGACAGCCACGCTGTTGTCACTGTATGAAAAGGGCAGGCAGGACTCCGGCTGCCCCGTCCTCGCATGCTTTATGGAACAGCACTGCGGCTCTGCCTTTGTAACACCCGCCCTGGACAGGCTTCTGCCCTAGATCAGAAGGTGGCCTGTCGATTTCAAAGGGAGAAGGAGCAAGGGCTGAACGCAGGAATCGCTGTCCCGGGCACTGCAGTGTCACTGGCACCAGGGACTGTCACTGACATCTGTCCCTAAGCAGGGAAAGAACCAATGGGTTATGTAGGGGAACTGGACAGCCCAGAGCTCCCTTTCCCCCTCCTGAGATGAGTCCCAGCTCCAGGCCATGCAGCCCACATCCATTATCACAATTACTGCTCAACTTAAGCAGTATTTTCCTCAGGTAGCGTGCCAGGTATGATTAGTCCGAACAGCAAAGGAGTAATGTATTTTACTGTCTTTAGCTATTTCTCTAGCGTTAGACAAGTATTTTGTAATGGGAGAAATAAGGTTGGAAAAGGTGCAGAGCAGCATCCCAATTACCCTTAGGAGATTCTGGATGAGCAGAGAAAGACCTGCAAGGTCATTTCGTTTTGCAATCTCACCATAGCTCAACGTATTGCAGATATTACCTGCCACTACTCTGAAAGAAACTTTTCCACCCCCGGTGCCTTGAGGCTGGATGCAAACCTTCAGCTGGTGGATGTCCTTAGGGTATCATCCTAGGGACCTTCTTCCAAACGGTTTGCATGCTGCCGCTCTTAGTTGGCACATTTTTGTGGCGTGTAGCTCCACCAGACGATACACAGCACCTCTGTTCCTTCTGTGTGGGTCTCTGGCTGACAAACACCAGAGCTGCCGTGGGCAGGAGGGACTCAGAGCCCAAATGGCCAGTGGGGAGAGCAGGGCTGGCAGCCAGGGCGCAGGGTGCTGGCCACCACCAGGCACAGCCCTGCTGGTCCCCCGCTGTCTGGTGTCGCTTCATAAATGATGCAGCAGATGATGTAGAAATTGCGTGTGCTCCTCCCACGGGCTGGCACAATGGCTCTGAAGACATTTATTAATTCAAGGAGATAACCCCTAAGTCCGGGGCTCTACGCCACTCAGGATGCGGGAGCTGGCTCCGGGACCGGGGCCATGCTCTGTCGCTTGAGCACTTGCAACAAGCCATCTAGCAAAACGACCTGGCAGTAATTTGGGCTCTTAGAGTGAAATTTGTTGAAAGATCAGTATAAAATACATGAATTGAGGTTACATGCTACAAAGCATTCCCCACACTGCAGTAAAATTCACAGTGAAATTCAGCAAAATGTAGCTCTGCCCTGAAGAAGCAATACTCCTCCAAAAAACACCAAAAATTTATGGTATTTCTTATTTTTTTTTTTTTTTTCACAGATTATAGAATTATGCTTGATAATAATCAATAGGAAAGAAGGCTTAAATCTTTAAGGAGCTTAGGCTCCTAATTCCAACTGAAATAAAGAAGAGCAAAGTGCTGAAGTATCTTAAAAACACAATTATTCCCTAAGATAGGATGTGACATAACTGAATAAGAATACTCACATGCCCTGCAGCGTTAACCGTGGGTTGTAAGCAATTTACAGGAAATCATTTGTTAATTTTTTCAGCATATTTTTCAGGACTGTATGCTGTAGTGCTGTTATTGATAATTGGCAACGTTGTCAGCAGTGTACAATGTGCATGTTCCCGATAAGAGTGCTGATGTCTTTGTTGCAGTGACTATAAAAAGGTCTATTTATTAGTCACAGAAACATTTATTTTTCATCTCTCATAACCATTGCTAAGAATTTAAATATTAGCTTTGCTTTGCTGATGGTGGTGAAGAGGAATTAGGTATATGCAATGAGCAACTAGAGAAATGATAAATACCACAGGCAGAAAATTATAGTTTTCACCCATTTTCTACCAAGTTTTCACAGCAACAATGCCACGAAAGTGATATCCAAATAGCACTGAACCTTGCTTTGCTCAGATCAGTGTGAAGAGGAGTTGCTTCAGCTCTGCAATGTGATTTCTTACAGGAGATGATGGAGTAAGTAAAATCAAGCCCTTTGAGTTGTGCTGGATACATTCAGGCTGCTACTCAAAAGGATTACTGGCAGAACTTTCCCCACGGATCAAGAATTCTCACAATTACAGGTTTTCTGCCTGTGAAACCAGAATCCAGAGACCACGATCAGGATGCTGCGACAGGTGCAGACCCCACGGAAACGCTCAAGCTGCACCAATAAATATTTTCAATTCGCTAAGTGCCTTTTGAAATTCTGCTTCATCTTCCTTTGTTAAACGGTCTCCAAACGTCTGTTTCTCCATTTTTCTTGCTAAGCATTTTAAATTTTATTTATCACAATGATGGAAATGAAGCAAAGATATGCAGAAGAGGACTTCAGGTGTGATGGGAAGCTCTGCAAGCTGCCTAGACCTCCATGTTACTGCCGAGGAGGTCATCAGTATTACCATAGGGTGCTTAAAGGTGATGACCCTGCCCGAGTTTTCTAAAAATTTGTGCACAGAGAGACTGGAAAGGACTAAAAGAGCAGGAACAGAGTAAAATCTTAATGACCAGAGGGTGAAGCCCTGGGATGGGCAGAGAGTGAAATTAGGCAGAGAGCTGCGTACAGGCTGCTTAAGGAAGAAAAGAGATCAGGCTGGCTTGTGGGGTTGAAAAGCATGGAGAAGAGCAGCTCAGGATGGGGCAAGGGCAGACTTAGTCCTGGCTCTGGAAAAGCCTCAGGGAGAAGCAGCCAAGCCTGGGTGCAGCTGTGCCGGGAGGAGCACTGGGCCCTGTGGAAGGTGGTAGAAAATGCAGTGCCACAGCAGCCAAAGCCCTTCTGGGGAGGAACAGAGCACCTCATCATCCCCAGCATGAACCATTCACTGGCTGAGACTAGAAGGAGACCGTAACTGGGGGGAGTTCTCACAGCCAACCCCTTTCTTTGCCTTCTGCCCCTCCTGAAGCATGCGGTGCTTTATTAGATGTTGAAGATGTTAAGCTGCTTGTGGCACAGCGTGAGATGTGAAGCTGTGCCTGCATCGCTGAGGAGACGTCAGATCTTAACGAGGTGGCCGTCGTTAGGAAGAAAGCCAGAACGGCTACAGGGAGCAGGGATTGAGCTGGCCCAGTGAGCAGATGGCAGAAACTTCTTGATCTTCTGACAATCTTCCCCAAGATCAGCAGCAGATCAAACATCTTCCTACTCCTCTAATGTGACAGGACACAAAGACAAGGGCTCGCCTTGCCAGGCGGGCACAGCCCCGTGCCGCGGGTTTGATGAAAGGACGTGTGCTTAAAAGCTCCTTTGTACTGCTCATACACTTCTCTTCCTCTCTTTCATCAGATATTGCTTAAGTATGTGCTCTGATAGCAGAAACGCCTTTTAAATACTTGTCTGTAATGCACTTCAGTGGGTGTATCAGACGTCCCCTTCCATTTGCAGTGAAGACTTGCTGCTGGGTCTGCAGCTTGGCCTCCTCCAGCCTGCCGCAGGAGGCTCTAGGAAAGCCAGTGGACTGCCAGAGTAAAATAAAGCTTTGGGCTGAAGATCCACTTCTTAACAGAACAATAATGACCCTGCTATGGCGACTGCCGTCCTGCAGTACCTGCAGGATAATCCAGACCTGTCTGAGCAGGCCCTGAGCCGCACGACCTGGCTTTGGGCCTGCTGCGCGCAGGACATTGGTGCAGCGGTGCCATTTGTCGGCTTTCATAATGTCACTTACAGAATTTTCAAAACAAGCTTACACTTCAGCAGCATATTATAAGAATGAAAGCTTGTCATGTAAGCATGAGAAAAGTTGATGACGGGAGTGTTTTGTGCCGGTAGGAATTGCTTCAGGTTTTGCACAGTTTCTATCACTGCAAGGTCACTCACAGCCTGGAGAGGACACCGAGCAGCTCGGGTCAGGCTGGGCTCACGCAGGGTGACCGAAGCCCCAGGCTTTCACACTTTTTTACAGTCTTTTTGGTATTGATCCATGCAGATTTCCTCTTGTGGCTCTAGCTGCTCTCAGTAGCGTGCCTTTTCTTTCCCACTATGTTGTATACAAGAGCAGGACCATAAATGCCCAATGCTTGAAACAAGGCAATATCACTTATGTGCATGGTGGCATCATCATGTTTCAGTTACACTTTCTGTTCCAAGTCTTTAAACAACCAAACTTTTTTTTTTTTTTTTTTTAATGCAAACTGCTGCCTATTCAGCAGATACTTTTATTAACTCTCCACAGTGATGCCCATGTCTTTTTCATGACTTTTTGAAGTTAATTTAGTACTCACCGGTGAGTCACAGGTCATACTATTCCTTGTAACGTGCATTGTTTTGCATGTCAGCAGAGCAACCCATCTGTTATGCTGCTGCCCTCTCACCCACCTTTATTAAATCCTTTGGACATTTCCCTCATACTGCTTCTCCAGCTGACTAGCTGAAATAGCATGCTGCAGGCATGCTCTGCCACCTCCCCAGGAATTAAGGATATACTGAATACCACGGAGCTGGGATCCCACACCAGCAGCCTCTGGTGAGCTTGCTCCTCCTCTCTGCCTGCTGTCTCTGCAGGTATCGAAGTGCCGCACCTCCTGCCCCAGTACCGCTCAGTTCCTTAGCAGCCTCTTGCAAGGTTTTGTGGGAATATTCTGGCAGCCTAAATAGGTATCTAAAGTGCTTTATATCTGGTTTATTCACTGTGTCTAGACATGCTGTAAAATCGCCACTAGATTAGGGAGGAGTAACCTGCAGCTGCAGAAGCCACGCAAGCATCTCACTTTCAGTGCTTGAACAGAACAAATGGATTTCCTTAGCGTTTCCTCTGTTATGAAAGACAGATGAAAAGAAAAGGAGCCGCTCACATCTGAAGTCTGATCACTGAAAAAAAGCTGACAAAGAACAAATCCTCCCTCACATCTCATTTGTCTTGCACAGACTGACTCAGACATTGTTCGAAGAAGAAACCAACAGGAGCTGCATCGAGGTGTGCACATGAGAGGTGCAACACCACAGCTTTGGAGTGTGTGCTGGGGCACAGCAGTGTCTTACTAGAGCCCTCTAAAATGAAGCCCTCAGGGACAGAGCACAGCCTGAGGCTCCCTGGAGCACTCCTGGGTGTTGTTGGGGCCCAGGGCATCACTCAGGTGCATTTTCTGGTGGGAGAGAATGTGTTTCAGGAAACTCCCCGAAGGAAAACCTGCAAATATTAATGAAGGACATAACTCACCAGCCTGCTGGGGGCAAAGTTTTGCCTAATATTTTAGGAGCTGAAAAGGAAACTTAGATGGAATATCTGTCCATAAACACACGCATACACACACCTCCCAGCTAGGCTGCTGTCTCCCTGTGCCTGCTTTAGATCACCAGTTTCAAATGCATACTGCAGATAACGTTTATGTGTTCAGTTACTCAAAGATGAGAAATAATGGGATTTCTACAATTACAAAACTAAAAGACATATGCTTTGTTGATGAAAGATCTGTCCACACAAATGCAACTCCTAGTAATTAAATATGCCCTTCTATCAAGCTGGGAAAGACAGAGCAAAGATTTAGAGGCAACAGAGGGAATCTAAAATTAGACTCACACTACACACAGCATTTCTTAGGGAAAACACAAGTTATTTTCTCCACTTGTAAAGTCCCTAATATTCCCAGGGAGAGACTTTCTTCTGCAACACATTAAGAAGATGTATCAGGTTTTAAGCCTTCCAGGGTATTTGGGGCAAGGTGCTCCGCTAGGGAATAACACACTTCTGGAAATGAGGAATTCAGCCATCACTGGTTTTTTTCACGTTGTACAAACACACAGGCAGATAACCTGCATGTGCAATTCTGAATCTCAGCCGAACATCACCACTACTTTTCTCTTCAAATGCCTATCTTCACCTGCTTAACATACCAAGCTCATTCCCTTCCCCCTATTTCCAACGTGCACGCAGTGGCTGCAGCGTGGGTACCCGGGCAGCAGCAGGGGCAGGAACGCCTCAGTGCTCCATCAGCTCCAGCAGGCTTTAACTTCTACCTGCATGTACACCTGCTGGCCTAAAAAACAGGAGGGCATGGCAGCATTATCATGAAGAGCATTACGTGAAGACTGCTTCATGTAAATGGTTGCTTAATACACATTTCTCAGCTTCTGGGTTTGCAGTTCTGAGGCACTGCCACAGCATTGCCCCCAAAACAGTTATATTGCCAAAGCCCTCTGATTTTATGGAGTTTTCTAAGTTAATACCATGGCAGATTTAGGCTTTACTTATGATAAATGGTGTAAACAGGAAATCTGAAAAGAGGAGAGAAATACGATCACTGCAAATTGAGCTTTTAATTAATGCATCTTTCACCTGAACTTCATCTGCTTTTCCCCACTATTTCCTCTTCTGCAAGTGCTGCTCGGTGTGACAGGAAATTAATTAAATTCGAAGCTCTCATCAGCTAACCAAAAGAATCATTAATTTTGGTACTTTAGAAGCCGAAGTCCTGACTCACAGCATTTCCAGGCAGTGCAGTTTAACACCTGATGATCGACAGTGCCAGCCATAGCCATTTGCTTCATCTGCAGCCGCCGCCACCATCAATCACCAGAGGAGCGCAGGTGAATGAGAGTTCAGTGATGCAAATGTACCTGGTGAGAAATGGCACCCTCTGACAGCGCCCGCAAACCTGCTTCTGCCTTCAGAGCTTTATTCCGCAGTGACATGCCAAAAAAAAATATTATAGTTCGATGTTATTTGCTTGTATGAAAGCCTTTCCAGTGATTTGGGAAGCCCTAAATCTGTGATTAATGAATTAAAGGTAATTAATATCAACTTTGACATCCAGACGTTGATGGGGAAAAAAAGCAGTCCGTAGTATTATTGACAGATTTCAACACATCAAAGTTTGGTACCAATTGCTGTCACCACGAAGATTTTGTCTTGTGATCTGCTGCTTTATCACAGCAGTTTCAAGCTACAGACGAAGCTGAGCTTGTTTGAACTTCACTGGACTTGCTCAGAGAATAAGACGTACCAGCTGCGATAAGAAGTGAAACTTCTGGGAGAGAAGTGCTTTTCCCGTGAGGCGAGAAGGATCAGCCCAGCTCTGCTCTGGTTGCAGTCCGTAAGGAACTAGTGACTTCGGGGCTGCGATTTCACAGCTCAGGTGTGCCCACAAACGCTTTTGAAGGACTGCCCACTGCCTTGAAGTACTGTCAGCACCTCACTGGCACAAATCAGGTCCTTGCCACGCAGGGTTTCCTGCACGGCACCCAGGCTGGGCTGGGAGCAGCCCCCAGGGACCTGGTGCTGAGCCCTGCTGGGGCCACGGGATCCTTGTGCCTTGCTCCACGGTCTGGCCTTGTGCCTTGAGCACAACTTCAAAATATACCTTTTTCTGAACGAAACCTACCAGTTCATGTCACCATCCCTATGGCACGTTATGCTGAGAATGTCCCCTCGATGCCATGCCTCAAGCAATAGCCAGATGCTAACCTGGAAAAGAGTAACATGTCTATGAAAATTCTTTGTGGCTTAAAAATAAATAAAAGCTTATTGAAAAATGCTGTCTATAACGCATGAAAGAGAGTTAAAGCACCTTGCACCGGGGTCTGGGGCAAATCCCCTCAGGGGAACAGGCTGGAGGGGTGCCTCGTGCAGGCAGGCCGGACCTGGCCGCCTCCTGCCAGATCTCTCGCAAAGCTGGGGGACACCTCCCTGGAGGCACCATGTGCCTGACCCTGTGCGGCACTTCCCGGGCCCCACCAGCAGGATTTTACACCCCGAAAACGCAGAAGCTCATGCCTTGGAGCTGGGGGCAAGGCTGGGAATGAGCTCTTGGTTGAAACCCATCTCAATGGAGGTGGACATGTAGCATTCACACACCGGTGTGTAAATGCATTTTATATGCATCAAATTCTTGTTAGTCTTCTTCTTCTAGACATCACCTGGATTTTGTATCTGTCTCACACACTGGCATGAAGGGAAAATCCAATGGTGTGGCCGGTGACTACCATTCTAGTTCCCTACAACCAGAGCTAGTTACGGACATCTTGTTCTTGTCAAGGCTGTAACTTTTAAAATGCAGTAAAAGCGTTCAGTACTTTCACTCAATATTTATCTTCTCAAAGCAAACGTTACTGCTTGCATAACCATAAATGATGAGAACTGAAGATAAAATATACAGGGAAATCCAATGCTGATGCTCCTTTTTCTAAACAGCACACTTTCCTTCCCTAGGGCACTGCCTCTCTTGCTGGACAAGCCTTCCCTGCTTTTCCAGATGTGAGCCGGTTCATTGCCAAGTCCCCTTGGCGCTCCCCTTTCCTCCCTGCGATGAGGGGGCTTTGACTTTGGCATGTAAAAAATGATGAATTACGACGAGTCGCTCGCAGCAGAGCTGCTTTGCTCAGAAGATCACAAGGCAGCAGAAGCCTGGCCAGAGGCGAACAGCTACCGATACCCGCCTCAACGGCAGCACGTGAAGACCCAGGTGGCAGTTTGCATTTTTAACATATGGAATGAAATTTAAAGGACCTCAGAATAAGTGGAGAGTAGAAATGGGAAGAGAGATCCTGATGAAGGGCCAGAAGACGTTGTTCAGAGCCAGGCAGGAGCTTTAGGGAGAATAAAGCTCTAAACCACAGAGAGGGTTGCTTAGAGCCAGGGCATGAGCAGTAAATACCAAGATCATCACTGATCTGAACACAGCGGACTGCTGCTTATGTGCAAGGTTTCTGGACAGAAAATACCTTTTTCCATTCCCATAAATGTTTTTGGAAGTACAGAAAGCTAACCTGGGGGTAGCTTCAGCTCGTAGGGAGGGAGAGGGTGAGTAAGTGAGAAATAATAGCAGCTTGTTGCCAAGTGCAATCTACAAGGTATTGCAAGGCTGCAAGGTATTTGCCCACTGGAGGATTTATTTTTCCTTATAAAAAGCATCTTCTAAAAGTCTTTGATGGCTGAGTCTGAAAAAAATGGAAACTCATATCTCATCACAACCACTGTTAAAAGTTATTAAGTAATTAAGTAAAGTTATTCAGTAATTAAGTAACTAATTGCCTTGGATAAAATGGGAGAAAAAGTTGAATTCTTTTCATTTCTACCACCAATTTTTTAAGAGATATTTCTCTGTAAGTAATAATAATAATAATAATAATAATAATAAAGTTGAAATTAATTACACACTTAGGAATTGCTCTACATTATCTCAGACTTCACAGCAAACAGACTAAATTCTCCAGGGATTAAACATCAGTTTAACTATAAATCCAGCACAATGACAATAGACTGCTTGGCCAGAGGTACAAATAAGGCTTTGCTCTGTGCAATAAATTTCATGTCCTCCTTTTCTACTAAAGCTAAGAAAGAAAGAAAGAGAGACACAAGTGAGATTGCCTGTATTTCAGCAGTCCCTGCTGCGGCAAACTCACCAAAGTGGAAAAGCTTTGGTTCCAGTTTGAAAAGGAATTATGTACAAAAGAAAGAACCCAGCAAAAGCTTTTCCATGCTCAGCTCAATACATATGAAAAAATACATTGATATATGCATGGAGAATAAATAATTTATCCACTCCCTTCCTGCTGTTATTTCAGTTATCCTGCAAAGCTTTCTATCAATGCATAAATTATCCATTCTTTTGAAAACATGTTTTAATTCTGTTTCTTTTATTTGAATTTTAATCCAATTCTTATCTAGCACTGGTATATGAAAACATTAAATAACAATAATAGTGAATGCATTTTGAATGTGTATGTAAAACTGCTCATGCAGGAAGCCTGAATTTTACATCCTTCCAATGGCTAGGAAGAAAAACAGGCACCAAATGGCATGCCAGATCCAGGAGGCAGCAAGCACCTCTCGGCTCATACAAGCAAGCTATCTACAAAAATGGCACGTATAATTGGGAAAAAAAACACGAATACTTTCAAGACATGTTGTGAACAGAAGAATGAAAAAATAGCTAACTAAGGAACTTGCATTAAACGATGCACCCGTCTCTACCATCTAATTTTCTCAGCGGGATTCTTCTGTCTCATCCTAAACACAACACCTTAGTCTGTGTCTGGTTCAACTGATTTCAATATTTTTATCTTCATATTCAAAATACTTCTGTTTTTCTGTCTGCCTTGGAACTTTCCCCACATTATGCTGTGGGTTTCCAAACAGTTGTGCCCCAGCAGGGCCACAGAGGCCAGGAAGGCCAGGCTTTACTGCCATGAAATTCTCTGTCTCACCCATAGATATCGGTTGTTATCCCGTGGCTATCACCGTTAACAAATGTATTTTAGTATTAATGCACGGTAATATATGACAGATTAAATTTTAAAGTCGACAAAGTGCAGATATTTGACCTGTGCTATTTTAGTATTCCTATTTCTAGAATGCACTTCTTTTATCCTTCCAAGGCAAATGCTGCTCCATAAAGATGCCTCTTAAGATATTTTCATTATCTGGTATAATAAATTAGCTAAATTAGATATTTGTTCAAATCCAGTGCAAAAATAGGCTGCTATAAGAATCTGAGATGCTCCTTATCATGGGGTCCTTATCCTGTGCACTGCAGGGAGGTCTCTGGTGACCTCTTCATGTGCACACAGCCCCGGCGCAGACCCCACAGGTTTCCGTGGGGCCCTTCTGTCATTAGCTTTTACAGCCATCATTTTTCTTCATTTATGAATATCCGTAGCTCCAACAGCACACAACATCATCTAGAAAATACTGGCATCGGATAGAAAATGAATAAATGTACGTGAAACGAGAACCTTCCAGCTGAAGAGCAGCCGTAACAAGGTGTGGATGAGGAGCCGAGGTGCGTGTGGGGCCGTGGGGACGTCCCTGGGGTTCGTGTCCCCGGCTCTGTCCCCAGCTCAGCATTTTTCACAGACAACGGCACACAGGGTCAGCACGCTGTTCTGCTGCAAGAGCCAAGCGTGATTTGGAGATGGCCAAAAGCACCAAGGCACAAATCTGCTTGACACAGCACTTAAACCTGAGTGTGGGTTGCACTGGACAGGCACTAAATGACGAAGATAGCTGCTGATAGATAAAGAAATCCATTACCAAGGTGAGAGGAGGTGAACTTTGAAAGTACGAATCAATCATCTTGTGTTTTGACTGTTTCATCTGTTTTTTAAAGAGCAGGGAATGAATGACTTGTTTGAAGCAGACAATGGTACTGTAATTTCTTTAGCTATATATATAATGGCATCATGAATATGCATCTTTGGAGATTAAAGAAAGCCCTTTTTCAGACTCTGACATACAAAACTCTGAATTTGATTATTTAAATCATAGTAAATTATCAGTGCAATTATCACACAGACAAAACAAGTGGATTATTATTCTGTGCAACTCTCATTTAAATGAATGGGGGAGAAACAAAAGAAAAAGGAAAACCATCTTAACCTTCAAAACGAGCTCCCAGTCTATCTCCTCTTCTCCTTCAATATTCATCCCTTTCTTGCAAGGTGATAAATCTTTTGTCCCCCAGTGCCTCTTTTCTTTTCCTGAACATCTCCATTCTCCCTGCACTTTTCAACTGAAGACATCCACTTGGAGTAGCAGGGCAGCCCGACAAGCGCGAGTGCCACGGGGACTGCTTTCCGTGCTGCTTGCTGTCAGCACCCACGTCTTTCTTCACGGCAGAGGTGGCCCCAGGTCCTGCTGCAGAAACCACGCTCCAAATGCAGCCACCGTGGAAGTGCAGCTGCTCACTGGGGCTTTTGGTGTGCCGGGAAAATGCGGGCAGGTGCCCACAGTCACCTTTTGAGGTGAGCAGCACGATGGCGATTCACTCGCTGTGGCCTTCATGGGGTGTTGCTCAGTGAAGCGTCACCGGACAGGGCTGGGGGTCCCCCCTGGCATCCTCTTCCTCACCCTCATCCTCTTGAACCCGCACCAGGGAGCAGAGGCAGAGCAAAGGGCACAGTGCATTGCTTAAGTGCAGGGGTGTGTGACCAAGGCCAGCATTTTTTACCTGTAGGAGGTAATTACCCACCCATGGGAATGCCCGTGGATTCGTTATGGGACTGTGTGCGGTACCATGTGAACTGCCCCTCCTCAGGGCCACCTCCTTTGCCGTGCTGCCGCCTCCAACACTCCTGCTGCTCACAACGAAGCTCGGTGACACACATGAGCAAGACATTCCCCACGAGGACCCCGCCGCTGACAAGCTGCCAGCCTGCAGCTCCTGCCCCTTCACCCCAAAAGGAGCCCCAGCCAGGAGAGGTCTCAGCGCCGTTGCGTCTCTGCTGCTGTCTCAGCGGAACAAAGGGAGAGAAGAGGAGCAGTGGGCGTCGAGATGAGAAGCCACCCGTCTCATTGAAGGTGAGTTATCTCAAATTCTACCACAACCAGCGGGAAGTATTTTTCTGTTGGGTCGGGAGCACCAGGAGCATATAGATATCGACCACCTTTAACATTTCTGTAGATCCTAATCTAAACTAATCTAGTGCAAAGGGACATTAAAGGATGCTCTTCAAAATGTTATATGTACAACAGGAGATAAAACCTGTCAGGATGCACTCTGGGTTACCATTAAGTGTGATGCAGCACGCAGTATGCTGTCATTGCTCATCTTCCATGCCACTTTACGGCGTTTGCATGCACAATGTGAAAGCTCAGAGGGACACATTTTAATTTGAGCTTTATGATGTGTAAGTCTGAAGCCTCATAATGTTAAAAAAGGGGGTCATAAATAACGACAACTGCCCACTGCATACGAAAAAAGCCCACAGCACTTTGTACAGCGCTCCTGGGGCAGCTGAAGGTGAGCAGACACAGCCAGAGGTTGCCAGGCTCACACGCTGCCTTTCCACGGACACCTCTGGGGCTACGCCGGAGTTCCCAGCTCGTGCCGGCAGGTGGGAACCGGCTCGTTTCTGCAGACTTTATAGACCTGGAGGCAGGAGGGGAGGAAATATTTTGACCACAGTATTTTGTCTGAAATCCTCATGTTCTCAGCAATGGCTTTCTATAACTTTTGGCCCTGCTTTTGGCTCCAAGCACCTTAGGGACTGAAACTCTCCTGCAGCCCCAGCTGTCTCCTCGCTCACGTCCCCGAGCTGCGTAGTGCTGTGTGTGTGCAATGGACACACAAAATCACGTAAAACCAAGGCAGAGCAAACCCTTCTGCATTCTTCCAAAACTCTTCCCCCAGCGCCGCTAACTGGGTGTCCCTGCGCGTGCTGATGCACCACCGCCAGCCTGGCGGAGAAACTGGCCTCGTTACAACGCCAAGGTCGTGGGCTTAAATTCTCTTAGGCTGATACTGTTGTTAAAATTCCTATTAACTTTTCTTTACAACAAAGCAATTATAAGTGGACTTGTTCCTGCTATTTGCCTAAAGCAAAAAAAAACAAACAAACAAAACAAACCACTGAGCTGCCAAACAGCAGCAGCAGCTTTCTTCTTCTCATTCAAAAAAAAGAAAAAGAAAAAAAAAAAAAGAAAAAAAGGAACAGAAGAAACGATCGACATTAGATATGGCAAGCTTATTAACAAGTCCATTAGCAAATTCATTTCGCTGATTAAATTCAATAACGCGCACTCAATAGGAGCGGCGAGCTAACAGCAGAAGCCGGTTCCTGCAGCACACCGCCTCTCACGGCAGGGTGCACAGGGCAGGGCTGGGGCAGGGGCCAGCCCCACACGTGCCTCGGACCAACCCCAAACTGGGACGTGCTGGGGCACTTGGAGGGAGGCTGTGGGCAGCGGTGGCACCCCACGGGCTGCAGGACCCCTCCGCTTCTTCGGGCACTGGCACAGGCGCTATACTGGGGTAGCACGTGGAGCATTTGAGCCCCAGCATGAGGCAACTGCAGGCATAATTTCACGTACCTAGACGGTCCCATAGGACGTAACGTGCAGGAGAACTGCTGTCCTAGCCAAGGCTCCGGGTGCTGGGACCAGCTACATTCATACAGCACGGCCAAAGGCTTTGTCCCACTCGTGTGCCAATGGCAAGTACGGAACTTGAACTGCCAACTCTGTGTGACATTAGGTGTGTGCCCTTACAGGTACTTGTCTGCCAGGAAAAATGATGCTGGTCTGTGCTGGGACCCGTGTGCGGTTCCTTAGAGTAGAGCTTGTGTGTGTACAAGTTTCATGTCATCCGTCTCTGGCCTCTAACTGGCCATTTCTGTCACTTTCCATTACTGGATGGCTGATGGTAAGTACCTCGTTCTGAAAGCAGAGGGCTAATAAATATCTTAATTTCAAGCACACTTCAGTGGTTTAAGGCATGTTAAAAATGAGAACTTCAAATCATCCACCTGAGCATTCAGAGTCATGTCCACTTGAATGGCTCCTCCGCTTTAGCGCTGTTAATGCATTGCTGCAGGTACACCTACTGCACTGCATCAACAAAACAGAATTAATTCCCAGCACATAAAATATTTGTACGCACTACATTTTAAATCTTCAGAAGCCCAGGTATTTATAATAATTGACATTCTACATTCCAATGAGACTCGGTGCTTTCAGAGCTTCCCTGACACCAGTTGGTTTTCAATCACTGAGTAATCACAAGGTGTATGCGTGGTTCTGTATTTAACAGAGGGGAGAAACTGAGGCAGTGTGCAGACAAGATCAGTGTCAGATGACTGCTCGGCTTGCCAGCCACCCTGTGCCGTGCCGTGCCTGCTCCCAGGGCTCCCGGTGCCGTGCTCCATGCCCAGGCACAGCCCCGCTGGCACCAAGGCAGCTCCCGCCTGCAGGAATCAGTCCAGGGGGGTCTCTCCTCCTACATCTGTGCTGACAACCAGGCTGGACAGACGGACACGTGCCCCCTCTTTACAATCCCTCGGGTGAATATGGCAAAAAAATAGAAAGTGCTGATATTAAATCAGCTGGGAGCGTGAATGCCGACATTTTCTGCACATGCTTTCTGTAGTGCTGTCAAACAACAATGTGTTTTCCGGAAAGTGCTTTGTGATGAACTTATTATTGTTATTACAAGTGCTCTCTGCTTCATTCTGGGAATGACTTCAAACATATTTGAGGTTCAGTTCCTTTAGCAATTTCAGCCCTAACGGTCTTCATCAGTGAACTGTGCACTGTAAATAATATAGGGGGAAAAAAAATAAAAAAAAACCTTTCTCAAAATGGTAATTTCTGGACTTCTCCCTGGCTGAGACTCCAGCAGCAATAAGCATATTTGCATTATATCAGCAGTCTCGCACCATAGCTATCTGCTCTGCAGAGTTCTCATATTTACAGTGCACATGGCTGTTGTTAAACTCATGAACAAACTCAATGACCCAAAAAACCTGGGAAATGTATGAACTGGAATAAAATGAGGATGAGAGGAATGTGCACGAGGTTCTCACAGGCAGCAGAATTCCGATGCAGACAGTAACACCGCCCTGCCTCCCACCCGGCACGCTCCGTGTCCCACCACCTGCAGCATTCACAGCTCCGTGCTCGTTTCCTGCTCCCTGAGTTTGTGGTGGAGACGAGGAGGAGAATCTCACCTTGCACCCCGGAGGCCTCCCGGTGCTGGCTGCTCGTTGCCTGTCCACGCTCCTGGACCTGCAGCTGTCCCCTCCTGCACCAAGGATGGCCGGAACGGAGCACGGGGCAGCGAGGAGGTGGGTACGTCTGACACCGGCGTTCAAGCAAGACACTGCAAAATTGGTTAAAAAAAAAAAAAAAATGACGAGGCTGCTCCTTGCGTATTTTGCATTCCTGCTAACTGCTTCTCCTGCCCAGCCCCAGCCCCTGCTTCTCGGAGGCAGCCCAAGGGTGTAGGGGGCACCCACGGGTGCTGCCTGCACTGTGGGGGCAGCCGTGGAGGTGTCGGGGCCGGGGGTCCCATCCTGCACACCCCAAGGCTGAGCAGCACAGGTTGTGCCCACACCCCATGAGTACTTTCTTTTCCTTGTTCGTCATTAAAGGATGACTCCATCCTTGTCTCAGGATTTTGTTAGAAGATGAAATACGGTATTGAATTAAATCAAGAAAAAGTGTAATTTTAATTTAGAAGCTTTGTTTTCCACTCTCTCTAAAAAAATATCTCTTTTCCCAACCTTTGAATGTTTCCTTAGGTAATACTAGTGTACATAACAATATACCATAATGATTCCCCATGCTTTTAGACGAAGATGGCTTTATATTGAGAGATATTTCAGTTCACTGAGTAGAATATTAGAGTCTACAGAGCTTTGATAGGAGAAGGAGCGATAAAGATATATTAAGTTATTCTGCAAGTAAATGATAAAACTGTAGAAAATTAACACTGTTTGTGCGAGGTTGTCAGATTTCTAATTTTCTTTTCTGCCCATATTCATTCATCAGGAAACACATAACATTTGTGAAAGGACTGCAGCGTCAGTCATTTTGGTCTAAGAACGTTCACCTTGATACCTGTAAGGGTTACACACCTTCTTTTACATCTGAGAAATGGAAAATTACTTAAATGCAATTTAGTTTCTGTTTCCTAGAGGATAGTTCATACAATCTATAAAAAATTGTTATTCCTGTCTCTAATTTCTGCTAATGCCTTTTGCACTACTTCAGAGCCCAGCGGAAATCCCAGGGAGAGAGATGTGAGCAGTTCCCTAATTTGGGGGAAAGAGGGGAAGAAAAAGAGTGAAGAAAACGGTAACATCATAGGCTGTTATACTGCACGGCCGATAAGACTACTCCAGGTGTCTGGGGACTTGGGCAGCCCCTGCTGTGCCCAGCTCCCGGGCAGCCTTCCCCAGCTGCCCCTCTCGTGGCAGAGAGGCTCTGCCTGAGCTTTTGTAGGTCACAGCAGCACCTCTTCACCTCCCGGAGACAGGATGCTGAAGAACGATGAAATGGGGAGCTTCCAGCCTGCCCAGGACTTCATCAGGATGGCAGTTCTTGACATTCAGTGCCTGAAACAGCGAGGGGTTGGATGGAGCAGTCCTGGGTCAAAAAAAGAAAAAAAAAAAAAGAAAGAAAGAAAGGAAAAAAATTTGGGGTTCATCTCTTTCTTCTCTTTTCCAGCTGAGAGGCATCAGAGCAGGCCCGGGCTGCTGCTGGGAGGAACTGAAAACACAAGCCCAGGTATGGCTAAAAAGCGAAGTGTTATCACATATCCTTGCTCAATACCATCCTAACTGAACGTACGATCACCGACTAAAATTGTAAGTAATAAGATGACATGCTGAAAGATAAACAATGAAAAAAATAATGATGCTATCTGTCTTTCTAAAAGGGAAAACCATTATAGATGGCTGTGTACAACGATTGCAAATTAGATCATTTGTGTATCCATTTATATTCCTAATGTGCCTACGACTTTAATACTCAATTAATAATAATGAAGGTGCTTTAAACTCCCGGATTTTTTTCACTGCCCCAGTGGCCTGTGGCTGTTTGATTGCATTACAGAGCCCCAATATCGCTATTTACACAAGACTGACTTGCAGTTTATGTAAGATCAAGGCTTTTAGTCCTATCCCTTTGTGAGCTCCTCAAGTGAGAAGCTGAGCTGGATTTCCACCAGTCCCTGTCCAGCAGTTCAGTAGCTGTTACAGCTGGCAAAGCAGGGAGGAAAAACCGCAGCACGGTGACTGAGTCTGCTTTGGATTCTGCCACGCTCGTAGCCTGGAGGAGCTCGGCTGTGTAACCTGAGTGAAGAATTGCGCTTGCAGTTACGCTGCAGAACCGTGGAGCACACGGGCAGAGCTCAGGGCAGCGCCGATGCACGCGGGTGTGCAGCCACCCCCTGCTCCTCCTGGCACCCCTCTGCCACCGGGCTCTTCCTCTCACGTCCGGGTGGCCACAGCTGGGTATATGAGGGTGTGCGTATGGAAATAATAGGTGGCAAGGACAGCTCATTTACAGAGGAAAAATAATGCTGAAAAGGTCAGAAGTCCTGGTAGTGAAACATTAGATAATAGACTATTCAAATGAACTGAATTATCAGGGGAAAAAAAAAAAAAAAAAAAAAGAAAAAAAAAGAAAGAAACAAGAATATGGAAATCAGAAGCTCTGACCTTTAAAAAATGTGCATTTTGCAATGCCAAAATAAAGCCATGTGGGAGGACCTGGCCTCCAATTTCAACATGACTAAATATTTTGCCATTGAACAGACTACTGTGACTTACTGGCATAAATTCAGTCTTTCTGTTTACCTTTTTGCTGGTTGAATGCAGCGTGCATAACTTCAGACGGAGGCCCGAGACTTAAAAATAAAGATAAAAAGATGGATTCGTATATGAGCTGCATGTTCCATGGACTGCTTAATGCTGGAGGCAAACAGCATAGAAAGAAATCCTCAAAGTTAGTAACAAATCAGCACGTCACTTTTAATCTGTGCTTTAATAAGTTATGCAGAAAAGTCTGCGGTTTCTGTCAAAACAGAAAATAAATCTCTTTTATAAATCAAATCTGTACGGCTGTCTGCATCAAGTTAAAAACTAGGTGATCAATAGGTTTTCAGCAGCACGCCAAACAAATACCATCCCGGTGTTATAATTGATATAAATGGTATGAGTACACATCTGTCACGCTGCCTTTCGGCACGTGGAGGATGCAAGGAGCCGTCGGGTTCACGCATGGGGTCTCCGGCAGCCCGTGGGCACAGCAGAGCCCTGCCAGTGCCAAGGCTCAGCCCCCAGCCCCACAGAGGGTGGCAGGGGGCTCCCCACACCCCCACCACATCCAGCTGCCACCACCAGCCCCGTCAGAGGAAGGGTATTAAGGAGAAAACATTGGCCTGTCCAAGGACAAGAAGCATCAGAAGGTGGATAATACGGATATCCAGAAGGTGCTTAGTATGCTTCCTATATGAGTTAGAAACATTTCATAACGCTTCAGAAAGCAGTGCCACTGGGCAAGTGCATAGCATAACGGCATGCCAAACAGCACCTGAAACACCCAATTCCTGGACTGCTCCAGCAAAGACTTTTCTGATTTTACTCTTCCTGTCTACCTGTGCAAATTCCCCATCTCAGCTTGAGAGATGGGGTGGGACACCGGGTGGGACAAACAGGTCAAGTAGCACCCACCTGGCTAACACAAACCCGGTGACTTTATAAAAAAAAAAAAAGGAAGAAAATTCAATCTCAAGAATTCAGCTAACTTTAGCTGAAATAATACAAGTCAGCAACTGGACTGACTCGCAGCTGTGAGTGGAGCAACCCATGGAATAATGTAGCAGACTGAGAAGAAGTGACAGATTCAGGGCTGGTATCTGAAAAGGTTTAAATTTAATACTTGCAGCATGACAGCATTAAAATAATTATGTCATTTTAC
This sequence comes from Heteronetta atricapilla, assembly GCA_011075105.1. Taxonomy (NCBI): domain Eukaryota; kingdom Metazoa; phylum Chordata; class Aves; order Anseriformes; family Anatidae; genus Heteronetta; species Heteronetta atricapilla. The sequence continues at coordinate 35,554,209 of CM021736.1, read as the reverse complement.
ATAATTATAAAATAATTAGTATATTAAAATATATATATATTTTTTTACATGCTGAGTTATCCCAAAATTTCCCTACAGTTAACAGAGTATAATGGTTACATCCTTGGTAAGGAAAAATAAGGCACTGTTTGATCTTTTCCCAAGTGTGTGCATGGGAGGATGGGAGCGGAGACGGGAGGAAAGCTGCTTGGAAGTATAAAACTATCATTTGGGGGAATGTGAATGTAAATGAAGGAAGTTTTGGCCTTGATGTGTTTGTTGAGGAGAAAGCAATTTTTACGCATAATTCCAAGCCCTGTTTGCTTGTGGCTGAAGCTGAGGTGCACCAGGCAAGGTGCGCGTCCCTCACCCACCATGAGAGCTGTGAGCCGCTGCGTTCCCATCGCCCACCTCCACTTCAGTCCGTACTAGGAGAAATGAATAAACACCAAATATAATAAAACAATTTCCAGGATAACCGCGGGTTTATGGGCCTGATCCAAGGCAAACAAGAGAGACAAAAGTCCTTTCACCGCGACATTGGACCTGGTCATGGATGGATGCTAGGCAGATTAATACGGGGAGAAGGAGGATTACTAAAAGCACCATCCGTGCCCAGTGAGCTCCCAAGGGCCAAACTCACCTTTCCTCTGGAATAACAGAGCCTTGTCCACAGGGGGTTGGATGGGGGGTGCCCCAAAGGACTGCCATCCTGTCCCTGTCCCTGCCGGGGCTCTGTCCCTGCTGCCCTGCCCGGCAGCCACGTGCGATGCTGAGGCTGAGGTCGGTAACACGGGAAAAGCAGCAAAGAGAAAATTTCCTCGCTGGGCTGCAGAAGATCAGCCACAGAGGCAAGAAAAGGTGAAAAGTGCTATGCTGCTTAAGTTACCTGATTCTCTGGAAAAAAGCTACTGTAGAAATCCCCCAGCTCTCGTGATGGATGGCAGCACACTTGGTGAGTAATCCCTGTGCAAGGTGCCGAAGCCCTTCAGCTAATACCGGTGTCCGTGCTTGACTAGTTCATTTCTTTCCTCCCCCCATCCCTTCTCTTTCTTCTTTTTTTTTTTTTTTTGGAAACTACAAATCAATTTTTTGTTATTTATTTGTTATTTCATATTTATACAAGAAAGAAATATTTCTCCCCTAAAGCAAATCAAGGATAGAATAACAATCTGAGAAAGGTCAGCATCTATCCCGTTTGCTAATTGAATCTGTCTTCCGAGCCACAATGCCAATACTTCAAGGGCAAGAAAGGGCAGGGATATAATAATAATCAGAGCAAATGTCTCTGTATGAACTGGAATTGATAGCGGATAAGCTCAAGACAAGTGCAGCCCAAGCTTCAAATCTTCTCTAAAGAAACCATCAGTCCTTGGAAGTTTTGTCATTTTTCTCAAGGTAAATGGTTCCACGAGGCTGTAATCCTCTGTGGCTGGTCCCAGAGGTGTAAATTATCCTTAATCCTCAGATATTTACAGCCTGCTCAACTCCCCACCAAAAGATCTTCCATTTCACTAAAACTGCTTTGTACTGTTCTCACGTGCATAAAATATTTCATATCCGTGTGTGGACTGGTCTGCCAAAGTACCTCGGCAGGAAGAAAGGGGGAGGAAGCATCTGGTCCGAGGAGCTGTGAAGCCACGGCCAAGGAGCCCCAGCAGACGGTGTAACATGGCTCAGCTTTCTGCTGCTGCGACACTTGGCTAAGCATCACGGTTACACACCATTTCTGAACGTCACGACATTTCCAACACCTAGCAGTTAAAGCTTTGGGAGAAAAACGCCTATTTCCATAATTTTTGCAGCCGGGACGTTTAGGATATTACTTACTGAAGCCAACCCTGGGACTGCCAGCACCCTCGGCAGGAAGACGTGACTCGTGCCCTGTAGGGGTTGGAAGGGACCTCATGAAATCATCGGGTCCCACCCCAAAATGTCACGGACCTGTGCTGGGGAGGGAACGGTGCAGTCGCGGTACTTCCCATGTGGTGCATCTCGCAGACTGTGGCCTTAGCCTTCATTTCTTCTGACCTGTTTTTGCTGAAAAAGAACTTGAGAGATCTTTGCAAACCAGAACACTTATTCAACTTGGAAATTAGCAGTCCTGGGCTCACGGCAGAAGAGTTGTGCTTCTCTGTTAAGTCGCTAATTCTGACAGACTTTCGCTAAAGTCAACACAAGTTACTTGGGGATGTTGTTGACAAAAGAATTTGATTATTTGGGGGATATCAAGGGATTTTTTGATATTAATTTATTTGAACAAGTTATTACTGTTAGGGACTCAGAGCTGAAAACATCTCATAAACAAACTGAGCCAGTTAAATGAAATTCATTGGTGGAAAGACATCGCTCTTGTTGATAACTTGTTGAAGGACAGCTACCGGATTAAGATAATTCTTGTGAAACAAATACGTTAATCCTGTAAAAGGGAAAAAGAACCTAAATGTTTTCCTTTTGTTTTATTCAGTAAGGGTGTTCACGGCTGACTGACTTCTTGCATAACAACTAAATGTTTGTTTTAGAGAAATGAGCAGGGCCTGTAGGTAAGAAATCAGACAAACGCATGGCTGCTCGCGAGGCTCACAAGGGCCTCCCCATCCCCGGCTTGTCTCAAGGCTCCGGCTTGGTGACACGTTCAGCTGCCTGGAACACGCAGTGGTGGCAACCTCCAAAATCCCAGCCGGCTGAGTACCTTGACTCTACAAATGGTTTTAAATGCGAAACTATTTTAAAACAAGTTTTTTGTTGTTGCTGTTTTTTTTTTTTTTTCACTAAAACATGTTCAAATGCATATTTTATTTAGCTTTCAACTACCCATTGGACTGTATTTACTCTGCTACATAAGTTTCTTGTTTTACTGTTAAAAAACACTGCTCAATTCTGTTTGTCCACTTCTACTACTAAATTTTCACCTAATTATTGCAACTACAAAAAAATAACACTCCTTTCCTGCTCTCTGTTTTACATCGCTAAGTAAAACGATACACACATCCCAATGCACCTTCATAAGGTGCAGGGGAAAATGCCAGTTACATCTATAATTCGCTTTTCTATGAGACCTGACAGGTATTTTTCACCTTTTATTTCTGAAGAAGGCATTGACAGAAACTTTCCTACGATGCCAGTAGATCATTCTGGGGGTAAATCTGAGTTTCTATGCCTCTGGATCTTATTTGCAGTATCTCAATCAAAAATTATTAAATCTGTCATCAGTCAGACTCTTACCTTCACTTACCCATTTACAGCTGCGGATTTCTGTTATTAAGCCAGCTTTAGGGATCTCCTCCCCGCCTTTGTTTTTTCCACAGCATTTGATATATACGTGGCTACTTAGCGATACCCACGGTGTTTTAAGAGGCAGTCGGGTGAACAGAAGCCAGGTGAAATGCATCATCAGTACCACCAGCACCACTCCTCCTTCTTCAGCATTGCTGGGGGCTGGGACTTACATCAAGGTGTTAGTGCCCACCCAGCACTTACACCATCAGCTTTCTTCTGCATCCAGTCCTTCCCAGGCACCAGGAAGCACACGAGAAATCTTTAACTAAAATAATGTAAAGCAAGGGAAAGAAAATCATAATAATAGCACGTAATAATATGGTTCTTTTCCGTTTCATTATTTTACCAGCTCTTAATTCAGAGCTGTTCCCCTTCCAACCAGAAGTACCACGATCCCTGGATTGACCGAGGGTAAGAAACAGTGCTTTAAACAGCTAGGTTTAAAAATAGGAATTAAAAAAAAAATAAAAGAAAATTAAGTTTGGAATACATGGCGATGGAAACAGTATGAAAACAAGGGAAGAACAATTACTGCGCGTTTCCATGCTGGTTAGGCAACATCATGACTTCCTCGGGGTTCCTTCTCATCAGCGGTTTTACAGCAGCTTAATTCAGTAGCGCCCATGAAGTTTTCTAAGTTTTGGCATAATGCATCTGAGAACAGCCCCAGATATTGTGCTTCCTGTGTGTGCACCAACCTGCAGTTTTTCTTCGAACTCCACCTGTTGGGTTTGGGGGGTGAACGCTCACAGTTGGCATTCCCGTTAGTAGAAATTCTCCCGTTCCTGTGAAAGCCTGGCCCCGTGGTTAGCTGCCCAGATGTGCGTGTACGTGCCAGGCCTTAACACCACAGCAGTGTTGCTGTCGTGGGCTTGCTGCACGTTCCAACATTTGGCTGCTTTGCAGCCAAGCAGAATAAAAACCTATTGTTGTTTTATTGTATTATTACCACATTGTTATGACAGCTTTAGTGTCTTAAATCAATAAAGCCAGTTGTTTAGAAATCAATGTGGAATGGAGTAATATACTCAGCTGAAATTAAAATAAAACTAATTGAAACCACTGCTGAGCACAAACATTAAAGGAAAAAAAAAATAGTTGTATGGGGTGGGGGAGCAGTTCCCTCCTCGAGCAAAGTCCCATCCAATTTGCCTGCGTGCAATACAAAACCACCGCTCCTGCCAGGGTAGCCTTTGTCTGAACCAGCAGTGAGCCTAGAAACGAAATCGCTCCCTTCAACAGGCTCCCGAATTGATAGCCCTGTCTCTCCAACGAGCAGGAACACAGCATTAAGGTCTATATGAGTTTCACTGCAGTCAACACATAAACAAGAGAAGTACTCCGACACTCTTTATTACAAATATCTGCAGGTAAAATGTAATCTTCCAAAACAGTTTGGCCTCCAGGAGCAAAATGAAGAAGACACACTGTGGTGCTGTGATGACGACGGCTCCTTTCCGACAATAAAAGAGCCCGTCATGGATCTTTACCTTCCGAGTCGCTGATCTCAGACCGGGTGCAGAGAGCGGCGCGTGCAGTCCCGAGGTGGGGATGGATATGCTCGTGGCATTTGCATGATGAGTGAAAACAGGGTCTGTTGAACAGAAACAACTGAGCTTCCCTCCCGAAAGTTTCCTTTTTAAAGAACTGCGCTTTTAAGGAGAAAAAGGTTGATTCTTGTGTGCGTATTTTAATTGCTTCAAGTTGTTTCTCTTAAAACATATAGAGAACATAAAGTAGGTATTTATATATATATATATATTTAATAAAGGGATACCTGAATTGAAAACTGGCCACAACCAGCACTGAAAGAGCTGTTTGAAATACAAGACAAACACCATTTTCTTTAAAAATGATGATGATCATGCTGCCTAATGTGTTCTCCTAACACTGCATTTGAGTTTCTGAGCTTCTGCTGAGCATTTATGCATTGCTAGCAAGGTGAAATAAGAGTAAACAGATTAAAATGTTCAGAGTCCAACAGACAAATAGACTGAATGAATATGGTTTTGCACTTTTCAGATAATGATCTTTTTCTTAGTAATGGTTTAATGTAGCCTAGAGGTCATATGCTTCCATTTCAACTCAATTCTTTCTATTGTAGGGCATAAAAATGATCTATTGACTTCACACAGCATCAGGTCTAACATGCAGGGCTAATGGCACATTGATGAATCGTTAATGCTTTTTCTATTGTCATCTTGACAGTTCCCCAGGAGCTGTTTTCAATGTCAAGCTTTTCCTGGGTTTCGTGAAATATCTTTATTCTGTATTAAGAAGATGCATTGTGTCTGATTCTCCCCACCATTATGCAGGCACTGCTCCCAGACAGTAAGAATACTATTTGTTTTGTGTGCCATTAATAACTGGGGATTACCTGAAAGGCCAAGGTAACGTATTTGGAAAGCAGTGAAAACGAGTTCGCTGAGCACGCCCAACGTGCACACACATTTCCTAAGCACAGACCAGGTGGAGGCAGACATTTTAGCCAAAATAAAGAATATAGTGCTCCCTGAAAACGTGGCAAAATGTGTCAGCTCTGCTCAGGCACAAAGCCTGGTAAGGGCTGGAGCACTTCAGCTGCGGCTGATTAAGAAACACAACATTTGACTTTGTCCAGTGAAGAACAGAGTGCACGCGGCATCCACCAATCCACCCATTAAAGCTGTAGTGCTAATTAAACTAATTACACACATGAGGCTGTCAAAGGCAAATTGCTGGAATCTCACAGCAAAAAGAGCCTCACATCATTCAAAGGGCCAATGATATTTGAGCATAAAATTGCTGGAAAAAAAAAAATGGAAATGAAATGTAGCAATCCATTAGCAAAAATTATACCCCCTTAAAGCAAGACTTGTTTTAATGTCAGGTTGATAATTTCTCAATTGCATAAAAAGTAACACAAAAGTTGCTCTGTCAGCACTGGACAGAGCAGTTCCTAAACATCTCTCTACTGAGCCATTACACGTCCCTTACCTTTGGGATGCTGAATAACTGCCTTAGTTGACAAGAGCACGTCCTCTTTTGGCAAGCAGAAGATCTATGTATTACAAGGCAGTGGACAGTAAAATACAATAAAAAACTCAATGTCACCAAAAGGACAGCTATGCTGGAAAGAAGTATAAATGTTACCCAACCAAAATACAGAGGCATTTCAGAAGTACATACTATTAATTTGCTGTGAATGCTACATATCCTTGAGTCCATCTCTATCTCCAGTAAGGGAACATGCACCGGTACCGTTACTGTAACTACATGGGAAATATAGTTGTACCTTTGTGCTGCGACATGTGAGCATGGGCATTTGTGTAAAGCTACATAAAAATCTGCGTCTTGGTAGATGCTTTCACCAAAACCCTGTTCACTTACCATGCTGGTGATGGATTACAGTCACACCAAGCACAGAAGTTATTCTCCTACAGAGCAGCTCCATCAGTTACAAAACACAATTCACCTGTTTTCCCTCGGTTCTATTAGTTCAAGCACACCCTCATTTCACTTCAATTAATGTCAACGTTATATATTTCCTAATGACTGTAATGTATTAATGTTTCCTGTGTAATGTAAAGGCACATTTGTTTTTGCAAAGAAGAGTGTGGTTTTACACTGTTTTATATTCATGTATATCACTGAAATTTATATTGCACAGAGGAAATTTCCATTTTGCTACTGTTAACAAGCTGTTTTCTGTTTATAAGAACATCTGTAAAGGAAGCCAGAGTTAAAAACAAGCGTGCACAGTTTAGAAAAACTTCATACAAGTTTGCTGTCAACCCACATTGGTTCCCACTTACCCCGCAAGCCTCCATGTGTCAGATCTGGGCTCCAGAACTGCCCCTGGCCACCTCTGGGTGCTCAGTGCCCCATGTAGCAAATGCAATGCCCAGTTAAACATTTCCATGGATGCAACTGGTGTGGGACCGGAGCATTTAGGCAGATGTGACTGGTGTCACCTCCTTCACCAGGGAGCTCTGGCAGTGGGCTTTGCGTGGCTATTTGCAATCTCGACGGGAACGTCCCTGGTAAAACCCGAGCAACGCGGGCCCTGGAATTCAGTTACGAGGTGCAGCAGCAGTACATCACTGTCATGCTTTATATTATGGCCTAGGAAAACGGTTGTGTTAAGCACTAACCAGGGACTGGACAATTATTTTTCAAGCGATATAAGCCCTGACAACTTTAGCAACGGTGCTATGTGCCAGCGTTGTAATAAAAGGCCCATCAAGCACCTCTGATATGTATATATATTAGGTGAATGTATAAGTAATGCTGCACACAGGCGCGGCACTGCATCTGTTCAATTAGGCACTGACAGGCTGATAATGAGGTGATGTGAGCCTCTCCCACGTGCCTTGCGTTGCCAGAGCCTGAGAGGGCCCAGTCAGAGGCAGCAACACCGCCCGAATTCCAGATGTTCCCAGATGTGCGGTCCTTACAGCGAAAAACCAGCCCTTTCCTTAAGGACGTGGAGGTTAATTCCAGCCACTTCGGTGACGTGAGCCTGCTCCTGGCTGGTGAAGTGCCACCCTGAACAAACATCTCAGCCAAGTCAGCAGCAGCTGGAAAGAAAGAGGGGAAATGATGAAAAAGCCGATAGCCCCTTTATATAAGTGTAACAGCACCGCCGGGCCTTGCCATAATGATCCCTACACTTGCAGGTTGTATTTTTTCCTCTTTTTCACAGTGATACATTAGGTTAAGCATAGCATAGATGACACTCAACAGGTTCAAAAAAGACAAATAAACAAAAATTCCCTTGTAACCAATTTTTCTTTTTCCTATCAGGGAAAGCAAAGACAAGCCAGTCTGCTGGAAACAAAATTTCATCCTGGGTATATATGACTGCAAGAGTTTAAAGATATTTTGTAGTTATAACTGCAGAAGAAATTGCCCTGCTATCTTTCCATTTCTCCTTGACACGCATCCAAAAGAACATCAATATTTCTGTTAAGACATTGCTAGACTTGACTGCTGTGATGCTGCTATTATTCTTCCCTTTCCTTTAATTATTTTCTTCTGTATCTAGCAATTTGTTTTCCTCAACTGATAAATGTCATCAATTTAAGGAATGTTACTACAATATAACTGCATGAATATATTTAGCATATAGAAAGTGTGTTCTCCCTTCGTCATTATAATCGAAATACAACTTGATTTATAACATTATTCTCTCCTACAACCCACCCGATATTTCAATGGAAAATCCACAGGTGCTGAGAAGAGAGGAGACAGTATCCACCAGCATCTTTCTTTATCTTTTCCTGTTTAAAATTACCTCTGTGGCTCTCTGAAATGGGTGAGGCAGGCTGGCATCAAGGCACCCCAGGGCCCCTCTCCACTCAACCTCCGAATCCAGGGCAAGATGTAAACCTTGGTTTTCGAGGGTTGCTCTTGGGAAGGACAGGGTACACGTCCAGTGTGCCCACAGAGCCACCACAGTTTTGTCCCTGGATGTCACCCAACCTTCACCGCCAGCATCCTTACATGGGGGGACAGCACCCCACTCTGCCTGGCCACTTACTGCAAAGCACCAAGGAGTAGCTCAAGCTGCTGCTGGAAAGGATTTATGTTAATTACCTTACTTTGCAGAGCACTGCTACGAGTGCTGAGCTCCTTAGTCACCGTGCCTCAGCTGAGGGCTGGCAGGGAATAGCCAAGAGGCGAGAGCTTTCACTCCTACATCTGTTCCACCGCTGAGCTCCTGGCTGTGCCGTGTCTGTAGTCGCCAGCGTTCACATTTCAGCCTCTCTGCGAGCAAGACCGAGTGATGGCATTATTCATCCGAGTGCATTTCCCAGGCTGGCACTTGCTGGAGTGCAAGGTAGCTATTTAGAAAGCCTTTCACTGCCTTTCTGGGCACAGGGAAATTTTGGCCGCGACAATGATGAACATGTGCATGCTGAGTTTGACATAACAAAGTGAAAACCAGATTGGGAACTCACTGAAAAACACACCTATAATTTATCTCTGCTGCTCAGGGAGTTATCCACGACAAGGAAATTTCTGACCTCTAAAGCTGCTTCTCACAAGGCGTTGTGCCTCTGCCAGATCTCTCCATCAGCTATTCCAATGATTCCAAACTCTCAATTGCAAATTTTCCGTATCTCTTGTTAACTTTTCTTAGATGGTTGCTCAGAAATGCACATACCTTGTTGTTTTTTTCCCAGTCTTTCATATTCTTTTGCAAGGGAGGCATTTGTTTAATGAGACTTTGATGGATCTCGGCTGCCAGCTGGAAGTGGTACAGTGGTTTTGTGGGTTTTCAACAGTTGCTTTTGTTCTCAAGCCATGGCTTTGCAATCCACAGTGTAGATACACTCAGTGCTAAAGCCCTGCATGAACCACAGTGGTTCCTGCCTCTATTCTTCCAAATACTTCTAGTACTGTTGAAGTCCTTGGCAATGCTGAAAACTTCTGGGGTAGGATCCTACACACACTGCTGGCACTGAACCACTGTGGGCAGGTGGCTGGGCCCAGTAGCTCTGCTTCCAACCACATCATCCAGTAAGGACATTTCACCTTAACAAATGCCAAAATATTTTTTGATCAAGTAGTAATTCTTTTTTTTTTTTTTAAAAAAAAAAAAAAAAGACACCATACTTACAGTCATTTGTTGTGTGAGTGAGCCAAAAAATACTCTAATTTTCGCTAAATAAGTGCACATCTTAGCAGTGTTTGCATGTCCCAAACCTATGTCCCTGTAGGATGAATACCTGCCTGGTACAACTTCTGCTCAGCGTAGGCACCCGTGGGGTGCACAGGCACCACGCCGTGCCCAGCCCGGCACCGTGGGCGCTCCACAGGGCACTCCGGCTGTCGCAGGTGGTGTGGTGGATTTACAGCCAGTGCGGTGGGTGGAAAGTCTTGCAAAAAGCCGGCTCGAAACTCCTACTCTTCCATCTATATTAAAATGAATCACGAGCATAACGCGTATCTTCTGTACTCCTTCTAATTAGAAATTACAGCCAAACTGTCCACACACTTAGACCTTTCAATTTTTGTTCCAGTCTCTCCTATTCATGGATTTATGTACTCTCAGTTATTAAAGAATCCTTCCCCTTCTGATATAAATATTCACTAGATGCAGGGTTGTTTTCTTTTTTTTCCTTTTTTTTTTTTTTTTTTTTTTCTGCAGAATAAATATTGCTCTGAAGCTCACCAGGAAATTAAAGCGGAGCCTGAAGCTGACTGTCCTTGGATGATGTACTGCGAATGAACTGTGTCCTGTGGGGATTATTCCAGTCCCTGAACATCATACTTCTTGTATCTAAACATCAAAATATGTTTTCTTCCAACTTCCAAACAACAGTACACATATAAATTTTCTAATGGATTTTCTGTTTAGCTGTCACTTTGGCTGATCCAGTAGACAGAAATATAGCAGCAGCATCCACTTATTTCAAAGGTACCTTAACATTCCCGAAGTTGCTTTGAATTTGGTTTGATAGTCTGAGACTTTAAGTAATGCAGGAAATGATATAATAAGTGTTTTCTTTTAAACTCCTTCACATTTCCCATTACGGGAATTACCAGCGCCGGGTGAGGGGGGCAAGGAGAGCTATTAAAGCCTCTCTTCCCAGCAGGGCTTTGCATCCAGCGAGGGCTCACCCTGCGGATGGGGATGTCTGTTTGCTGCTCCCCTTGCACGCCCCCCAGGCCTGTCACAGCAATCAGTTGCCCACGGTCGCTGTTTTCCTTCTCTGGGTTGCATTCTGAGTGGGAAGATGACAAAAACAACGTCAGAAGAGGGCTGCTGTGTGTATCACGCACCGTGCCGGCACACACCCGGCACGGACACCCCGCGGCACCGCAGGCCTGCAGCTTGGAGCTCACACTCACACCAGCATTACCCTAATGACCACAACGGCAGCGTTACACCCGGCCTGTGCCCAGCCCTCTGCTGTGGCCACCTGCCCCAGGCCACCATTCCTCAGCGGGCCCTGTCCCTGCTGGCCCCCCTCTCAGGGTGGCACCGCGCAGGCCGCGGGGGCACCTCTGGTATTCAGCTGCTGCCGCCAACAGGCGCTGAGCCTTGCACAGCTCCACGGTCAGCTCTGCCAGCAGAAACTAAGTTTGCTGCCACTGCTTCTTGGGGAAAAAGCTCAAAACGTGTCGGCGTGTTCTTGAACGCTTTGCCCTTACTTTCAGGCAGGGTAGTGGCACAGGATTGAATGCCAGAGTGGTCTGGAAGGATAAAGGGGGATGTCTGCTCTCCATCCATCAGCAGCTAAACCGTATTCATCAGTGTCACGAAAGCTGTTCCTGGCTTACATCCTGGCCCGAGTCCAGCCTGTGCTGGGACTGGTATATTGGTTTTGGATAGATTAGCTCTCAGTCAGTCTTTAGCTGTCTTGCTGAGGAATTATTGCACTATAATACAGTCTGTAATTACATGCTCACATGATATCTTTTCCATTCAATGCACTGGGTGGAAATGTATGGAGAAGCATTAAGGCTACAGGGACAAAAATGGATTTGACCTTCAAGTGCTTGCCTCTACAATTTTAAAAAAACATCCCTTTAGCCTAGCTTGTCAAAAACTGTGTTAATTACATGGTGGTCGGATTTGCCAGGCTACAAGTAGCAGTCAAGCAGGCAACAATTCCGCTCTGAGAGCTGCATAAAGATCCACAGAAAGTAGGCACGGAAGTGAAACTGAGCCTCAAGCACACCCAGGCGGAGAAGCTGAGCCAGAGCAATGTCAGCAGCAGCCGGGCATGAGGGGACGTGTTGGCCCCACTACCCCACGGCCTTCCCACCACCACCGCCAGCCCTTCGGGCCCTGCAGTAGGCCGAGGACAGCCATGGGCCGTGAAAGGGCAGGCACAGAGCACACGTTCGCCTGCAGGCTTTGAACTGAACCTGAGCCCCCAGCCCGGACTCAGGTGGTCTCTCCACACATCTCCCCTCGCCCAGACAGGGCAGGCACCATCCAGTGTTTCCACTGCAGCCCCTAAGCCCATTTCTGACCCAGCTCTTCCCTTCCCGAGCCCTTACTCGGCAGCGAAAGCACTGCTTTCACCTCGTTCGGCACATAGCAGCAGCGTTGGACGGGCACTTGGCAGTGCTCCGAGGTCACCAGCAAGTACTCGAGTATCAGCGTTACCATAGCTCATTACACTGCAATCCCATTCTAGATGCCATTATCTTTATTTTTATCATTCAGCGGTTGTTATAGCCAGTCTCAGATTTTAATGTTCCAGTGGGAAAACAGACTGTGGCAACAAAAGCAATAGAGCAAATATTCGATAGGGCTTCGTAATGCTGGGCTGCAGCACGTCTGACTTTCTCATGTTGCATCCATGTACAATAATTCACTGCTGAGATTATTGAAAAAGCTTTAAATGTGTCATAAATAACAACAGGCTGAGGTTTATGAAATTTGTTTTCCTGAGGGAAGAAGCAATTAAACTATCCATTGGAAAGTGTTAATACGTTCCATAATTATTAGCAGGCAGCTGGCGATGCCATTTTTACCAGCGTCTCAGCAGGTATAATGCAATAACAGCACACTCCATTGCTAAGCTCACTTGCAGTAAAGTTTGCCCAAGTAATTTTGCTTCTGATTTGAGCAGGTATTTTTTTTTTTTTTTTCCTCACAGTATCAGTAGCTGTTGCCCATAATGCAGAGCCATCTCCTAAAGTACTCTCCTAAAGTATACAAAGTCTCTTTTAACTCAACATGGAGGGGAAGATGGGCCCTGATCACTGCAGTGCCCAAGCCCTACCTATACCAATAAAAATGTGCATCTGGACCCAGCACAACTGAAAGCTGCTGTAGGATAGAGCAATAAAGAAAACAGAATTTGCACAAAAAGAGGATTTTTTGGTACAGCCCTTTTAAAGGACAGGAAAGAACCAAGCTCATGAGTTTGTTTCCCTCTGGTCTTTTCTACTCTTCCCAATTCAGATGTTTTCTGTATTTTGCAGTGCCTTGTCATAAATATGTCTTGAGTTTAAATAACAATATTTTTTGATGCTCCTCATTGAAAATTCTTTTTATCCTTTGTTAGACCTGTTTATCCTTGTCTGTTAGTTTTTTGTTTTGTTGTTGTTTTGTTTGTTTTTGTTTGTTTAAGCAAAAGCTAAATGATTTAATTCTGTTTAGCCAGTCATTATCTCCTACTCTGAATTTCCACAACAGCAATCTTCATCTACAGGGTCTGCCTCTGCCTTTTATTTGTTCTCTATGATGAAGCCATGCTTCTTTGTTCAGGCATTGTCAGAGTTATGAAGTGGATGTTTAGCTGTGCACAGCAAGCTCAGAAAAAATATAAAAATGCGCAGCAGGTCCAGAGCTATCAGTAGGACGGAAAGAATATACAGGAGTACTCCAATGGCCAAGCCAGAGCCCGTTTCTGAGGAGAATAGATGTAAACTAGCTTTTGCATCTGTCTGGTGGGCATTTTCTGATAAAGGTATTCAAAACAGATTCTGTTTCCACGGGAGAGGGTTCTCTGAGGACTAGTCCATCCCTCAGCAAATAACTCTGCTATCTGTGAGCCAATGAGTGCTGAAACGCAACAAAAAAAAGCTTCAGCTCTAATCCTTCAGGGCCTGAATGTTTGGAGCCTAAATGGCTATGGTGTAGGGAGGGTGATTATATTCTTATTCACTTTCTTTTTTTGACTTGCCATATGCGGCCGGGAGGGTTATCCATATGCAGATGGATTTGTCAAACAGCATAGCTAACAGTAATAGATAAACCTTCTAAAAATCTACCTTATAAACCTCCTTCATTCTACAGCTTTGAACTCTGAAGTTTCAAGACTTGAATATGCCAGGATCACAGTTAATATGTCTGGCATTTTTTCCCCTTCTAGTCCGTTGAAATTTCACAGTGATACTGATTATCTTGGGGTGGTTGGTCAGTGTTGTTTTGTTTGTCTGCTTTCCCTTTGGACTATATTGTCTTTATCCTAAAAAACAAATGCATTAAAAAAAGTAAAAGTTTCCTTAAGGAGTAAATATAGCATTTGCTACCATCCAATATGTGCATTATAATGTACCTATGACTGTATATATATACACATATCAAAGAAAAGGAAAGAAAAAGCCTCCACCAAGCATAAGTTGGAGTCTTGGATGGTTGTAGAGCAGTGGCAGCAGTGAGCTCTGGTACTCATGGGCTGTGGGTATGGAGGGATCCCTCGCTCACTCCAGTGCAGTGCAAATGTGCTCTCGATCAGCCTGCGAGGCATGGCGAGCTGGGTGGTGAGCCTGCCAGCAGCCAGGGAGGACACCTCCTTGGTGGAAGTACAGGTATACAGAAGAGGAAGGGCTGTGGGGGTTAAATGTAACAGGAACAAAAGTAACCTTAGGAATTATGCAAAACCATTAGCGGATGAGGTTTACAATGCGTGTTGACAATGATGGACAGAAATTAAAGCAATTCAGTTAATTTTTTCATTCTGAATTGATTAAAAAAAAAACAAAAAAAAACAAAAAAAACCAGCAGAATGATACTCTTGTGCCTTAAGAGGAAGCTGAAGAGTTTTCTAGTTTGTTCATCACCAAAGAAAACAGTAATATCCACCTGCCAGGGGAAACAGCGAGCTGGGAGGTGATGTCTGAAAGGCCTCTGTCCCTCAGAGGCTCTTTTCTAATAAAGTCGAAGCGCACGGCCACAACCCTCACCTCGGTGCCACTAGCTTTTCTGAGAGAGGAAATGACTTTCACCCAACACGTGTTTGTTCCCAACAAGTGCCTCCTGGTTCCCACTCACAGAATCGCAGACTGGTTTGGGTTGGAAGGGACCTTAAACATCCCCCTCGCCATGGTCAGGGACACTCGTGTCACGGTGCCATCTCCCGCGGTGCCCTGCCTGGGCTCTGCCTGTGCATGGAACATGCAGCAAGTGTTCACAACCACCATCAAAGTAAAGCACCAGAGAAAATCCGGCACAAATACTAACTGGGTGTAAGCAATAGCCTCCACGTGTGTATCAAAGTCAGGAGCCTTTGTGGTGAGAGCACGGCACCCGGTGCTGAGCGCAGGGCAGCGGCTGCCAGCCACCCAAAGTGGTCCTGGGAGGAGGTCGTTTTTATGCAAAAACAACCAAGTCCTCCCAGGGAGTTCTGCATTTTTAATATTTAGAAAGGCATAGGATCAATTATTTCATATCTGTATTTCACAGGACTGTGCATCTCTATCTATACTGGTGCATATGTGCAATGCTTTCAATACAACCAAGGTGTTTCTGCCATTTAAGCTTTTCATTTCTCTACTCAGATGACATTAAAGTTTCTTTTCTTTCCTTTTCTTTTCTTTTCTTTTCTTTTCTTTTCTTTTCTTTTCTTTTCTTTTCTTTTCTTTTCTTTTCTTTTCTTTTCTTTTCTTTTCTTTTCTTTTTTCCTTCTCCTTCCAAAACCAAAATAAAATATTGAGTTTTATTCTGACCCTGGAAAACGACAAGCTTTTTGTTGATTACTAACTTCTCCTCTGTACTAATCAACGAGGTGGTGATATCACACTTCCTCTTACTGCGCGTAAACATGGTCAAGCTCATAATGTATAAAGGATCACTCTGTGTTTAATTCTCATCAGCAGTTCTCGTAATAGATGTGACAACACGTGTCTGCATTTCTAGCATATGCTGCTGGTCCTTCCAGCGTAGCAGCTTCTGAGAGGCTGGTACCCTCCAACGTGACAAACCTGACTGTGGCACAGGGAGCATGAAATCTTCAAAGAGCACTGCAGCACTGCTATGAGTGTCATGTGCATCTGTGTACATCTCACAGCGGGAGGGCTTCCAAGGGAAACCAGGCACTTAGGGAGTAATTAATGTAAGCCACTGTTCCACATGTTCCCATATACGCTTGTTCTGCTCCAAGAAGCTTGCCATACGAAGAAGGAAAACGCATAAAGTGACAGCCATGAGCTGTTAAAAATAAATAAATAACTCCAGTAAAACCCAAACCAAGAAATCTGTTAAAAAAGGAATAAATACCCAGCCTGAGTGGGACCTGCAAGACCTCTGGGGCAGGCAGGAAGTCATGGCACGTGTCCATGGAAAGCTGCACCTCCTGCTTATGACATTTATTAGTAATGGCCATGTAACATCTTTAAAATACAGAGCAGTGTTGGTACTCTGAGAGAGGAGGGGACCACATTTGCACGTTTGGGCCCAGCCCCTGCATACCTCCAAGGTCAATATTTGAAAAAAAACCCCTGAAGTCTAGGTCTGGGTTATCACCTCTAGAAGTCAAGGACTCTCAGAGCCTTTGTGGTCACCACCGGACCATAGAGCCAGGAGCAATGCCATGGAGCAAAAGCCACTCCTGGCATTTAGGAGTAGCCTGCAGTTCTGAAGAAGCAGGAGCTTTACCCCATGTCTTAGCACCACCACCGAGCAGGAAGCTCTCCTGGATGAATTATTAACACATCTCATTATCAGGCTCGGAGCAGAGTTTGTAAAAATGGTGCTCAGCATGTTTTCTGTGATGGTTTTTGTGTACATTTGTTATTTAAATGCATTTTCCATTTTCCTGCATTCTAAATTCGCTACTGTTAGCTAATCTGCTTCATGTCAGATGAAAGTTAAGATAATATGAATACTTAAAGGTTCCATTTGATACAAATTTTTTGATAAGACACAGTGAAATGGAAGAAATTTCTGAAATAATTCACTTGACATTTCTCTACAGTTCATTTCCTTCATTTTCATTTTGCTGGCATCTCATTTTCTCTGCAAATTCTTCCATCCAGGTTGTAGATTCGGCAAAACGTGAAAGCAGTCAGAGATGACCCTTTCAAAGTCACGCAGGTGACACAGAAACTCGGGACTTGATTCCAGAATTGACTTACAACGTCTCATTGAAAGTCAGTTCAGGTTTCTAAGTTGTTTGATCCCTTTTGAAGATTTTGCCCACCCTTCCTTCTTTCTCATAGACATTTTTAACAAACGCTCCGGTGTTCTGTTTCCTTCTTGTACATGCTCATAGTGTACAAGTAGCTTGTACACGTCGGAGCCATTCAGTGCCTCAGCAAATCTGGATTTTTTTTTTTAATTATTATTTTTTTTCCAAGAGGATGGTCAGAGAGTGGGGCAGGCTGCTCAGGGAGGCTGTGGGGCTCCATCCCTGGAGGAGACCAAACTCCCTGGGCACATCCCCGAGGTCATGGGGACCTGCTGGGACAGAGACCCCATGCTGCTGCCAGCCCTGGCCTTCCTGGGACCTTGTGGTTGTACAGTTCTACAGCTAACTGACAAATAAATCATGTTAAACCCACTCCTTCAAGACAAAAAGATAAAAATATAGCCACCTCGCTTGGTATGAAAAATTCATGTACATCCAGGAATTTGCTTCAGAAAGCAGCTTCCATTATTAGATATTCAGAGGTATTATCTCCACCAGATTTTGCAACCCTTCCCTCCCCCGGCTGAATGAGGCATACAAATTGGCCCTGTAAAAGCTTCTTGTAAAATCACATTATAATTTTTTTTTTTCTCATCGTAAAATTACTACAAACTAAGACAAGTAAACAGTATCTGGATATCCATAGCACGTGGGCGATTTCTGATTGTTCCGGGAAGATGGTAAGTGATTGATGCTGCCCTTGACTTTGTGCTCTATTTTAATTTTATACCTAGCATTTTCCTCTTTCATTTAATAGAATCTTGATTTCTACAGAAAAAAAAGAAAGAAAGAAAGAAAAAGAAACAAAACCAAGGTGTGATTCAGTGCACTCTAGCCACTTATAATTTCCAGACAGTGGGTTGGGGTGGAGGCGGGGGATTTTTCAACACATAATACATTTCTTGGGAAAGGAATGAATAGTGCACGTCAGCCCAGACCCATCTGCGAAGCGATGCCCTCTCGCTCAGCCCACATTCAGAAGTTGAGTCGTATGCGTTTCCTTGCCATTTGGTAAGGATTGGTTGAAACACTGCCCTACGGGAGCGGTGACTTGGTGGTCCCCTGCCTGCAAGGTGCCACCTCCCACTACCGGAGAAGAGACTTTGGGAACTGGGTACTGAATCAGCAACATCTGAGGGCTTCCTCACTGGGGGCTGCTGTTTTGCCTCAGTAATTGATATTTCCCACACGGTGCAGACGTCTTTTGTTGGAAAGGTTCCTTGCAATCCTGTTAAGATCCTTTTTAACTTTCCAAAAGTGCAAGGAGGGAAAACACAGGCTTAAGTATTTGGCTTGATGCAATGCAATCATTTGTACCTTAGGTGGCTCTTAGAAGGGAGAATGCAAGCATGACATCTTTGTCAGATCACTTGTTTTCTAAAATTAGTTTCCATGCTAATCAAGATCAAAGTTAAGTAATATTAATAACAATGCAATCGTAATAAACTAACACATGCTGGTGTGAGGCTGACAAAAAAAATTACAGTTCCGTAGTCAATGTGAGTATGAGCTTATTGATGGCATAAGGCACCTAGCAGCTGAGAAAAGTTTGAGAAAGTCAGCCAGGCAGGTATATTTATCAAAGGCAGGTGGGCCAGTAGTTCTTTGGAAATGTCTTTATGATTGCTTCAACAATCATAAAGATTTTACCATGTTGTGTTAAGATGAATTTTGCTTAAATAAAGCCATGATTTTCTGGATAATCTCAGTGTGAACGGGAAATTTAAGGAAAAGAATAAATGTTGTGTCATGCCTAAACTCAACCTAATACAAAAACACCATTATTATTTTGAATAAAAATGTCAATAAAAAGTTGTTTGTTTGTTTTGTCAAGCCTGCTGGTGGTATACCAGTGCGAATTATATTTCCTTCCTTTGTTTTCATTCTTTTAAATCATCCGGTCCCATACTAAACTTCGGCACCAAGTGCTGATTTTCTGCCCAGTGACTTGTGCTCTGGGTGAGAGAAAAGAACCGGCGGAAAAGTTGTGCTGCTTACCAAGCACAAGCGCCTCTCGGGTTACAGAAGCCAAGATCGCAAGATTAAGAAGCCATCCTTTTGTTTGCTATGGCATCTTTCCAATACATAACAAGATCTCCTGCCCGCATACATAATTATTTCTCCTTCTGGACCACTGTGGCAGATGGATGGATTAAATATCAACAAAAAGCTCAATTCATATTGCCAGAATTGTGATGCTTATTAGAGAATATTAAAATTCGGAATGGTAATAATGGCTATTGTTCCTCCTTTTCTGTGCTTGCCTAACGTGTGACTTGGGGTCTGTTTTACAGAAGGACGTGGTTCTCGTGGTGCAGGTAGCACTGACCGAGCAGCACCTGCACGAGGATTGCCAGGGGCTGGTGGAGCTCTTGTGGTTGCAGGCACTCAGGCTGCACCACAGACATCTCCCCCCAAATTGCTCTGTTCAGAGTCCTAGTCCCTGAATTAGCCCCAGGATTATTGCTAGAACTGCAAACAGCTCAAAGCCAGAGCTACTGGGTAAGACCAAACTTCACGGGGTGCTGGTGAAGGAGTTCAGGGGGCATGGGGAGAGCTGGGCAAAGCACCCGTCACATCCCTGCTGCCGCACACTCGCAGGACACAGCGTACGTGTGCCACCCAGGGGTTTTCTCTGCACACGAGAACTCCTAAATATCCACTTGAGCCCATCTGTGGGCAGGTTGGCACTGCTGCCAACTCCCATTTTCTCCTGTGCAGCAATGCATTGAGTTGTTTCAGAAATGAGTGGAGGGCTCTTGCTCCAAAGAAGGAAACCATCCCAACAAAGCCCCCACACATTAAATCCTTCCTAGGGCAGCCATCAGGCTGGCTGCAGCAAGCACTCAGGCTCTGCAGCACAGCAGCAGCTCCCTGCCCGCAGGAACAACCACGAAGTGAGAATCAGCGTGGGAGCTCAGGATGGAAATTTCCAACAGCAGAGTGGTGAATAGAAGAGCGAGAGAAGCCCCAGGCAGGTTTTTCACAGATGAGTATGGGAGCCTTCCTCCGCTCCTTTGGCACTTGCACATCCCAATCCACCTCCCGGGCTCAGCCGGCCTCCCAGGGCTCACCTCCCCCACAGCCCCTTAGAGCCTGCCCTGTGATTTCCTTTGGGTTAAACTAAAGTCAATGGAGCACAGCTATCTTAAACTCTCTTTAATAAAGCTTAACAAGAACAAACTCTCTTCAATAAAGCCTAACAAGAGCAGCAGTGCCTGCAGTCTGCTCCGTACAGTCTGGTAATTCTCTTCCAGAATGCAAACCAAAATGGGTCTTGGACTTTTCTCCTCCTATTTCTGGCAGCATTTTCCTCTTTTCACCCAATCCATTTGTATAGAAATCCATCTTTGAATACTTAAAGGATAAAAAAGCTGTGGTACCTCACCAAGACAGCGGAGTAAGCAAAGATGAAACACTCGGTGAAAGCACAGCAGCAGTACTTGGTAACACTCCGAGGCGCTCAGAGCGATGCCAGCAGGGTCTTTTGACATTTAACTTCCATGAAGCAAAGCCCACAGCACACAGAAACACGAAGAATATAAATGTCCTGATATGGCTGGCCAGGAGAGGGGCTTGTACCTCTGTAACTCATCAGAAATTAATTGTAAAGTTAGGGGAAAATGCTTTTGGACAAGTTCAGGCAAGAAATGGCTATTTCATAACAATTAATATTCTACCTTCATTGCCTTTTTCTTGCACCTGGTTTATCCCAGATCAGCCTGGCTTTCGGTGTATTATGGCAGCAGCCCCAGCCCCTCAGGTGTGGGGCTGCTCCTGCAAGCACTGCCCTGGCAGCCCCAGGTGTTTCACGAACATTTAACAATTTCAGTGCAAAGAACACTCTTTGGTAACCAAATTACAATACATTCACTAGAAGAATTAAAAAAAAAAAAGGCAGAAATAACGAAGACACACACAACGTAGAAATAATTAACAAGGGTTTGATCTCCTTAACCAAGAAACAGCTGTGGTGCAGCAGGGCACAGTTACAGCATGAAAAGTGACTTCCCACACACCACTAGATGTTCATTTACAGCCCTGAAACAGGGTGCAAAAATCCTTAAAAAAACATTAAAAAAATAAAAAATGCATCTATACATTTTGCAGACTACATCCAAAACCGACACAGTTAGTTCACATACCCCTGTTAAGCATGAGGGTCTCAGGACGATCAACGCCTAAATGTCTGCAGTAAATAACGTGAGCAGCTTTACTTTTTACGATTCCCCATTACTAATTGCAAGCGTCCTTATTAGCTTCAATTACAGCTACTGAACGTTCGGTAGTCATGCAACATTTACCAATCTAGCTGCGATGACCCCTAGATGTTTTTTCCTGAGCTACGGCTAATTTTGTGTAGTGCTGGAACCAGATGATGTGCCCATGCAGTGCAGAGGAAGGGCTGGGAGAGCCACTCCGCCAGCATCCCACAGCCCAACGAGAAATTAGGGGGCACGCTATGGCCATCCCACGTGGTTCTTCCCCTGTACGTCCACCACAGCCCCACCTCACCCAAATTCTCCTCCAGCTGGAGGCAGCAAATTCCCCAGCTGCCTCCCTGCTTTGTGAGACCCCTGGCTCATTTTCTCACGAAAGGCTCAAGGGAATTACCGTCTCCTCTAAGAGTATTCCAAGGAAGAAGAAATAGCTGTCAGAGACTTTAAAGAATTATTCCAGAAATGGTAATAAGCACTATAAATGATTCCTGTATTTTTCTACACTTAAGAGCATTTATCACAACTATAAGTTTTAAAAGCCTTTATTTTTTTTTTTATAGCTGGCAGTAGATTTTTACTGGTATATACTATATTAAAATAATAATAATAATAAAATTATGATCTACACAATGATTATTTTATACCAAAGCTGAAGTTTTTCATTTTAATTTATCTACTACAATTTATCCTTTTTGTTCTTTTGTAATTTTTTTTCTAACCTATTAAAGAAATTCATACTTATGAAATTACCACTGTCTTACCTTTAAACTAGTTAGATTAATTCATTGTGTTCCTTTATGGAGCAAGGTGGTTGTACTGATCATATTTGTGAGTCTAAAGATAAATACGTTTATGAGGAAAAAAAAAAAAGAAACAACAACAACCAAAACAACAGCAACAAAACTTGCGGAAAGCACATGTTCAAGCTGCTGGTTTTGAAGTTGGAGACAGAAAAAGAAAAGAGAAGAACGCTGCTAGAATCACAGGAAAAACTCCACAAAAGAGCTTTTGAGCTAAGCATTGACCCACAGGAGGCTACAGAAGTAGGAGATAAGACACTGTTTCTTTTCTGATTTTTTTTTTTTTTTTTTTTAAAAAGACCAAAAATAAAAAAGATATTTATGTTCTCTGTAACAAAGACATGTTTCTACCAGAAACGCGTGAGGGCCAGTTTCTAGCAGTGACTGCCAGGAGCTCTGGCAGCAGGGGTCTCTGATAATTCCATTTTCTATCGATGGTAGCTGATGAATGCTTGAGAAGTGTACAAGGACGGTGCTTTTTGGCTGTAGATCTAGTTTAGCTGACTAGGTAGGAAATTGAGGGTGAGGGAGGGGATTATAATACAGGGAGAAACCTTACAGTAATTAAGATGACAGGATTTAAGTGTCTAATGAGGACATTCTTCCTAGCTGTTGCTTACTAATCACGAAGTAGCACGCAGACAGTGCAGGCACTTGCAGGCTTTGGTACACAGACATTTCTCAAACCCTTATTTCCAGATATCTAAGACAACTTTGTTCTGGTGTAATCTGAAACAATATATTGTACTGATCTTACATTTGCAGACATCCAAGTTTTTTTTCTATCTACAGAGCGTGACTCTTGCTCTATTACAACACTCAAATCAGGCGAGCAAACATACCTGCTTGATGTCATTGTTATTGCTCCCTGAGTTTTGTTTGCCCAGGAAAGTAAGATATGTACGTTAAGAAACCTCCATAAAACTTGTCTCTGGTATAGAATATGACAACCAGGCGGACACGGTTCATAAACATTCGTGATGTATTAATCAAGCCAAGACAATCTTCCCTCCAAACGTGCAGGTAGCCGTATAAACAACTTTGTCAGCATTGACATAAAAATATATGATTTAACTCTTATTAATGAGCGTGGATTGTCATGTTTAAGCAGATTGTTAAGCACACAAGAAATAAGAAATGTGGTTTTGCTGGATATGCCAACAGTATATGCGTGCATATAGCTAGCAGAAAAGGCAGATTAAAGACTGCATCCCAGATAAAAATGCAATCCTGTCAGATCAGTGCCATTTCTGTAAGTAAGAGTAA
Source organism: Heteronetta atricapilla (assembly GCA_011075105.1). Taxonomy (NCBI): domain Eukaryota; kingdom Metazoa; phylum Chordata; class Aves; order Anseriformes; family Anatidae; genus Heteronetta; species Heteronetta atricapilla. The sequence continues at coordinate 35,530,806 of CM021736.1, read as the reverse complement.
GACTAACACTGCCAAATAGATATCAGGAAGAGAATCCATTAAGCATTATTCAAAGTCAGGGTATCCCCTCCAGCTAAGAAAAGTTATTAGTCTGACAAATGTCAAGTGCTAATCTAGAACTAATGGAATTTAATTTTATGAATTGTTTTCATAAATATTCTAAAACATCTTTAGAGAGACGTATTATATAGTTTTAGATCTGAATTCATAAAAATATTTTAGCATAGAATATGAATAACTCACTGCTATAATTTTATCTATGTAGATAAATGATATTTTATTTGCTCGTGCCTTAAACCACAGCATCTCAAGCTCCCTGCTTGCCACGAGCCCAGTAAAACACCAGGGAGTGCAGGAGACGAGCAAGGGGGAGCGGGCAAAGCGCTGCTCCGCAGAATTCATCTGCCTTAGATAATATGAATCAGGAACCATTATTTTATCTCTGTAGTGAAATAGTACTTGGGGCTGTCATTTCAGAGGATGCATTGCTTTCTTCTCTCTTGTTAGGGAAGCCAGAGAGAGGAGTGTTGGATTTCCCATGCTCTTCATGCCAGCCGTCTGCTGTCAGCAAGAGACTTTTTCTCTCCGTTCTCCCTTCCCCCAGAAGAACAACGTGAGAAGGCGGGTTTGCAGAGAGATGAAAAGTACTTCACAAGGCACAGGAAGGGAAAGCACGAGACTGAAACTCGTTTGTTTGTGTGATTAGGTTTGTTCCTAGGATCAATTCGCAGGGCGGCCGCTGGACCGAGCTCTCCTTCATACGAGTTACACACCCTACCTTCCCCTCAGACTGCAGCCTGCCACTGAGAAGGTGAAAAAGACAGCACAAATGACAAAGGAACGAGCTCTCCGTCTGCCTTTCCTTATTCTCCGACAATTCTAACTTTGCTTTAGCTCAGGTTTTGCCCCCAAGCTCCCTGTCCCTGGCTGGGGGTGGCTGTGCATGGGGTGTGGGGTTGATGGCTTGTCCTACCTGGTGTCACCATTTCCTCCTTTCAGCCCTTCAGGGATCCCTGCTCCTGGGTGCAGGAAGCATTTCTGAACATAGCATTTGGCAGGAATTAACCCTTAGGGCGGGGAAAAGAGCCCATATCTTATAATAGCATTTCCCAGGCAGCTGTTAGATCCTTATGAAAGAGAATTCTAGGTACCCTACAACGCAGCAAGGTATTTCAGCAGTAAATGAGGTAATGCTGACCTGAATTTATTCCCCAATATAAGGGTGATATGGAGAATCATCGAGGTAACAAGCTCCAACTCTTCATCGTCCTGCAAACTTCAGCGCAATGCTGTTTTGGCACGGTGACATTAGTGACCAGCATTGGTGCCGTGTCCTCAGACTCATTTCTTGTTCAGGTCTCCATTTGGCTTTCATGCCTGTCATCAGAAAAACAAGACATTCTACCTATGGCAGATTAGCCTGCATTTTCTTAAGGGAAGAACATGTTATTTTATAACTCCATCAGCTGCTTTCTGCCTATTTCCCATTAAATTGTGCAGTCTTTTTACACATGGACAGGGACAGAACAAGTATCACTATTATGAGCAGACACAGTTTCTGCCATTTTGCTCTAACTCATTAGCTGGGAACAACCACACTTGGGACAACAAAAAGGATTAAGTGTTGAAAGTTCAAAAAATTACACTTTCTGAAAAGGAAAATAACTGTGATAATTCCTTCTTTAACAACCAAAGAAGCCTTTAACAACCAAAGAAGCCCTGGCTGCCTTGGAGTGCAACCGTGGGTACAAAAGGTGGGGGCACCCAACAGCAATAGATGTGGAATACATTTTCCCATGTTGCTTGTTTTTTATTTCACCCTTTTCCACTGCCAGATCGCAAACAAGAGATGGGAAAATAAATAAATAAATAAAGTTAGGGCTGATCAGAACAATTTTCAGCCGTAACTTCCCAAACCAAGAGATCTGCAGAGCAGCTTCTCCAGGGAGCGGCTGCAGCTGCTCCGCGGACGCTTGCACCAAAACTGAACTTCTCCTACAAAAACTCTGAATTTTGAGTTAATCAGCTTCTTCCTCCCTCCCCAAAGCCTCACCTAAACCACTCCAGGTCACTTTCCTGGGTCGGTTTTTAAGAGTCAGCTACTCTGCCCGCAGCAGCTTTCTGCAGCTCCCGACACATTAACTCAGTAGTGGAGCACGAGCAGAGGGGCATTGCCTTACGTCTCCTCTTGCATAAAAGCTGTTGACTCCAAAAGTGTTAACTTTACAGAGGCTTACATGGTTGAATACTCCTGCTGACAGAGATATTACTTCTGTCTATCACAGTGGAAACCTGTCCAACGAAATTTCTTATCTGTCACCCAGATGTAAGCTGAAACTTCTCCGGGATGCGCTGGTTATCTGTCTCAGAGTAAAAGGGTGAGTGCCACGCTGGGAAGTGATTTGTATAGATCGCTGGGTTTTAATGATAAGTGTGAAGTACTTCACCTCTTCAGGGGTGTCACTGAAGAAACCGAGAGCTTAACGCGATCTCCTTGGAAAGCAATTTGTGTTGTAATTACAAAATACCGGGGTGCGTGTCACGGAGAGCTAGTGGATTGCAGAGGTTTAATTCACAATTCTCCGGAGGCAGGGCATTACGCCATAGCCGACATCCTTGGGACGCGCCGCGTCTTCAGCGGAAACTTCCACGTGTGGAAATAAATTAAAGAACTTCCTCTAGCAAAAACCTCTGCCTTGGTCTAAGTGCTTTACTCGCGGCATGCCCAGCTTCGGAGGTAATGAAAGGAGCACGGAATGAGCAACAGCTACATCGGTTTGCTGCATAGTTAGTTAGCGTGGCATCAACGAGAGCTCAGAGATCACCTCCGCATTAACGAACCTGGACACGAGATGTGTCAGCCCCCCCCCCCAAGCTCTATTTTTTTTTAACAGGCAGAGGTACAGCCGGCATGGTCTTAACACTTTAAAATCCTTTTTAATCTTTAGACGAAAGAAATATAACCAGTGCAAATATATTTTAAACTATATTTTAAAATGTATTAGGAAACTTATTTAAGTATGATATAAATAAATTAACTGTTTTTTTCTCTATCTCTAACCGTTTTATATTGACTGGCAAATCATCTGGGACATATTCTTTAACAATAGTTATAAAACCTAACAGAGGAGGAAAATAGGCTTATTGCAGTACAAGTTACAACAGTACGTGAATTCGCTTTAGACATACAAAAGAGAGAATTTTTTTTTGTCTCATTCTTCCAGGAAAACTACTTTTGGGCTCATCTTTCTGAGTCAGAAAAAAAAGTGATAGAAAATAAATACAACTCAGGAAATCCAGGTTATTTCTCACTGAGGGAGAACCACGTTTGAAGCTCAAGAACCCTGCAGAGGTCCTGCTCCATCCCTGCAGGTACAGCCCGGGGGCAGGGGCACGGCAGAGCCCAGAACCCAGAATGGGTGAAGGCCACCAGCCCTGCACCCTCATGCCTGGGAGCCACCCCTGCAAGGCGAGTGGCACAGAAAGCAGGCCTGACCGGAGAAGAAAATGATATTATTTACTATGTCCAGATTTCATTTTATTATTTTATTTTTATAGCTTGCATGACCGTGATCTTTAAGGAAAATAACTGCAGAAAACAGAGGGCAGCATCCCCCTGCCCCCAGCCATACCCTGCTGCATCTCACAGCACTGCCCATCCAATTTGTTAACGGGGTAGCTCTAAGGACAGGCTATTTCCGAAAACTGGGAATTATTTGGAAAGAATTTAGTCTACCATGTCAATTATTAATATCAGTAATCCTTTTACCTCGGGAGCATGGTGATTGGCCTGATCTTAAACCACGGGTGGGATCAATTTCCATTATGAAAGTATCTGACACCGACGTTCTGAGGTGAGCAGTGAGTTTTACAATCTGTGAACTGGTCAACAAAAATTGCCCAAGTAACGCAGTATGAAATAATTAAGGACATGCTACATAATCACCACATTAAATTCCTAAACTGGCTCCGACATTACTTGAAGTTCAGAGGGAAAACTAATAAAAGTCTCCGAGAGGTTATTTTTCCTGTGTTGTCAGCACATTGCTAGTTAATGACTTCTAGAGCAGGTCAACTGAAAAGGGGTTTCTTTCACACTTATATGTTACTATCATGGTTTTATTTCCTTTGTCAGCTATTATTTCTACACTCCAGAAGCCGTGAACATGATTTTTGATTTATTTATTGCAGAAAATGATTATTTTCTCTTCACAGTGCAGCTGATTTTGAAAAGTTATTCTTTTTTTATGACTGCATAGTCCTACCTTGTATCTCAAACACCACAGCGGAGGAATGCTGCTTTATAATTACGAAAGCTGCATATATTGCTGTTTGACTTGCCAGCCTTTATTAAATCTGCTTTTTATCTCAGACATGTGAACCTGAGAGCTGTCTGTATGTGAGCAGCATCTGCAGGGCCATGGCTGTTGTGCTGTGAGCACAAGGGAAGCGCCGTGCCAAGCCCTGCCTGGAGGTCAGCCTCCTGGACACACGTCCTGAGGAGCCAGCTACCAAATGCTCCTGGTCCTGGGGGTTAAAAAAGTCAAGATCAAGCTTACCTTTGGGCAGGGTCTCCGTGGGAAAGGTCTGAAACAAAGCTTTATTCATCTGCAGCTCCAAACCCACGTTCACATTTCTAACTTGAGGATCACGGGTGGCTGCTTCAGGGTTCGGCAGCAGAGCTGAGGAGCATCAGTGGGGAAAGCAGCATCAGTGCAGGATATGTGGTTAACCTCCCCCTACGACCCCCAAAAAAGAGGCTAGATTATTAGGAAGACACCTGAAAAGGGAGAGCTTGTGGTTCTGATCCCCTTTGCACACACTAGGTAAAAACAACTTTGATTGCTTTAATGACTTCAGTTCTCAAGCAAGGGCATTGCTCCTCAGCAAACATCACAGCCCACTACCAGCAGCTGTCCTGCTGCCCAAGGCACTATCACCGACCTAGGCTCTAGTTCTCAAAGAGGTTAAAAAACATCGTCACTAAAGATGCACGGACACTACGGCACCTTCAGAAAGAGGTGGCCAAAGCGAGCTGCAGGCTGTCCCAGATATTAATCCATATGGGGCTATGTTTCCCTTCAAGAAACCTGGACAAATCTGAAACGAACTTTCAATGAAATTTTAATACTTATGTATTTTCTGCACACAAGTGATGGCAGAATTTGGATCACTGTCTATACGTTTAAAAGCAAAGCTTTGAATAATGAATGGAAGGTGGGAATTAAATAGTTGTCTTCTCTGGGAGGAAATGGAGTTGGACTCCCATTCTTTTAGTTTCCTCGTCATTAGCTTTATAACCAGCTTCTCGCTATTTCATGAATATTAGAAGAATATGACAGTGAAATATATTGTAATTGAAAGAATATTAATTAAGGTTCATCTCATATTCTATGGCTCTCTGTAATATCATCTGAAAAAGAGTCATTATACAGAGCTAGAAAGTCATGCTTTATTCAGGACAGTGTTATCTTTTTAAGCAGATGTGAAGTTATTAATTTAAAACAGTAAAACAGTTCAAAACCTGTATTCTTCATTGTTTCAGATATTAAGAAAAGCTGTTACTTACTTAAGCAGTCAAGATTTTACCTGATTAATTTTCTTTTCAGAGAACAGGAACTGTGGGTTCTTCATGATTATAACTTTCCTCCTAACAAATCAATGCAGAGAGCAGGACAAGTAAATTATACCCAGAACAGCCACAGTACGAACTGGCGACAAGCACCCAGCATAATTCATTCCCTTTATTGTTCCTGATACTTTGCACTACAACATATCACTTTTCTCATGCCAGAAACAATGCACACTTTACTGCAAATGAATGCTACCACGGAAGTTGCATAATTTATTCCTTCTATTTCTCTTTGCTCATAAATGCCAACTTAAATACTCCAGGGATCATCCATTCTAATAAGTTATCACGTTGCTTTCCAGACCCATAGCTATAGACAAAAATTGCCCCTCAAGAGTTTTATGACCTTATGGAAGTGAATCCTTTTTTTTATTATTATTTTTTAGGAGGGGGGGAGGACAGACTTTTTTTTTTTAAAAAATCTGCTTAACAGAAAATGCTGTCCTTAGTCACAAACCTATTGAAAAGATACTCATGGCTCCATTATGGTTTTAATGAGCAATATGGACAAATATATCTAGACTTTTGCAGTAATAGAGTAGTTATCTGTGAAAAGCTGATAGTGAGTCACCATTCTGAGTCCGATTACCACATAAAAGAGACTTTAAAATAATTAATGTGATGATGTTAATATAAGGATGAATTAGTGATAATATTGTAATATTGTTCTTTCTATTATTTTATAGAAATTCAGTTGGGCACAGAGCTCTCCATGGAAGAGAGAGAGCTTTAAGGTTCAGTAGTCATCACTGTTCAGATCACTAAGAAAAGCTGTTACTTACGTAAGCAGTCAAGATTTTACTTGATTAATTTTCTTTTTGGAGAGCAGGAACTGTGGGTTCTTCGTGACTGCAACTTTCCTCCGAACAAATCAATGCAGAGAGCAGGACAAGTAAATTATACCCAGAACAGCCGCTGTGCGAACCTGTCCACAAAAATAAATAAATAAATAATAACAAATAAATAATGAAACTCACAACTTTTTTTCTAAGAAAGCTTTGAAAGCAAGTTTTCCATTCATTGGACCGCCTCCAGGCTCCAGGTTAGCTTTTACAAACGGAGGGAAGTCACCAGAAAAATTGTCCCAATTCTGAGGGATTCGTCGATCCCTCAGATACAAAAAGGGGATACGAGCACGAACAGACTATTTTGTTCTGTTTTCCTATTAAAAGTTAGTCGATTTAATAAATAAATAAATAAATTTGCAGCTAATGGACTGCCTACTGCTCACATATCCTGTGGATCTCACAGGCTGACGTTATGAATAAAGTCTATTTCAAAATTGCCCAAGTTTTGAAACAACAAATATCTTCTCACCATTTATTCCTTCATTTTTTTTTCTATGCTTTGATTTGGTATAAATTAGAAGTACAACATCTGGCTGAAAACATTATTTTTAAACCTTTACTCTAGGAATAGAATTAGCGTGAGTCTGTTCTTAAACTCTGCATGCAACACTTAATTAGCAGTGAAAATTTATTTGTTTGACAAACCTTCCAGTGAACCACGGCAACGAGTAGGTTTTCTTGCACAGGCTGCAAATTCACTTTGATGCTAATTCTGGTTATATTCCTGGAATGAACGATCGTGAATTAACGGCCGATGAACTGAACAAATAAGTCTGGGTTTGCTAGCCTATGAATAAACACCGCAGCCTGCAGTGCCATCGCCACCATCCCAGGTTTGGCACGGCCCATTGAGTGCTGTCAGGGCTGAAGGACCTTGGCAACACCGAGCTACTGCTCCCTGCTGATTTATTTCCTCCGTTCTCCTACTCCAAATGGTTCCAACCCCACCCAAACTTGTCGCGAGATGTCTGAAGCCCGACATCGTATTTTACCAACCTGCAGGCGTGGCTCCCCTTACTCTTCTATCCAGTTTTACTTAGGTCTATCTGAAAACCTTTCGGGCTTCAGATTAATGGGAACAACGGTTGCAAAGACAGAAAAACAGGAACATAACACGGCCAAACACTACTTATTAATGTCACGTGTGTCCCCCTGTCGTATATATCATTTAAGTCACGCTTACACTACCAGCTACGTATTGCAGCTGTACTGATTGCTGTCCAGCCTGTAGTTAACTTTTTTTTGTTTTGATTTCAGTAAAGTTCTCCTCTGATGGAAACATGAATGAGTCTGCTCAAGGACCTGTCCACTTTTACAAGGAAGCTAACGTCACAAAACCATCAATCTTTGCTGTATTCCCAGTTTTATTGCAATTCTCAGCTGCACAAAAGGAAAGCAATCAGGCTGACAATTTCTCTATGATCAGATCCCAATTCTTTTAGTTTTTCTGCCATTTCTGAACAGCAATTCAACCTGCTTCACTTCCTTACTTACCTGTAAATGTTTTTTTTCTAAATAATTCATTGCTTGCATGAAGGGTCAAAACACTAAATCAACATCCAAAAAATAATAGCCTCTTAGCTAGTTTTAAAGTTATTCTTTAATTAAAATGGAGAAACTGGGAAAGTGTCTTAAAAACCCATCACGATTCTTGTATGATCCTATAGAGCTATAATTACCATCCACTTTACCAGGCAAGCCCTGAAAGTAATGATCAAGTCTTAAACGCCTGAAGTTAAAGTTCAATTACAGCAGATGAAGGGAATGCTGAAAATCGGCCAGCTGATTAAGAGCTGTATAATTTGGCAGCGCACGGTGCCTGGGTGCGCTCAGCGGAGTCAGACCCGAGGTTCGGGATCACGCCGCGGCCCCGAGCCCCGCTCACAGCACCGAGGGAACCCACGGCACGGCCGGGAGCAGCGGTGCCACGGGCTGGGGCAGGGGGAAGGCAGGCAACAAGAAGTGGTTTCGAGGGACACGAGGGCTGCCGGCAGCTTTGCACGGTCTGTGCGTAGCGAGCAAGTAATTAGTGCTTAGAACAATGTAAAGATTTTATGAATATACACACAGAGAAGTAAATTTGTCCCTTTTACAGAACAGAGCTGGAGTAGCTTGGCACTTACTGAAGGCGTTGGTTTTCCTTCAGCCTCTACCAGCTCCGGGATGCCAAGGGATGGACACCGCCGCTTTTTCTCTTGCTACTAACTGTCAAGAGAAAATCCTAAGGGAGAAATCCGATAAAACATCCGCTCTCGTTTTGCAAACGAGAGGTTAAGATGGATTGCCAGGTATTGCGCCTTCAGAAGTACGGAAATCTCCTAAAGCAAGCCCCAAACACGGAGAGCCTTCACGCTCTGCTGTTCCAAAATGCAAATTAGCGGTGGGGAAATATTAACGAGACTATTTTTAGTGCTCCGGGACAGCACCTGCTGGAAGCTCGCCACAGAGACACAGCTGCTAAACGCTTCTCAGGCGGGGTTTTGGGAGGAGGACGGGCAGTTTGGGAAGACAACTTCAGCCCAAGTAGAACCAGCAATTTTCACTATTTCCAGCTTCCTTGCTGCCTCCAAAGCCGGTAAAATTAAGCTGGCAAAAGCACTAATGGCACCACCACCTTGCAGGCAAGGAAGGGACCGGAAGCCCACCGAGAAAGGGGAGGGTATGGCCCAGCTGCAACAGGGGGAGGGATGGGGGCACACTGGGAAGAATCCCCTTCACTGGGCACCCACGGGGGGACGAGTGGCTCTGGGCAGCCCCCCGGGCAGCTGGTGAGGGTGGGTGCGGGCCATGGGGAAATGCATAGTTACAGCACTGACCCCAGAAATTAACCCTGCTGAGTTAATGCTGAGGCGCCAAGCAGTGCTCCGGGCAGCTTGGTGAGGCAGGGCACAATAAACCCGGTGTCGAGCGGGCCCGGTGATGGTGACAATAGAGATCATGAAAATAATACGCTCACGTCTGCTCTCGGCTTTGTCTGGATGATCCGCGCTGACTTTGTGGAATCACCGCAGCGGGTTGTAAATGATGTATGAAATGAAAACCCTCTGTTCGGCCACTGCAGAGGGAAACTGCGGACCGGGCTTTCCAGTCACTTTTGAACTGTGCTATTTGCACTGATATTGAGCTCAGACGTGCAAGAAAAGGTCGCCGGGCTTGCATGTGCACACAGACACCAAGCAAACCGCTCCGTGGGATTACACCGAACACAGTGGCGCTGTTTAGAAAACAAATGCAGTGAAAGCCTCAGACTGTTTCAGAGCAGTGCGACACCGAGAAGATGATTCTGATTTTAAGGGAACCTTGGCTCTGAATGGAATTACAAGTGGGCTGCTGGCCGCTTGCACGCACAGGAATTTTACAGCAATTTGACTGAACGGGACCACCGTGACTTCCTCAGCACCCCTCGTTACACTCCCTGCCTTTAACCAAAAGAATCTTTTTCATCACCTCCGTCCAAAGGGGAATTAAACCTATAACCATCAGGGATGGTTATGAATATTTATTTATTTATCTAATGAATCACAGAAGGGGGGTTCACATTTTCTCTTCTTTTCAATAATTTCCCTCTCTGTAACTGCAGAAACTGGAGAAATAGGGTCTAGCAAGATGGGCCGCAAGCTCCTCTGATGTTCTTCTAGAGATGCTGGACACCACAGAGCACCATTCTCATTTCTTTTGGAATAACAAGAGGTATGCATCGGTTTCTGTAAATAATACGCCCTGAGTGCAGAGATCTAGGTCAAAGGATCTCACGGCAGCCCCCAAACCGAGGGGCAGAAATCTAGATCCTACACTACGAAGACGTGCTGCAGGACTTCACGTGTGCATTTTGCACACGGTAAAGGCCAGGCACTGATCCCGCTGGGCAGCGCAGCCGCGCCGGGCTCCCACCAGCAGCACTCGGTGCCTTGCAGCTCACTGCAGGCCTCGGCAAAAAACATTTCCTCTTGAGGTTTTATTCTTGTAGCACCAATGGTTTTGTCAGGAAACGATGGGACCGGGAAATCGTCCAATTCCCAAGAATAACTGAAGCTCCCGTTAGCTCCCTCGGCATTGCAGGTAAGCAGCTTGGAAATCAAGCACGTATTTCTAACCTGGCTTCCAAATTAGAAGTCCCTTTTAAAATTTAACCCTCAAGGGCAGGAGAAAGCCAGAGGCATGGCTCCTAAGTGCCATGCTGTGCTGCTCTGTGGTTTTAAAAAGCATATTCCCATAGCATGGGAACAAAAATCCTTGTGACATTTTGTGATCTACTCCTTACCATAAACTGCATCTGCACCCCAAGCCCCACGCCCCCTCCGAGGCCAACACGATAGAAGAACAGATGAAATGCACTTTCATTAGCCAATGCTTTGCCCCTCGGTTCTCAGATTAAAGAAAATCTCAGTCTCTAAGGACATATCATTTAAAGGAATGGAGGCAATTAGGGGGAAACGGAATAAACACTGTTAATGAGGCTATCTAATCACGGTGTTGTACAGACAATAAACCTCAGATTTTTTCGGTTCAGTCAACAGTGAAAAAGTTAATAGACCTAACACTAAATTATCTTAGTATGCTTCTGAACTACGTCCCACAGTATATATAAAATATAATATACAAAACAAATATTATATAGATTTTTTTTTTTTAAGTTATGCACTGGTGTGAATTCTATTGGTGTCGAAGCCAGCTCTCCGTTTAAATCTTGCTCACGTTGTGGAAGTATCCTTCCAAGGGAAGAGCTCCTGTTTGTTTGGACACCAGGAAGGTGATGGAGGCGGGAGGCGTGGATGTGTCTGCCCAGACCCCCGCTGACCCTGCAGCCCCCAGGCCCTTCCCCAGCCTCTCGCCAGGCTGGCGGCAGCAAGAGGAGCTGGGCCAGCTCCGTCACACCTGGGGAAATTTCTGTCACCTTCTAAAATCCAAGGGGATTTTTGCCTTGCCATGTTTAGTTGCTTCAAATCTCTCTTTTATTTCTCATTACCATGAATATCATGAACGTCAGCTGCTTTATGAACGTCAGGGAAACTCAAAATTTCAAAGAATATTTCTGATATTCACAACCAACCTTCTGAGATCGTATTTTTTGTTCCGTTTCTCTTTCATTTCCACAGACAGATGGTGAACAATTAATACTGCTACAACAGCGACAGTATTTCACTTTCTTCTGTCTTTCCTTCTCCATAATTAATTTACCCAATGCAGCCTGCCACTTCATAATCAATCAATTAGGTAAAAAGGCTTGCCTGTTAATTTAAATACGTTGTGATAATGGAAGCATATTCCCATTTTAAGTTAGCACATCGTGGGCTATCATATCGACACCAGGCTCATTTCCAGTCACTGCACAGGTGCTTCAGGTGGGCAACGAGCGGGTCCCGAGGTTTGCTCTCAGGCTTGCTGCAGACACTTTCCCATGCAGATGTCTCCTGCACCGCTGGATGCAGCTCTCATCAAGCCAGCCACATCCACATCTCCTCATTTCATAGCAGCAGCAGAATTAATGAACTCATCCTGATCACAACCCCCCGGCAGAACGAGGAATCTCCCGGAGAGGCTCAGGCAGCGGCTGCACAGCTCGGGACCGCCCGGGGGCTCTCCCACCTCTGCTGTTTGGGGCCGATCGACCCGCTGTGGGCAAACAATCGCCAGGGAGGAGGGAAAACTTTCCAGTTTCAGCCTTCAGTGAGATGTTGCACACTGAAACAAAAGCATTTCATGTCCCTCCAGTACATTTACCCTGCCTAATGAATAACTGAATATTCTTATTACCTATATAAATATTTAATCTCTTACAAATCCCTGTGAGTCCTTACATTCAGCGGTGTTGGTATTACTGCCCTGCACTGGCTAACAGAGGCTTATACAAGAAACAATGGCCTTTATTAATTGGGCTGTCTAATTAGGCAGCGCACTACTTGTTTTTCTATCCAGCAAGACCTTCAGCTTGGTGGCCCCTTCACAGTCTTCTCCGAAAAGAAACTCAAAAGGCGGATGCTTTTTCTTAAATTGCTCAACCCACCCCTGGTTGTGGGAAGACCAGGAAGCGATGTGGCTTCATCCAGACCCAGTGGCACCCGCGCAGGCCCTGCGAGCAGTGTCTGTGCCCCGGCACACAGGGGAAGAACCTGGCTGCAGAGCTGCTCTCGGAGACGTCCCTGTGAAGCCACGTTCACGCCGCTCTCATCAGTGCAGGAGCTCTCACCAGCGGCTCCTCGGGACCACCGCTCCCCCAGGAGGGTCCCGGGAGGCAGATCTTAAAAGTAACCTCCACTGTAATTAACCCCCTGGTCGGATTTAATGTTTTAGTCGTTGGAATATTAACACAGCGGAGCACTTTCAGCAGAGGATGGTAGAGCTGCAGAGCCAGCTGCAGCACAGGGAAACAGCTTCAGCGTGGCTGCTCCTCACGTCCCCACGGATTTGTGACTGGCCACAGTCACTGCCAAAATCCCCCAGGTGACTTACGGCTTGTGTTCATTCCAGTCAACCAAAACATGCAACAAAAATTTGAAAAAATATCTTATTTGCAGTCATTCTGTAAACACTAAGGAACCTCTTCAGGACGGAAAAATCCGTCTTCCTGCAAAGCAACGCTTAATTTTGTTTGCAAAGGCAGTAGTCCAGAAAAGTAAATGAAAAGCTGCATTTTTTCTAGTCCTGAAGCAAGATCAGCTACCCTGCCTTGTAGAAGCCGGCTGTATACCGCCAAACTGCCACCCAACCTGTGGCTCTCTCTTCCCCCCGTTTAATAAAACTATCCCACAATAAATGCTGAGCAGTGAGTGCACTTCAGCAGTCAATATGTAATTACTTGCAAACAGAACATCATCTTTATGATGCCAACAGAAAGAAAAAAAATCAAAGTGTGATTTTAAGACCAATTAAAGAGATACAAAAATCTTACCAGGAGGCTAGTTGTTCTAATAAAATGCATCAGTTTTAAATGGTCTGCCACTATAGAAAACTATGTGGTTCAGAGACCCAGTGTTGGAGAGTTATCTATATGAGCCCCAGCACCATGTTTTTCCCAATACTGTTTAAATAGAATTGATCAGAAGTTACAAAATTACCCTTGATATATAAATACAGGAAAATTACAGCAGAAAACAGTGCACAAGTCTCTTTCCTTGTTTGTACAATGCACTCTAAAATCCTGAAATGCTGAAGATGGCGATAGCAGTGTCACAAAACTACCCAAATTTTGGAAGGCTGCTCAGTGGTGGGAAACAAACCCCACGAGGGGGCTGAAGCCCTGACGGGGCTCAGGAGAGGTGCCACGGGGCAGTGCTGTCCGCAGGGCACCAAGGACCTCACCATGAACCACATCACTGCTCCTCCACCGCTGCGCTGCCTCCTGCCTCCTCATCGCCCCAGGTCTCTCTTCTCACCACATGCTTTGCACAGGAGGTTGAGCGTTTTGCAAAGCCTCTTCTTACTTCCCAAGTGTGGGAAGTCCTAGCCCTGGCACATGGTTCTTCCTTCATTTTTTCCCCAATTCCATTTGAGTGCTTTCCGTCATTTGACCCATCACCCTGACTGATCACACCTTCCTTGATGTTTTTCATGTGAACGTAATTCTTTTCCCCTCCCATGTCTCTGAATCACTTTTAGCCTTCTCTCTCTCCTTCGCTTCTTCCTTTCCTCCACTCACCAATAACTTCCTTATCAGACTTCCTTATCATGCTTCCACCATGACTTACTGCGCATGCAAGAACATGAAACCCATTCACAACCAACCACCTCACCCCCGTGCTATGTGCAGTTTGATCCAAAGACTTCATCGGTGCATGGACCTGTGCTGCTTGCACGGACGAGCACTATTCATTAGAAAGAATTAGAATCATTAGAATCCACAAACTATCTCTGGAAAATTATCACAACCTTTTTCTCTATTTTTTTTTTTCTAGATACACCTATGGGCATCATCAAAAACGTTTCATGCATGACAGTTCCAAAACCCGTGTACTGAACTTGTACTTGATGCTGCTTTGCTGTTGTTTTTAAACCCTACTCTGGTGTAGATGGAGTAATCCTTCCTCAGGCGGGGATTGCGTTACTTCTCCAACCACTGCCCCGTGTCTCCCGACCACAGAAAATCAATTGCTCTCCGGTGCTCAGCTGTTCAATTAAGCTGCACCACGCTGGGAAGCACCGCGAGTACATTTGGTCTACAGCGAGCGCGCTCACACACAGGAGCTGCGCTCTTGATAAGGGGCTGGCGTGTGGTTTGAAGGCACGGGAGAAGTGCTTGTTGCTAAAATCTGCCATTCTCTTTGAAGTCGCTTTTATCACCTTGTGATCTTCATGAAAGAGCCGTGTGCACATTCTGGGAAACCCTGCATTTTCCTTTTTGTTTTCTCCTGTGAAGGCCAGAAGCTAGGCTGGTAAAACTAGTAAGTGGGTTTTGTGAAGTGCATTGGAAATTGTGCACTGTAAAAACAAACAAGTCAACACAACCCGATAGCTATGCAAATTGTCAGCAGTCTCTCCGCTTTGCAGAGCTGCTGGTCACGCCTGTAGGCAAGGAGATGAAGCTCTCCGTGGCGGTGACCAGGAGGCTTCTGGAGCTTCAATCTGACCCCCACTGCATGCCCGATGCTCCAAGCACCAGCGCCTTCAGCACCAGATATTTGCCTTGGTGCCTGCCCAGCTCTGCTGGTTGTGAATGAACCTGGCAAAGCTCACCCATCCTGCTGGAGCCTCCATGGTGCCGTGAGCCCTGCTCAGGCTCCCACGGTGGCAGGGAGCCGCAGCTTCTCCTCTGAGCAGGGACGTGGGGTATGCATAGGGCTGCAGAGCTGCTGGGAGCTTGCATTGACTCGGGCAGCACCCAGACTGGAGGAAATGGTAAAACAGACACGAACTGAAAGAGCCTCAAGCTGCGCAACAAAATTAGCGGCCACGGAAACGAGTTTGACCTTAGCTTCTCCATAAAGCCCTCAACACTTTAGATCACCCAGAGAAGCGCTGTAAAAATAGCATCGCTTGGTGCTACACTAAGAACAGGGCGGTCCCTGGAGAAACAATCTCATCCAAATTACCCACCCAAGCAGTCTAGGTAGCTGTGAAATGAGAACCTGTACAGGAAGAGGAACTAAAAAGAAATACTTTGTAATTAAGCCATCTTTCTGAACGCTCCAAACCTCTGCAGAGGTCACAGCATGACCACATAATTAAAAATCCCATTGTAACACATGGTACAGATTACAGTACTGCTTAATTCATAAGCGTCTGTTTAGTAACCTTAACGCCTGTCTTAGCATAGCAGCTTATGAAATATCAGCATCAGTGGAAACCCACAAAGTGGGATGTTATTCCAGAATTCCCACTTGCAGTGGGAATCTGAATTTGACTGCAGCAGCTAAGGCCCTCCCTAAAGTCCCACGCCACCGAGCAGCTGGGGCTACCAGCAAGGAGAACAAGCACGGGGCATGCAGGTGGGCACCTGCTCGCCAGGAATCAGAAAGCTGATATTTGGATATTTGGTGTATAACAACCCCGACGCGTTGCAGTGCCAGCAGGCTCCTGTGCCAGCTCCTGCAGCAGTGCCGGGGTGCATTTCCAGCCACTCCTTACCGGTAAACTGAGAGCCACTCATCATAATTCGCTGAAAAGGCCTTAATTTTGTGGTTATACGTGCCAGTATCAAATCACATCAAATTCTTTAAAGCAGGTGAAAGTACTAAAAGGGTTCTGCTTGGTAACTTAGCCAGGTGAATGGCTCTGAGCAGCTACTGTAGCCTCCCAGCGCTCTGCTGGTGCCCCTCGCTAGCAGTTCCAGCTGCCTGGGCATGGGGTTCGGTGTGAACAGCGGTGACTAATTCTCAGCTTTCAGAGAAAAATTGCAAAATCTCACCTTCCCGAGCCCTAGAGAAGCAGCAGGAAGACTCCCCTTCCGCAGGGCTTGAACGAAAGGCATTTCCCCAGCCCATGGCCACCGCTCCTTCTCCGAGCCAGAAGCAGCCAGGAAAGTTCTTCTCTTTTATCGATCTATTGTATGAAAATAACATAATTCTTTAAATTAAGAGCATCCAAAGACCACAACAGAAAAGGAAGGTAAAACCATTAGCAGTAAATTTACTGCCTTGAGCTTAGCTTTAAGAAACAGACTGCCAATACAGCTTTCTCCCTGCTGAAAGCCACTTACTGGACTCACACAATCGTTTATTGTAGTGTTCGCAAAATGCTTTCCTCATATATATGGCCCGTGTCCTATTTGGGTTTTAGGCCACTATTCCGGACAGCTGTACTTGCAGGCTGGTGAAACTAATACCAACAGTCTGACAAATACCAAAGTAATGCCTGCATATAAAAAGTGTTCTGAGCAGTGCACCAGGTAAGCTGCAGCAGTAAAAAATAAATAAGTACTTAAAAAACCAAGCCCGGATAGCTAGCGGGCAAATGCGCACAGAGGGCAGCATCACTGCAGGGCAGGATAACAGGGATACCCTCCAGGCTCACAGGCTGGGAGCATAAAAACCCTCAAAAAAAAAGTAAAACCTTGATTCTTTCCCAGAAAAGACAGGGCATCAGCCCCCGCTGCTGCTTGTGCCTCACCTCGGGGCACGCAGCGCGCGGGGCCAAGCAGCCCGCTGCCACCGCGTCTCCAGCACTCCCCTGCCTGCACCGCCACGCTGACCAGAGCTGGGCCCTGCTGGAAAATCCAATTTGTAGGAAATTAAAACATTTGGCAGTAGCGGATCTTCAGGAAGGATACACGAGGAAAGTTTGGGCGCCTGGAACCACTTGTGGTGCTCCCTGTCGTTGTTTCGCCCTGCATGTAATGAAACCAGGTCCTACAAACTCACTCACCCACAGGAAAATGACAAGTCCCCATAAGGCTCTCTCTACAAGCTCAAAGTACTCGTTTCCCAACTTGGAATTAGAAACTTTAATTATTAAATCTTTGTCAAATTAAAGTACAATTTGGAGGGAAGTTTTCCTCCCTGGAACACTCCCCAGCCAGCTGTACCTGTGACTCCTTTCTCTTCCCTCTTACTTTGCCTTTTATGACAAAATCCATAAAATAAGTTTCAAAATTGCATGTGGGAACACGATTTTACAAGCTGCTCCTGGCCACTACCCATTTGTCTTGGGAGAAAAATCTTTGTCCTGTTAAAGCTTCTAATTTGTTCTACAAAGGCCTGCTGGTGCCCTGAGATCACCTGCCCAAGGAGCGTGGCGCTCGGTGGAAAAATTTCTCCAGCTTTCAGTAGGCTGTGAATCAATCTCCGGGAAATTAAACAAAATGTTTTATGATAAAGGGAAATCAATTGTGAGCGGCAAGGAACAAGTGGCTGAGGTAAAATAATGAGATAATGATCTCAAGGTTCATCTTTAAATCTTAGCGCTGTGGAAATGCCTCTAATTAGCAAAAGAACAGTGCCTTCTCTATAAAATCGGGGTACTCGGCTGCAGCATAAAGAAAAAAGAACAGGAAATACTAAAAAGCTTTACAGGCATTTCTCCTTGCCCAGAGCAAGGCCAGCCCTCTCGCGGGGCTGGGCTCCTGGGTCAGAGGAGAAGCAGGAGCGAGCAGGGGCACGAGGCGTCTCCTGCCAGCGCCAGGCAGGTGGGACGCTACTGCTCCGTGCTGGGCAGTGCGAAGCTGCTCAGCAGCAGCAAGGCGTGCAAAGCAGGCTGCGGGAAGGGCACGGGGCTGCCCTGATCCCCCACATGGCTGAGAGTGCAGAAACCGGGGCACAGAAGGGACGGGTACAGCCGCAGGTGGCGAGATGCACGGAGAGCTGCCCGAACACACCAGTGCCTCTGTTGCATCTCCCGACCTTAGCAGGCAAAGGAACCAAAAGTCTTATGATCAACGTTTTTTAAATCATAAATGACACATAATAGATACAAGCTGTGGGTTATTTTTTAGTTAGTATTGCTAATCTTTCACAGTTTACTTACTGCACTAGACCAGCAAAGCATCCTTTTTATCCTTTTTTCTCTCTTTTTTTTTTTTTTTTGTTGTTCCTGTAGAGTCTGTTACATAGCTTATGCTCTGCACCAACCACACTTCAAGTACACAAAGCAATTATTTATTGCTGTGATGCAGCAAAGAGAGCAACTGGCTGCTAGTTCCTTAAGCTAGAGACATGTCTATTTTGAACCGAACTGAATTATCATCCCTTCATTCACACCCTTTGTGAAATAGGCAGCATTTGATAACATACAATCACTTCTAATGCAGACCAATTCTCATGACAAAATAATGCAATATAAACCAGATTCAAACAGAAGCTAACCCACGCGGCCAAGCTGTCGTCTATTTTGCAACGCTTTCAATAAAACATGTCTGAGGAGCCAAACAATAGCTTGAGGCTACAGCAGAAACCCCACAGAGCCACCACGTTAGCTTTGGTCTTCTACCGGGCGGCTCTGGGGAGCGAGGTGCTCCTGGGGCTGCACCCTGTCGATGCAGCTCCCCGCATCCCTAAGTCAGCTCCTAGACAGAACCAACGCCTCCCCAAGCCAAGAAATGGATTTCTGCCACTGCCGTGCCACACGTCTCTCAGGAAAAGGCTGCTGCTGCATCACTGCTGAGTTTACAGCATTCCGGTGACCAAGCTAGTAGCAAAGAGCATCATTACCCACTCCTCTGCTGCCAGAGGAATGATGAGCCATTACATGATTTCCCATTATATAATAATGATGGAGACTATTTGCACTTAGGCTCACACGCCTCGCTTACGCGAGCCTCTGGTTTCACTTGAAAGTGATTTGGGGAAAACTTGTATCTAGCTTAATATTCTTCCAGATAATAAATTAAGCTCCTAAATTAGCATGTCTCTATAGAAACAGCTGAAAGAGAAATATTAAATTAAAAAAGCAATTTTCTTTATGATGTGATGATTTAGCAAGGATTTCATTCTGCCATATGAATTACAGCCTGCTGCTTGTTCAGCTTATTCTAATAAATATTTGAGAATCAACCTTTTGATCTGTATTTTTCAAACCCATTGGTTGACCATTGTTGGAAGTAATCATCAAGTGATTTGTATCCTCTCAGCCCTGAGACAGGGGTTTGGCACAGGGCTTCAAAAACTTAATTAGAAACACTGCTGTCTGCCATGTTTTATAGCCTTAGATACAGAACAGAGAAAAGATATGTGGGGAGAAAAAGCTACTTTTTGAAACCAGCCTTGAAACTAGAGAAAGGTCTTCGTTGTAAAGAAGCCTGGAAAAACTATGGCATAGAAAAATGTGGAGGAAACTAGAAATGTTATTTCTTTTATAGTTAATGAGTTAATTGTGAGATGTTGGACCTTATGCTGTTTCAGCATCCCACTCCTACCCACTTCTCACCTTCTTCAGCCTCCTTCCCCATAGGTGCTGGCTCTTTCCTAGCTTAGATGATCATCTTCCTGGCAACTTGTCCAGGGTTTGATGATTTTTTCCCCTTTCTTTTCCCCATTTCAGGGTTTTGCCTTAATTTCTGCTATCCAAGTGTTGATACTGAGGCATTATGGCAAAGGAAAAAATCCAAAGGGGCAGCTGGTAAGCTGAACCCCTCCCTCAGAAATTCATCTAGCAACAGGTTGGTTCCCTTTACAAAGCACGTACAGAAGCCAGGAACCATCGTGCACTCCGCAGAAATGCTGCAGGCAGCAGGATTTATTAGATGATCACAAACTCTTTTAATACGCATAGGAGAGAAATGCAAACGACCCTCCACTGCAACAGAAACAGTTTGTGGTGGCACCAAGGCATCCCTGACTGCACTTGGTCTGCGCCCAGCAGGCGATACCCCCAGAGCTCAGGATTGCCCTTGCCTCCTGCTCACTCTTCTCCCCTTTTCCCAGACGCCGTCTTCCCACCTGTTTCTTCATCTCTTAATTTCCCCTGCTCCTCCTGGCAATTTTCTCTCCCCCCTTTGGCCTCCACCTCCCTTTTTAAATCTCCATCTCCAGCCCCTTCTGCTTAACTCCCCTTCTCCTGTTTTATTTTCACCCACAAATAAGTAATGCCAGGCCCTCCCCAGTTCCATACCACAATAAATAAACAGAAGTTTGTCATATGCGACGAATTGTTTTTTACCTATTTATTTCATAAGTCAGTTTTCTGCCTCCAGTGCATTCCCGTGTCGCTGTCTCTTAGCGAAATATTTTCTGTAGAAGTCACTTTCATTGTCTAGGCTTCCTAGGTGATATTTCTTATCAATTATATAATAAATTAAGTCGCTGACGGTGTTACTTAAATGGAGTTCACACTGATGGTGATGCCTGCAGAATCTAATAGAAGTCAATCCATCACGGGCTGTTCAGTTTGCTCCCTTTAGCTGGAAAAATCAAAGGATTGGTTTAACACTCAAAACTTCTGAATATATCCTAAAGGAAAATGTGGGAAAGAGGGGAAATGATAAAATTAGCATCCTGCTTAATAGAAACTTCAGAAAAGTCTGAGATTTGCCTCAAGATTAATCACAGCATTCTTCACAGTCTTCTTCATAAAAACCTCATTTTTCCTATCGGCAGCCAAGCCAAAGTCTCTTAAAGAGAAATAAAAAGCAATTGTGTTAGAGAGGTGATGTCACCACATTCATCACGAGAGATTAATGCTACCCGTATTTCTTTCTTTTTATTATTATTCTTTTTTTATTTCCAAGGAGTGTGCTTCGCAGCTGCACCTGTAGCCGGTCAGATGTGTGTTTGCTAAATTTATGTATCTGTACTTTTTCCCACCTTACCTCTGTGCTGGTTTCCCTGTTCGCAGGTTGTAAATATCTGTGACAGTCACTGAACCTTGCAGTGGCGAAGCACTTGATATAGTGAAATGTTCTCAAGACAAAAAGCAGTTTGCTATAGAAATATTTTTCCACACCTTTTCAGGAGACAGGGCTGTCTGAAAAGCCAGGCCCTCTCCGCACGAGCACTGCGCTGCTCTGCCCACACCTCCGCCGCTGCAGCTGATGTCAAATATACATGTACACGCGTGCTATATGAAACAACTCGTGTGACAGAGGCATTCATCCCAGCAGGAGACACCCCCTGGTTAATAATGCCAACAGAGATTTGGGATGCACAGTTGTACCCTCCCTGATGCAGTTCTGGGTGCTCCTCTTGTCCTGCTGCTCGATCCCCAGGCAGGAGGTCTGGGTGAGGACCGCAGGGGCTCAGAGGCACCTCGCTGGCTGGGGTGCACGGTTCTTGCAGCAAAGTCGGCATAACAGAGTGCTTTAGAAGGGCTGCAGGACAGAAAATGGTCTGGAGACTGCACCTGGAGTATGCTGGTGAGTACCAAGCAGACCAAACCTGGCTTTCCCCAGCTCCAGAAGACAGAGCAGTTAGTCTGCTAGGCAGCCGCAGCGCACAGTTTATCACCGCATAGCAAACTTAACCTCTGCTCAGCAGACCCCAGCACTTGGCCATGATATTCAGTGAATTACCTCCGAGCCCAGGCTCAGCAGAGCGATGCGACAGACTGCTACGACGTCTGGCCCGCGGATAAGCACGGGACTTCAGTGCACAGCACTTCTGGTCCTCAGTCTTCCCAGGCAGGAACATCATCCCGCCATTCAGAGAAAATAAAGGCCATTTCTGTGATAGAAAAGGAAAAAAAAAAATAAAAATAAAAAAATTAAAAAATGACATAATCAGAACATACTATGTATTAAAGGGACGCACTGAAAATATCACTTAAGAGAAAATGAGTTTAGTAAAAGCGATATATAAAATTAATGCTTGGCTATTAGAGCAACTGCTGTAAACCGTCACCTAAGGGAAGGAAACCTTTATCGTCGTTTTGGCGTTTTATTCACTGGCATCGTACAAATGGCAAAAGGCCCACGAGAAATCCTTTCACTTACCTCGGGGCATTTTTCTAAAGCACAGGTGGCAGTGCTCGCTGTGTCAGCCCCTATTTCACCCCGTGGTTAAGCACCAGCCACCCTCCATCAAGGCGTAAGGACCACCAGGGAGCCCCAGCACCGCTGCCAGCCACGGCTCGGGACGGCTCTGCCACGTTCCCTCCCTCCTGGAGAGCCGGGGCACCAGCCAGGCTTTACCAGCACGGAAATCACTGGAAAGCTGAGCGGAGGCCCAGTGAGGACATGTTTTAAACCTCATTATTCTGACTTTGTAACCTGGGTTTTTTGTTATTGGGTTTCTTTCAAAAATTCACAGGAATCCCATCGTGTAGACAAGGTGTGTTCCTATATGCACACATACGTATGCACATGCACACGTCCGTCCGTGCACGCACACACCCGCTCACCTACAGCCATCCCCATGGACCAGGCACACACCCGTGCACCCGTTACTCAGCACCGAGCCTCGAGCTTTCAGATTCATCACGTGGACCAACACCACTGTGCGGTAATCAATGCCCTAATGAATGCAGTAATTCATGTAGAAATTCACGCAGGAGAGGAGAAGTAAAACTCGGCAACAGGATCACAGGGAGCTGCTGGCAGCGGGGGACTGCTGAGGCTCAGTCACACCTGAGGGCATCCCAATGGAAAACAGAACAGCACGCAAAGCCTCTCCCCTGTGTTCTCTGCTGCTCCTCCAGGCTCCATCAGCACAGTCTGTGTTATTCCCACCGAGCCTTTCCTGCTTTTCTGGGGGGAGGTGGGGGCGTGGAGAAGAGGAGGTATCAAAAGAAAGCGATTATTTGCTGCGCTTCCCATTATTTGTTTCCGAGGCATTTCAAGCTCAGTCCCAGGTGTGCTCATCACCTGAAGCAGGAATTCTTATGCGTGATATGTAAAAAGCAGTAGGAAAAAAAAAAATCAGCAGGAACATATTGCCCCTCCCAAAAAGATACCCAAAAAGGCATTTATATATAGCAAAATCTCAATGTTGTATTATTTAGACAGGAAAATGTTCTGTGGTGTTGCTAACAAAATAACCCATTTTCTCCCTGAGGGTGTAAACCTGTGTGCATCAGGCTCGCTGGGAGCCACTCTTATTTCTCAGATAGCAACAGTGTGACAACCTGAAACAACACGTACATTTTCTGCATCTAATTAGCACATTTGTACACAGAGATTCAGCACTGTCACAGCTCTGGGATGCTGAACCATAAAGCAGGTCAGGCTGGAAGGGACGTCGGGGGGCTGGTGCCCAGCCCGTGGCTCCAGGCAGGGCAGCCCACACACTGGGAGCTCAAGGATGCTCCGGCTCCACCACCTCACCTCATCGACACAGGCGTCCGAATTTCCTCTAACTCATTTAATATTGTAAGAAACTGTTTTGAGAGCTTAGCTTCCGAGAAGTGATGGTTTCTGTGAAGCGAGCTTTCCTTGGGCATTCTTTCCACTACACTGCAGGTCCCTGGAACTTCGAGTAACTTTAAAAACGAGCAAATCTTTTATTGTTAAATCATTTATCTCCTCCCTTTGCATTTATCTGAAAGCCATTTAAAGGGAGCATAACGGTAGGCCGTTTGTATGTGCTGGAAGTCCGCTATTCATCAAGGAGGTCTGCCTGCAGCTGAGCCAGGACACAACGTGGAGAGGCAAACCAAGCTGCTGAAGCGACTGGCACCACCTAATGACACGGCAGCTATTTCAGCTGGAGCTGGGAGGACACAGAAATAAAGATGCCTATGCCAGATTTCAGACACAGTTTTCCACCTCACGCAGAAGCAACCTGTGGTCAGTAAGAGGCTGTTAACCAGAAAAAAATACACCTGGTGCTCACCAGTAGCAATTCCCCCAAGTTCTCCTTATCTGGAGACAATGCACTAAAAGTAAAGAACTTGACCCAACCTCCATCACCATGACCAGACTGCATCTTCACTCCGTATACAATTTATACAATCTTAAACTTATTTTCTCCCTTAAAAGTACTTAACAATTAGGCCTTATTTAAAAACTGAAGAGAAAATAAAACCAAACCACTTACTACTTATACCTTTCCGTCTAAAAAGAAGGAAAGAAACAGACCTCCAAGAGAAATCAGTGACACTGTTGGAAGGAAAGGTTTTTAGATGCTGCAATGACAAGAAAGACGTGAGGAGAATTATATAAAGACTTGAGAATGGTGCAATAAAAAGATAATTTGCTTAATTCCATCATTACCAGAGGCAGGTGTCCTCCAGTTTAATCAGAATATCAATTTGTGCTGTTGCGTTTTTTTCCATTGCAGTAGAAAAAAAGACCGTAAAAAGAGTACCTCTTCTGTGTTTTTCTATCCTGAGCCTACCGCCACGACCACTTTGCCTCTGGCACCCAGCATTAATAACCTCTGATTGTGGCAGCAGCTGAAACATCCCTGCTCTGCTCCTGGGAATTCAGCTTGGGAGCTGCTCGTGGTTGTTCCGGGCATCATTGGTTGGCTCGGTGCGGGCCCCTGCCTGATGGTTGTTCTCTGTAGCTCACATTTGCAAAGTTAACGTTAATTTCTTGGCTTTGGAACTGAAGTTCTGTAGCACGGAGTTCTAAAGACCTTCCAGAAGCAGAAATAAATAAAATAAATAAAATAAATAAATAAATAAATGGTGTTGGGTGAGGTCCTGGACTCCTGCTGGCAGAAAAAAATACAAGCATACATGGCAACTGAAGAAGTTTGTGCCAGGGTAGTGATGAAAAACGTCGGAATATCTGTTTGTTTTCAAGACTCTCTTCCTGTAAACCAAGGACACGCTTCTGACTTCACCCATACATGCATCAGAAACAACTTTGTCTAGAGCTGTGGCTGCAGTCACTCATCAGATAGCTCATTCCCTGGCAGAGGCTGAGGTCTCAGTGCCGTGCAGTCGTGCCTGATCAGCCCTGAGGCGTGGAAGGGCTGCAGAGTTTGTTAAAGGGCACAGTCCTAGCACAGACTTCATCTTAAGTTTTTTTGCTGTAATTCAGTTATAAAGTGAGTGGGTTTAAACCCTTCTGTCCAATTTTCCATCTGTTGGCTCTGAGTTTTGACAAAATGTTTATAGAATTTATCTACGTCTATGTGATACTTCAAAGGAAAAGGTTTCCATATAACCAATGTTAAAAATAATATTTTTTTAAAAAGAAAACATTGTCTGAGTACTTCATCTGTTGCTAACTTCAGGGCTGTCATTCCCCTGCCAGCTCTGCCAGTGAGGGGAAAACTTTGAACCACACAGACGTTTTCTTGAGACTGCAACGGTAAGAATTAAAGGCTACTGCAAATATTAATACCTCATCCATCCTCTGCAAGTGTTTCCTGCTCCCAGTAGGACAATTCAAGATGTATTAAGGTCCATTAGCTGCAGCTACACACTAATTTTCAATTTTTTGATGTCGCAGACCACTTTGGTGGATGACCTTTCCAAGGCTCATCTCTCCCTTCCAGTCTCTGCAGAGCTCATGCGTAGCAATTTTGTTCGCTGTGCTAGTAAATCAAACCAACTTCTGTATGGGAGAAAAAAAAATAAGAATCATGGGATTAAGACATCCCTCCACACAGGAAGAGCTGTGGTTTCCACTGGCTCCCACACGAGACCCTGCAGAACCAGCTTTCTTCTGCATGGTTCGAGCTCTCAAGGGCTTTTGTCCCACCACCCAGAAACCCCCTCCAGTCCCTCCTATTCAAGCTTTCAGTTTTCTCCTCCTAATTGTTTCTGACAGCACCAGCACCACTAACATACTAAATGTTCAATATAAGGATGGTATGCCTGGGATAAGACGTCTCAAATTACTAGGTTTGTACCAAGCCCATTAATTAACAAGTTTCAGATCAACACTGAAAAAAAAGAAGCCTTCCAGACACGGGGCTGGGACCCCGATGTTCATCAAAACTGAGCGTGTCCAAGCATTGTCCAGACTCAGAAACTCCAGACTTGCAACGTACAAGAAACCAAATCTTCTAACTCTTTGAAAGCAGGTGCCAGGGCTCCTGCAGCAGCAGCACTCTTGCAGCCCCGGTGTTCCAGGCTCCGTGCAGCGCCGGGCTTTCTTTGTTGTGCAGCACGGGCCCCTTGTTCACAGCACAGCGCTGCATCACCACCTCGACTCTTCTCAGTCTCTCCGCTGGAGGAAATGCTCACTCTTGCATACGAGCAATAATTTAACTGCATCAGAGCTGTGTAAATAATAACGTTGGCAACATACAGAGAAGGAGAGAGTCACAAGGAAAACAGGCACAGCTCATTTCGAGCTCTGAGATCAGAGAGAAGTGTGAATTACTGGTTGTAGTTTTGATCATCCTACATAGATTCATGGCCTCTGAAACTCCAGCTTATAGCCCCTTGAGAAACCTTCTGGGTTTCTTTCTCTCTCTCTTTTTTTTTCAATACACTTCCTGATGATATTATACGAAATGAACCATCTGTCAATGGCAGACATAAGCAGTTTGCATTCCTGTTCTGCGTGCTAACAGCTCAGAGCAGAGTACCACATCCCCACGGTGCTCGCGCATGGTCAAATTAAGTTGATGAAATCACTCTTTGCAACAGCCACTTTCCAACAGTTCTGGCACCTTCACAATATAATTTCCTTTTACTTCTAATTTATATAGCTAAGAAATTTGTTTGGACTGAGATTTTAAAGCTTCACAGCAGAGATGAATTTTGTACCAAACTTGCAAGGCCTTGGAAATAACAGGTGAGTAACTGCGGACATGAACTTCACCCGCGGTGATTCCAGCAGCTCTATGTGCAGTCATTTTTAGCATTGTGATTTTATTTCCTCATACAAAAAACAGCGTCCCTCGGGCAGCCGCAGGAACAAACCCTCAAGAAAATACTTGGAAAGGGTTACATGTGGCGTATAAAATTGCTCTGGAAGACATCGACTCTGCTTTGCCACTTGGTTTAATTTCAAAGCCGTGGTTAGGGCAGCCCATGAGTATGTGCTTTCCTGAATCACTGTCATAAAACAGGCTAGAAATGTCCAGGAAAGGAATGAGGGAAAAAAAGTTATGTTCCAGAGAGGAAGATATGTCTTGTCCTGTTAGGTGAAAAAGCACTTTCCATTCGGCTCTCTCTTCACTTAAAGATTAATAGGTAAATAATGCACATTTTCCTTACATTCTTAACATACCTCTCACGCTCCGGGTGTCATTGCTCTCCTTCTCCTACCAGGCACTTTAACAAATCCCGCTGCCGTGCCTTCCTGCTGGGCTATTAGGATGCCATATCAAATCCTAATGCTCTGACGCATGGGAACAGGAGCAGCAGCACCGGGCGTCCCAGGGCTTGCAGGGGATGGAGCTCCTCAGCGTGACAGCTGCCTGCCAGCGCGCCCCAGTGACATCCCAGCAAACGAGACGGAGAGGCTGTGGGGAGATTACTACAGTCCTGATGAGGATTTGGTTTTGACAGAGCACCTGTCTGGTATTGGCATGTTACAGAAGTGTGTCAGCAATGCGATGTTTGTGACATCCTGCCTGTGACAGCGCCTGAAAGTGCGAGCGCCTTCCTGACAGAGAGCCTGACAGAAGCGTCCCCTTTGTGAAGGTTGATGCTTTTTTCACAAACAGCACCTGGGTGCACCCGCTCACCTTTCAACCTTAAAAAAAAAAGCTGAAATCACAGGTTTTAACCCAGTCCAGCAGCCACCACACCACAAAGGTGATGGTGTGTGCACCACGTGCTAAGGGCTGGCCTATTCCGCCTTGCCCTGCGAGATGCACACGCAGGTGTTAGGTTCTCAGCAGATTACACCCACAGAAATCACTCTTGGTGAGGTGCAGACCGTGGGCCCAGCTTTGCCCAGGCTCTGAACAGGCCTGAGGTTGCTGCTGGGTCCCAGACACAATAGATTTTGCTCCTCCTGTGATGCCACATTCAGCGCTGGGGCATCCTCACCACAAGTGCATCAGCTGCCCACCCGGTGCACAACGCGAGCTGGGTGCTGGAAAACAAAAGTCACAGCAACTGGCATGTTTACAGGGTGTAAATCACCGCAGCAGCTCAGGGCTTGTAGGACCAAGGCCTGGCTTTCTGCTCTTTCAGTTCTTGTCTCTAAAGCAGGGCCAGGACGCTTCTGTGCTGTGGCACATAGCAAGAATGGATTAATTAAGGTTTCTGTAACACTTTGAAGAGGGGGATTTCTGTTAAAATATAAAGCATGCGAGGCTGGTATTTTATAGCTCTGAGTCAAATTAAAAGCAGAGTTAAAGGGAAAGGCAGACAACAGCCAGGGAAAGAAATCACGAAAGGTTGTTTCAGCAGCAGAGCTGTTATCACTGCCTGTCCTCCCTGCTCAAAAGCTGCATTTGATCATATATTCTTCTGAATTATCTACTGCGCATCTCTTGAATGCTAAAGGCAGAAATAAATGCTGGATAAATATCAGAGGGTTGATTTCAGATTACATTGATGCTTGAAGCTTTCAGTCTGTAATTCTAGCTTTCACACCAAGTATTAATTATTTAGCATTATAGGAAAAATTAATACAGGTCACTCAGAAAGCATATATGAACAAAAGCTGGAATACTTTTTTTTTTTTTTTTTCAAAAAATCCCTCTCTGTCAAATTTTACCTACAAAGAGCTTGTCAGAGTTCTTTTGCTCGCCTACAAAATTTATAGCTGCGTCTGTCTCCTGCTTATGAGGCAGGGCTTCTCCTCTGTCGTCTGCCTGAGCAGCCAGAGCCAGGCCCCTTGAACGCAGCAGCAGCTCCTCTAGGTGGGACGTGGGAGCCCGAAATGCTGCAGATACACACCCTACGAACGCCTTGGAGGGACAGGCAGGGTGTGTTACACCTCCTGGTGCATTACGCCTGCTCAGCATTCCCCCACGACCACTGTGCTCTCAGAAAGAGCTTTCACATTTATCCCTTGAGGCAAGGGCAAAGCTCCTAAATCGTGCACTTGTCCACCCTGGCTAGAGGATCAGCTTTGCCAGCATCTATGAAATTCATGGAAATAACATAATGAGAAAAACAACCAGTGTCCTGACAGAACCAGGGAATATCCACATATACTCTATGTGTTTTCCAGCTTCTCTCCTCAGAATTCTCTTTTATCCACGGCAATCTCCCTGAGAGGCAGTGAGTGCACCTGACAGCCTCTCTGTGTTGTGAACGTTGCCCATGAAATGCTTCAAAATCAATACAAGTTCAAGAAAACTTGTGATTACAAAATTATATTTAAATTTTTAAAACCTGCATGAAGAAAGACAAACAATTCTTAAACATTTCCATCAGATGACCTCAACTGCCAACGTACCCCCCACAGTTCTCCGAAGTGTAAAATGAGTTTCCCCAATTTTCCCCGTAAGGCTGCGTTTGACACAAGGGCCCTGTGCTGCCTGGCCATGGCCTTGCAAAGCTACCCCAAACAGCGAAAAAAAATCAAAGGAATAAAATATTCACATAAAATGAGAACAAATAAACGTAGACAAACAGCTGACTTGAAGAAGTAGAAGAACATGCTGAACACCTTGTTTTTTTCAGATTCACAAGTCATTTACAGCCTGTTCGTCTTACTGAGAAAAAAAAAAAAAAAAAAAAAAAAAAAAAAAAAACAGTGAAATCAGCATCTCTTTTCCTCTTAGCCACAGCAAAAGGACTGTAGACGTTAACATACTCAGCATTATTTAATTGAAGAATTATTGGTAATATTTGTGACCAGTTTGCATTTGACTGGCTGTAAGCATCACATGAAGCAGAAGCCAATTACCTTAGCTAAAGAACAATTGCACTGTGTTCCCCTTGGCATCTGGAAGAAACTCTGAAAATTAACTTTGCTCTGGCATATCTTAATTAGAGCAGTCTCTCTCAGCTCACACGTACAAAAGGAATTTACGGCAAGTGGAGCAGGAGATGAAAGAGCAGTTTGCTCTCGTGAGAGAGAAACCGGTGCAGTTTCTGCAGAACCAAGGCAATTAACCAAGAGGTAAAGCAAAGCCCCCAGCTTAGGGTCGGCGTGCCGCCCTTCCTCCAGGACCGCTGCGGGTGTGGAACCACAGCGAGAGCAGTTTGACAGATTTGGCAGTGATTTCATCTGTAACTTCTCTTGGGCCGTTTATTCCAGGATGCGTTTTTAAATAAACGTTTATGTTTTCATAAATATGGTTACTACATTTTCCCTAGGCTCATTTACAAGCAGCTTTACTTCCTCTCCTCTGGCACTGACCAAGGAAAGGCAGGGCCCAGGCCGCACCGAGGCCTGCCCCCCGGGCCGACACCAGGCTGCCCCTCGTCCCTCAGCGGCTGTCTGGGGACATTAATGATTCTGTGACACTGGCTAGTTCACGTCACACGAGGACGAGAACCTCTCGCTTCCAGCAGGCCCTGACACGCTGTGACTAAGTCAGCAAGTCCATCGTGATTGCAAAACCAGCAGCTCTCGGGTGAAGTCCCAAAGGAAGGTAACAAAAATTGCAAGAGGAAAAAAATGCAAAGAAAACCTTCTGCTCTAGGTAACAGCTGAACACATTTATCAGTCTTTAAGGCTCCATGCAAAAGAAGCCAATACGTGAAGAAGAATTCTCATAGGACCACACCTGACCATGAAAGCAAACTGCTTGTAAGAGGCAAGTGCCTCAGCATGGCCCCCACAAACAGCTCCCTGGGCAAGACCCCCCGTGCATGGCCGGTGCTGGCCCTCACCCACACCAGACGAGCGCTGTCCCCCCTCTTCACCCCCCAAAGCAGCTCTGCTGGCAGGGGTGGAGGAAACCCACCAAGGGTTGCTCCAAGGGTTGCTCCAATCATCATTTCATCACTGCCTCACATCTCAGAAAGACATCATCCAGGTAACCCTCGTGGTTAGCAGCTGTGTCAAGGGCAAGAAATGACTGCTAGATAAAGTTAACATTCACTCAAAACTGATGTAATTTGCATTGAAAAATCAGTAGCAATGAGCACATTAATTGGTAATCAGCACAAATGTTAGCCTGTTTTAGACCTCTCGTAGCCCAGGAGCCCTGCCTGCCAGCACATAAGCAAGATTGCTCAGGCGCTAAGGTGGATTTTTCCCCCTCAGACACTTGGAAATGATTTGCTAACCAGAAAGGCAAACACTGCTTAAACGTTACTGTGGAGGACCCAACACAAGGCACCACGGCAGCTCTGGGAACGCTCCGCTGGGACGTGGCTGCAATCTGCAAGGAAAGAGGAAGGAGAACCACATTGATCTTTACCATAATTCACAGACCAATATTACTACTTTTTCACATTACCCAGACGTGGAAACAAAAACTGTGGGTTTACCCGAGGTCAGACCGTAATCCAACAACTGTAATCTAACAATGTCTAATGAGAAGCTGGAGGTAGCCTGGGAGGCAGCTGGGAGGGAAAGGTGAAATCCCGCAGCTGCTGTTAAAATAAAAAATTCTCTTTGACCATCTCTTCCACTTAGTTCTGAAAACGCTATTAAATTACTGCATTCCCTCTGAATTTGCCAGGGAAAAAACATCCAAGAGCCGTGTTCCTGAAATTGTAACAATCTTAATTGGTTAAATACTAATTATCTCCCAACTCTTCAGCATTTATCTGAGATACTGCAGCAATAAGAGTAATTAGCACACAATTGCTAGATTCTCTCTCAACGGTTCAGACTGGCAATAAGGTGTTGATAGTGAGAAACGATCACTTCAAATGTTAAAAAAAAAATAGTTGCCAGAAGAGAGCTTTTTTTTAAAAAAAAAAAAAATTAAAGGAGAAAGCACACAAACACACCCTGTGTGTGCTTGCTGCTTGCAGGGACAGTGAAGGTGCAGGAGCTCCTGGGTGGCATTTGGGGATGCAGCACGAGGACCACGCAGCCACAGAAAGCTTCAATTCAACGCGGGGACTCGCGTGTACATCACCTACACCTCCAGGACAACCCAACGCCTCTTATGGCAAAGCCTCGGGCTCTCCAAAGCTGTGTTTCTGGGGGGACAACTCAGTCCTGACTGGAGCCCAGAAGTGGGCTCCAGTGGGAACTAATCTGAACATTTCATGTTTTAAAATGGACGAGTCATTCAGCTTCGATTAAAAGAAATGGTTACAGCAGTATTCCCATTCCCAGCAGAAAACAATTACTAAGTGGTTAAGGAGATTTTCGGAGCACCCTACAAAACCAGCAAGTCTCCCAGCTGAGAAAGGAGTCAGAACCGCCACGAAACTGCCTTGCCACGCACTTCTTCCAATTAAAAACTTATCAATCAAACTGGGACTCTCAAGGAAAGAAAGGATGCAGACATACCTGGGATCTGCTTTAAAGCATGGAAATTTACTCTTTAATTCTCTGCAGATACTGGTGGTAGGGCTGTTGAGAAAGATTCCTGACTGTCTGCTCAATTTCTTCTTACGTCTTTAATAAAAAGAACTACA
Organism: Heteronetta atricapilla; assembly: GCA_011075105.1. NCBI lineage: Eukaryota > Metazoa > Chordata > Aves > Anseriformes > Anatidae > Heteronetta > Heteronetta atricapilla. Next base: position 35,498,166 of record CM021736.1, on the reverse strand, counting down.
AGAAAAAGGATTCTGAAAATCTCCTGATTCTTGCTTTGCTCCCTGGGGTACCCACAGCATGACAACACTTTTAATACAGAAAGGGACACCGCTCCCTGGGGCACCGCAAGGGACTTCCTGATGTTCTGATAGCACAGTGTCTAATTGCTGATGTAACTATACACCAGGTTAACGAATGGGGAAGATTTTTGTATGACAGATCCTAAGTCACTCTTCCCCAAATATCCAAAGCTTCATTCGGTACCATTAGGCTCGCTCCATCTGTACTTTTACCATCTTCAGTCACCTACAGAGCTCACACACCACTTTGGCCAAATAGGTTTGGAATAGAACTTTTTATAAAAAAATTACTGAGAAAAACAGCAATCCCCTCATCCATCTTTTCTACGGATTTCTTCAAATACTCATTATTTTAAAAGAAAATCCTTTCATAAGGATGACTTATGACATACCCACTTTCTTCAGGTTCTCCCTTTATCCTCCAAACTGATTTCAAATTCTCCTCTCCTGACATTTTGTGCTATTAAGCAGTCATTTATTACCACTGTTGTTTCACACCTTCAAAATATGCACCACGAGTTTATCAATTACAATTATTGTGAGCATCCCTTTTGCTTTTTTCCTCAGAGGCATGTGTTAATTAAATCTAAGAATTGAAGAGATTGTGCCATATTTTCATAACCTTTGTGTCTTCATATGCATAACAAGCACAATACTGATTTAAGTAGCCTTTTTCTCCTTTCTTTAAGAAAGACAAAAGCAAATTCTATTAATCCTTAAGTATATTCACTTTCAGTAGTTTGAAGCACAGAGCATCTTGAAATGAATTTAAATATCTCTCTGATCATCATTCAATAGCTCAGTCAGTTTCAGCTTGTTCGGAGCCTTATTTCTTTGTGTTTTTTTTTTTTTTTTTGGTGTTTTGTTTTTTTTTTGTTTTTTTTTGTTTTTGTTTTCCACTTTAAGGTTAGACAAAGCCAGATTTTGTAAACGGGGGCTCTCAAGAACAGAAGAGCCCCCTGTAAATACATAAACTATACAAAAGGCATAAGTAACTCCTGCAGGATGTCATCATCAAGGCAAAGCTAGAGCTGAGCTCTGGAAACCTCCCACTGCTCTCCCTCCACCTGCTGGGGCAGGAGGATGCTTCCTCCCACACCTCAGCCCTTCAGCTCAGCCAGAGTTAAAACAGGATCAGACAATAAGTTAATCATTTTCCTTTCATTAATGAGGTTTCATAATACATTTTCTTTGTTTTGAATAATTGAAACTGTCATTGTGGTAGGTCATCAGATATCCCATCCACCTCAGAAGTCTCCCTGTAACAGCCTCAAGCTCTATCTGTTAAAAAGTTAATCAAGCTGAAATGTCATGGAATTTAATAACTACCAAGGCAAAGTTCCAAATACCACTAATTACGTTATTTTCCAACAGGAAATAGGCTTTATGGTAATTGACCAAGTATTGTTTTCAGTGACACTGGGCCATTTATTTTTGTTCATCCCGGTTTTGCTCTTTCCCCAGTTTGGGAACAGATCTAAACTGAAGCAGGGACCTGAAGCGAGTGTAACTGCACGCCCACATGGCTCAGACTCAGTGGTTACCAGCTTCCTTGCTCTCCCCAGTTCCCTTTTATTGAGAGACTTTATTTCCAGACCCCAACTGTCCTGCAGCTGGAGTCTCTAAACTCTTGACTTGACAGCTGAGACAGATGACTAAGGGCAGCCACTGACATTTGAAAGTATTTGTAATAAGGACATTCGAATAAAATCAAGGCACAAGCACAAAGACGGGCTGCAGTGTCTTTAAGGCAGCAGTGCTTACAGAATTGTGTGCTATCACACCATAGCAGGCAGTAACGGTTTCTGGCAACTTTAGAAAAACACTTCTAAATAAATAAATAAGTGTTTCACCGTGAACATACTTTTGATAGCAACCAGCTATTCACAGACAAGTGTGAATCCCATGCGGCTTTGTGAATTTGAAATGACTCTACCTGATGTTAGGAGCAGAGACAGAGCCAACACTAAGCATGTGCAGGGTGGGTACAAAATATATGGCAAAAGAACACAAAATCTATATCACATTGATTGGAGTTTTGGCGTTAAACACATTATTCTACGATGCAGAACAACAAAGTTATTCCTTTCTCTTCTTAAAAGAAATAAAAACCTCAATGCAAAGCATGGCATTCAATTTAATTGCATACGAGCGTTAGAATGCTGACTGCAGAAAAATAATAAACAGTATCCCATATGGCTATCAGTGTTTTAATTTAGCGATAAATAAAATGCAGAAGAGAAACTCCAAGGTAATAAACATTTTTCACCTGCGCCCTTCGCATTTTACCACTGCATTACTATTCGTTCTGAATTGTTTGGTGTTCATTGACATAATGGCACAAGCCACTTTTAATCTACTGGAAATATGAAGGTTACTGGCTGGTCGGTGAGGTGGACAGGAAACAGAAACGGGTGCTGTTGTGAACCCTCACGGGCGGACAAGATGCAGGCAGGACAAAACGTTTGTGCACTGCTTGTGGAGCTCCAGCGCGGTGGGCAGCATCGCCCCTGCTCACAGCCCTGCTGCACCCCAACAGAGGCTCCATGTGCAGCTTGCTGCCTTATGCTGAGTGTTAACGACATGCTGGTGTGACGTGCAGATGGATGCCCATCAGACACTTCACCAGGCATGCTGGTACTTGCTGGGAGCCGGTTTGACAGCAGAACGTCATCCCGTGAGAGTTTAAAAGTCCCAGCAGTGATCGAGAGCACCAGGGGGAAATGCTCCAGGACAGCCTCTAGCCTCAGTACCGAGGGCTGGAGTTTCCTAGGAGCACTTTTCTCTGTTACTTTCAGCCCAGCTTTAAATGCAGGTCTCCAACAACATTCCCCAAGGCTCTCTTTATTTTTTATTTTTTTATTTTTTTTTTGCAAAAGTTCAGCTTTTGCCTAAACCTTCCTTTTCTCCACCCCATTAAACATAGTTATATCCCTTTCACTCTAAATCTTCTTTGCAGGGATTTTACCTCCTCCACGTTGCGTCTATCACTAAGATCCAAATCTCACGTGAACAGTCAGGAGGAATATCTATGAAGCGAGGAAAGTCAGAGTGTCACGGAATTAGAGTTACACAACTCTAATGTAGCAGTAATTAAGGATTTATTATATGCCTTTATAGGAAATAACATGATCAGATTATGTGATTCTTAACAGCATTTAATCAGTATCTGAGTATTAGTCAATTAACACAATGATCTGAAGGAATTTGCTCCAATACAAATGGCTTAGTTCCAGATTTGAGAATGGCAAGGTTCACCCCAGACTTACTGCAGGGTCCCGGGGGAGCTCTAACCCCAAGCGTGCATTTCCCCAATCCCCCTTAAGGTGAATTACCCTTCTCTCTCATCAGCATTTGGACAAGCTCGTTCCTCCAGGAGCCAGCCCTGAGAGGCTGGGGGAGACGGGGGTGCAGCCTGCTGCGGTCCCTGGAGAGCTCAGGGAATTTGTGCTTGGTGTCGCTACTCATAGGAGGGCAATGCCAGGGTCTCTTGGTCAGTAATCTTCTGGGATTCAGGTGTTTTGTTTAGGAATCAAGTTGCACAGTCCCCCTCCCCTTAGCACTTAATTGTGTCGTTGGCAATTAGTCACACAGCAGGGGCTGTGGTCGGTGTGAGCCTGACCACCGGGGCCTGTGTCACACAGGGCAGGTGCTAAGGGAGCTGGGGCAGCCTCGGGCTCCACCACGGGTAACAGAGGAATGGTGTTGAGATGAATTTTCCTTTGATGATAGAGAAGAAAGGGAGGAGGCACCATACTTATTACATAAAGTGATTGATTTGCAGTCAAGCTCAGATCCCTTCATTCCTTCCCATGAGAGATTTCATGGCAATGAGCTCTGCCTGCGGCCCCGCCGCTAACAAGCTCTCCGACTCGGGAGGATCACCTGGAGGCCTGCTGTGCCTCAAGGCCTGAGCCAGACCTGTGCCCGGTGCCGGGGCAGAGCGAGCCCATCGCACAGTCAGCACACGCACATAAGCACTGAGCACACGTCTCTCCCTCATTTTCCTGCCACAGGTGGCCTGTATCCACGTTGTGTGTGGTCACTGCAGAAGAAACACCACTTGAAGCGAGGCGCTACCTGCGGGATTTTGTCCTTAGTCTACGTAACAGCACACAGCTCTTGCTTCTCGTCCTTCAGGCTGCTCAGCTTAACTGCAGCTCCTTCCCACACGCTGGAGCAAAATATGAAGGAAAGCCTTTGCAATCACCAACACCCCAGCCAGGAAAGGGGAATCAACCCCTGTGAGGTTGTCAGGAACGAACTCCATCGGATCAGCGTAGTTTTCCCCCATGGCAGCTGTGCAGACGGGCAGGGGACAGGCTGTGGCTCTGAACCTGTGCTGGTTGCACAGGGACCCCCCTCCAAGCCCGCAGGCCCTCGTGGGTTCACTGTCCCAGTTTATGGCTCTCTATGAAGGCTGCTCTATTTTCACCACACCAATTCCCTGTTTATACTTTTATTTTTCTAAACCCTATCTCATTTTAGTTCAGTACCTGCACTGCTGCCCACCAGCTTCCTAAGCAGCATGCTAACAGCAGCATGCCCTGTACTCCCTCCACAGCACGAGCCAGCTGAACAAGGGCCGGCAGCACCGTAGCCATGGATATCTTCTCCCACATTGCTCATCCCTCAGCTCACAACTCCACCTTTCCCCTCTTGCTGTCAGTTTTGGTTCCAAGTGACAGTGCTCCAGTCCCAGGCGGGTGCAGGGGCTGTGCAGGGACACGTCTGATATGCCAGCAGCATCTAAACACCTCCTGTGTCAGCAACCAGTTACGAGACTTGTCACCTTGTTTGTTTCAGAGCAATGGAAATTGCTTTCACCGTGTTTGACCACAAAGAGAGGGAAAAGGCCAATGCATCCACATGAATCTATTCAGCAAACTGCTACCAATGAGGATAATTCACCTCTCACCCGTCCCACTAGCAAATCTTAATTCTCCTGTGATGTTTGCAAGTTTTTTTTTCTCCTCCTTTCACAAACTCTTTGTATTTTCTCTTTGCTGTACCCACGTACATCAAGTGAGAATTTAAATTGTCCCATATTTGCATTTTGCCAAATCCTGAACATTCTATGGAGACAGTTCAGAGAGGTGGAGCAGAAAAAGGCCTCGAACCCCCGCCTGGCCTTCAGCACAGGAATCGAGCTTGGCCTCAAATTCCCAACCAGGAGCTGGAAAACACAGGTATGAATTCAGAAATCCTCCAGCCTGGAGCAAAGCCAGCCAGGAGCAAAGGAGAAGAGAAATTTCCTCACGTGTTTCTATCAGCTGTGACAACAAAGAACGATCACTGTTCAGTACACACGTCCAAGGGTGTGCCTCGGTCCTGCCAACAGCTTCGCTCCTTTTTGTTTAAAAAGGAAAGAAGAACACAGCAAAGGTGAGACCAGGGGAGCTGGTCTAGGTGAATCCGCATTTATCCAACCACTCCACTGCTGCTTCAGCTGAGGGGGATGCCACAGCTGGGCAACCCCGTGTCCTCTCAGCTCCATTTCTTTTCTTTCAGCCTCAGTCTATCGTGGAAGACAAGTGCATCTGAGTGCATCTGAGGTACCTCAGAGCAACACAGGAAGAGTATTTCTTGATATCTTAGGAGCTGTCAACATTTTGAAGAGGTTTTCTATGCTTTAAACGCACCTAAGCACTACAGGATTGTTTATATATTTATTTATTTTAACTGGGAATACCAGCTCCAGAGACACCAACAAAGAGAGCTCTACAACTTACTCGGCAGCGAATGCGAAAGCTCCCGCTGTGCGCCGGCTGAGGATCGCGGTGCTTTCACCCACTGCTGTGGGGGCACACATCCCACACAACTCCAAATACCGGCTAAGGCCCCTTCTCACAGCTGCCAGCAATTACTTTTCACTCCTAAGCAACTTACAGAGTTGCTTAACTTTGGCAGGAAGCGGTGTTGCGGCCATGCTTCCATGGAAATCCACGCTGATATGGTTATTTCTCTGAAGGAAATTACTGCTCTTCTCCTTTGGAGTTAATCAGATATTATCCTAAGCACAAAAGGAATTCTTAATGAACGGATTATGAACATTCTGAGAAACTTCATGAAATAATTTGCAAAACAAATGAAACAATCTGTTAGCAAAGAATGAAAGGATTTGAAGAATAAAACGAAAAGGATAACTTTGTTATTTCCTGTAATAAACTCATTAACTTATATTCAAATTAGCTACAACATTGGGAATCTCAGCAAGTGTTGATTGCCAAAATTCCCAGGGCTGTTGCTAATTCATCAAAAAGCTCTTTTTTCTTTTATTTTTCTTTTATTTTTTTATAGATATGGAATTGCTGAACTAGAGCAAATAAACAAGCCATTGTGGATTAAAAACATATATATACACACACGTTTTGACACACTTCTGGGGCTGAAACGTGTGGAGGAGCCTGGACAGGCATGCACCAAGCCTTGTGGCCGGGGGGCACAGCAGCCTTGTGCTGAAGGCATCCCACCACATTTACATTTTATTTACATTATGCTGTAAAGTAAAAAAAAAAAAAAAATGTTTGTACACGGTTATTATTCCCTTTACACAGCGTCTGCCAGGAGACTATAAATCCAACATTTATCTGGGAAAATTGCTATAAATGGAAATTAACCAAATCCTCAATCTTCATAATCAGGGCAACTTCATGCCCAGGATTCCCAGGTGGCTTTTTAAGAGGAAAGGGTGAATCTTTATGTTTGCAGAGAGCAAGTAGTAGGAATATCACTGCTCTAAAAACATTTAAACTGCAGACAAGCATTTCTTCAGATACTTTTAGGCTCAGATTCACCATAAATTTCAAGGTCACCAAGTCTTATTATTCCTTCTGTGCCCTATTATGCCTGCTAAGCTGGCACCTGCTAAAGTGCAGCAGCACAGGCACCAAAGCCAAGGGACTCAGCAGCTCTCTTCCAGGGTCTAAATTGCTGTAAAACCGCGTGCACCAAGCTAACACAGGCTCTGGCATTTTTATAGACTGAGGTAGACAGAAGAACACCTAAAAATCAAAACCTAAATTAAATCTCCTTTGACCTTTCTGCACAGGCTGGGGTTGGTGCTGGGTGCGGGAAGCTTTCCCTTCATGTCTGACTGGGGCATGAATGAAGCCAAAGGAATAGCACAGCAGCAGCACAGAAAAGTGCAGCAGCAGGTTTGTGTTGCACTTAACTGGAAATGTTTTCCTCCATTTTCATTTCCTATTTTTCCTCTGTCATTTCTCTTGTTGATGGGTGAAGGAGGAGGTTGTGCTGTGATGGGTACAGGACCCTCCTGATCAGGGTTCCGCTTCTGCGGGATGACCCAGCGCAGCGTGAGCGCAGTGATGGTACAGAATTGATTTAGAGAGCACTTTCAGTTCTACTGAAGAAAAACAGTGTAAAATGCTGAAAACTGCATGTCGAGGCCAGTGCAGATGAACCTGGGAGAGGAGGTTAGCTGGCACTGAGCTGCTCCCAATTGCCTTCACCCCGTGCTCCCTGCCTGTAATGCCATCAGACAGCTCCTTCACCCCACCGTGGGCACAACAGGGACCTGAGAGGTGTTAAAAGTCTCCTTACCTGTCTTTGTCTCCGTTTTCACTCCAGCACAATCGCCAAGACCACACGGCGTGCTCTGATCGCCCAGCACAGCTGCGAAGTCACCAGCTGAGGACATCCACATCAGGGTGACCACCAGCATCCCCCAGCACTCAGGGACCCGAGGACACCAAGAGCTGCATGACGGCATCACCGTGTGTTTGCCGTCTCCTGGGTACCTGCACCAAGGCCTTGTAGGAAAGTGACCCTTTTTCTGCCTAAGCAGCTTTCACATAACAGCAGCATTTATTCAGGACACCATTTCACAGAGGCGCTGCTGAGATACCACCAGCCTTGTGCTACAGACTGCACGGGGTGGAAATATCACCTGGTGGAGCAAGGGAGGGAGTCCTGGGCTGCCAAGTGGAGGCTCAGAGACCCTCAGATAGTTATGAGCAGCCAAAAGGGATCTTTGTTTACTAAAAGAGGAGACATTTAAACGCGAGTCTAAAATTTCAGTGAATTTTTGGCTGTTGCTTCTTTGCTCTTCTGCGTATTTTTCATGTATATTTTATGAACTTCATTAGAATTTCAGGGAGATTTTCTCCAGTCTGAAGTGAAATATTCCATGCTTGGTTTTATGTAGTAGTATGAAAACCTAAGAATGAAGACCATGGTTTTATGTTTAAAAACTGCATTTTTTAATGGAACTTTTCTTAGATGTGGCACGTTTACTGTCATGGACTTCTTTTATTATTATTTTAATTCTAAGACATTTTAATGCCTTCTTTAACATGGAGTGGTATCGTTATGATGTGTCATTTTTTTTTTCTCCATAAAATGCATGATGCTGCAAGGAGGATGCACTTGTTAATTATAACCTCTATTGGAAGAGTGGCTGCTTCTAAAAATATTTTCTTCAATCATATAAATATTTTCATGAAAATCTTTGAAAGTATCTTGGGATGTTTCATCGCAATTTTAGTGCATTAAATGCACAGGCAGCATTTTCAGCTGGAGGGGGAGGAGGGGTGGAATTGTCACAGGTTCAAGGAATTGCCTTGCAAATGGATGTCCTAACATCCAGCTCGGACAAGGAGGCTATCCATCCCATGGCGTACAAAACAACAGTGACACGACAACAAGCTGGCATGAGGTCAGTGTGTATAACTACTTCTATTCCTGCCTGATCAGCTGTAATTTGGTGTTTAATATGCTGGATCACAAAAAGACTCTGAAGGGGAAGGACAGGTCCAACACATCGACTCGCTAAACCCTCATTAGCCCACCAAAAAAAATGAAAGTCCAGATCCATTTGTGATCCCTTAACAATCGTTTCACAATAACACAATAACAGGAGTTCAGAAGCACATGTTTTCTCTGAACCTACACGGTAGCTGGGCAGGTATCTGTAATAGGTGAGGAAAGGACAATGATGGCCAGGGATTCCCTTCCCACTGCAGGAGCAGCTGTGCAGGCAAAGGTTTCATTGGCCATCAACAGCAGGACTCTTAGAAAAGGGTGAGCGATTGTATCTGACCCGCTACGGCCACTGCCAGCAGCACTGTTAAATTTTATGGGAATTCTCTTCGCCAGAAGGAAGATGGCTAGATGCTACAAAGTCTCTTTCAGAGCTGTCCTGATAAAATGCAATAAAGCTCCTCACTCGGTTGCAAGTGTGCCTTACACAGTCAGATGCTGTGCTGTCAAAGCCATGAAAATGATGCCCTCAAGAACGGCACTGATCACACCGTAGACAATTTAGTTTTAACATGGCCTGTTGTTACACTGCTCAAACTTTCTTTCCCTACAAAGGTTCTGGTTCCTGGCCACGCGGTCCTAAAACAGAGCAGAGCAGAACTGCGCCATCCTGGGGCACCCGAGACTGGGGCGTTTGGGTTGGCTTGGTCCAACCCAGCCAGGCAGCTCCGAGCACGGGGGAGATGGGTCGCAGCAGAGTGGCAGACAGCACAGTGCTGATTTTTGAAAGGCATAAAACAGGGACATATCTCCAGCTGTTGGTGGAGAACCTCCCTGTTCTCTCCAAGGCAGCGCTTCTGATGGCTTCCCACCCTTACTCCTACAACCTGGAGCACGAGGAGGGGACACAGCAGAGGGAGGCAGCCAGAAAGGAGAGGAGATAGAGAGCTGCAGCGCTGCCAGACTGCAAATGTTCACCCACAGTCACCAACACAGCACTCAGTGAACTTGTTGTTTTAAAGCAGCGCTGCAAACCACGGTTTCTTGGCAGTTAATACGCACCACAAATCACCTCACGTGGACGCAGGCTGCTCCACAGCACAGCGACTAAGCACAGCACGAACCGCACCACCAGTGACAAGGCTATCTATAGATTCAGTGCCCAGTATAATGAAGCTTCAAATTCTGCTGGAGCCTCTAAAATCTATTAATTTTAATTTCCATAATGTGTGTGTTAGAACAGCGGGATTGTGCTTCCAACAGGAGAAAGAGAAGCGCCGTCCAATTTGACCGCGCACGTAACACTGCGCAAGCCACCATCACCGGCACGGTGAAGATCTGGCAGGGGACAGCCTTCCTAAGCTGAGATGTGATGCAGATATGTGTCCTTTACCTAAACACCCGAATTTGCATAATTTGCTTGCTGTTTGCAGCCTTTTCTTGGTTCATATATTAAAACAACCTTGTCTATTTAATAAACCCCAATGTAGTGTCAATGCCCATGAATTCCATTGAATTAGACCATTTTTTTTCCCAGACTAATAAGTAGCAGTAGCAGTCCAATTTTTATTACATACTTAAATTTAGATTTTAAATTTTAAACAACCGAACGCTGAATTGAATTTTGCATTTAGCAGAGATGCAAATCCCGTAACTGGTAGTTTTGAGTCTGCAGAGGTTTGACTATATTGCTTTAAAGAACCAAAAGACAATTATTGGCAAAAAGTCATTTTAGCTTTAGTGTTCCATGGTTGCAAAGGGCTCTGTTATAAAAGAGACTAGGATGTTTTTATTATTTGTCTCTTACCTTGATGTCAAGCCTACTGAAATTCTCTACAGCCACACATTTTATGACACAATATTTAATATCTAACACAGACACGAAACAACATAAAGAGATGGTATGATACATCACTGTTTCTTCTTCCATTAATACGGCAAGGTTTGCTCACAATATAAACCATTTTAATCAGAGGAAAATAAAGTTATTGCTCTGATGCCCTGGAACACCTCTGAATTACAGGAAATTACAGTAAAAATAGATTTGGAGAAGTAGTGGAGTAGCAGTCCTGGGGAGGAGACATTCTCAAACAAAAGCCGCTTGCCCTTCCATGGGCCTTAGAGTCATAGAATCACAGAATCACGTTGGGAAAGACCTTCAAGGTCATCAAGTCCAATTATCAACCCAACCTACCGAGTTCCATCACCAAACCGTGCTCCCAGGCACCGCGTCCACACATCCCTTAAACACCCCCAGGGATGGGGTCTCCACCACCTTCTCCCTGGGCAGCCTGTCCCAGTGCTTGGCTGCCCTCTCCATGAAGAAATTCTTCCTAACACCCAACCTAAACCTCCCCAGCACAAGTTGAGGCCATTTCCTCGTGTTCTATTGCTTGTCCTCTGAGATAACAGACTGACACCCTTCTCATGGCAACCTCCTTCCAGGCAGTTGGAGAGAGCAATGAGGTCTCCCCTCAGCCTCCTCTTCTCCAGACTAAACCACCCCAGTTCCCTCAGCTGCTCCCCATATGTTTTAGTCCCCTCACCAGCTTTGTTGCTCCTCTCTGCACAAGTTTGAGCAACTCAATATCCTTGGAGCGAGGAGCCCAAAACTGAACCCAGTACTCAAGGCACAGTCCCACCAGTGATGTGTACGAGGTAGCAGACATTTCCCACGCTGTTTCTGATACCCTTTCCTTTGGAGCAATATGAAAATGGACCAAAGACAGGCCAGGTAAGGCCAATGGAACGAATCTGTGCCTTCAGTATGCCTCAGCTACACTACTGCCTTTTTGAATTTACTTCAACAAGAGCTGGCTGCCAAAAATCTCCCCTAAGGACACAAAATTCTCCAGCCACATAGCTCACAGTGTACATAGCAAGCGTGCATGGCTCGTAGACGACAACAACATTATTTTCTCTCAATAAAGAACTTCTGCCTGCAGCGTCGCTGGCAAATGTTAACAATTGCTTCAACGGGAAAAATAAATAAATAAAGACTAAATAAAGCTTTTTTTTTTTTTTTTTTTTTTTTTTTTTTCACAATGGCAGTAGAAATTTTCAAGTGGCTGCACGCAGGAGGTCCAAACAGTGAGCTGGTGCAGGAGGCTGCAGCTGTATAACACCCGATGGTGCTGCCGAGCCCAGCAGCAGCCACGGGAGCAGGCTGGCACCCGCCTGCACCCGCTCATCGCCAGGAGGATTTGAGAGTTTGCACCCTGAGCATTTAGAAGGAAAAGAATTCATGCTGCCGTCTGACAGAACTCCCGATACATTTGAGTAACAGCTGACTTACTGTTAACCGCACTTTGTTTTTTTCCTGCTACATGGAGATGGATTCGTATCACCTGATGAAGGCACTGCGGAAGTGTTAAAGGAAAACTCAGGATCCAAATCTGAGTGAACAAAAAAAAAATGTTACTGAGGCCCATTTCTAGCTCTAAACCCATTCAGAGCTGTTCCCAAGACAGAGCACACGGTCTGCCTGGTAGAAGTGCTCGCTTTGTGAGGGTGGACAATCAAAGACAGACTCAGGGTAAGCTGAAATATATTTTCAAGTGATGTTTTGCCTCCTGCACGCTTGTTAGAGACATCCTACGACTCTATTTGGTATCACTCTGCCTGTTTTGCTGTGCTGTTAAGCAATAATGAAAGAGGGGGCCTTCCAGGCAGAATTTCCTGTACCTACAGACAAAATCGATGAAGCACAAACAAACCCAGCACCGCGACATCCACAGCGGGAACAGAAAAATCCAGATTTGCAGACCTCTTCCTCTGCTTTACCTGGGTCAGTACGAGACTGGGTTAATTCCCATGCAGCCGCCACGTACAGGCAATGCGTTTATGAATGCTGAGTAATGGAGATGGTGAAATTCACAGCAACCTCAACGCCTTTACGCAGAAACTGTTTCCTTACAGCCCGGAAAAGTCACTTTTAAAGCCCACAGAAATGTGCAGAAGAATGACTTTTTCAAGCACCCATTGGATTACATTCTGAAGGCGTTCAAGAACAGTCTCTGTAGTAAAGCAGGTGGTGTGGGACATGCTAATATTGGAGGTGAAGTGAAAAGCTAGCCCTGAACATGAAATATTCTGAACGTGGCTGAAAAAAAAAAAAAAAAAATGCTTTGCAGAAATGGCAGTTTCAGCAAACTGTAAGTATAGTTTTCACTCAAATTGTATTTCAGGGGCACTTAGATTAGCACGTTACTGCATCCAGTAACCTGTCCGTGCTCACAGACACAAACTGGGAGTTTTGCCTTTTGTGAGAAACCGAGGTCTCCGCTTGCAGCAGCAGAGGCCACGTGCAGGAACCTCTGAGCGAGAGGTCTCTGCTTCTCCATGGGCCGTCCCCTGCCTGCATCCCACACCCACAGAGCACCATGTTCCCTGCTGCCCCCATCCCTGCCAAAATCCTGCCCGGTCTCCTCGTCCCCATGGCCCCCCGTCCTACCAGAGGTGCTCATCCGTCTTCAGAGGGTGGTAGCACCGACAGCACTTGCAGTTTCTGGCAGTGGAGTCTCACATCATCATCCAGGAACCTGCAGGCAACTCAATTTTTCCTAGAGAAAAGCAGTTTTGAGTTTATTGCAGAAGGTAAGTTAGCTGCCAGTCTTCACCTAAGCTAGTGAAAGTCTACCAAGGTGGGAACGTGCCCAGCTTCGCTGGAAGCTCACAAGGACACACAGGACAGATCTTATTAAAAACACAAAAACTTGGTCCCTGGGTTTTCAAGAGCAACTCCTCACCTTGGCTGCCCATGGTGCTGAGACGCTTAACAAGATTTTTCAGAGGATCTGAAAAAAAACCTTGTTGCTGGGAACAGAAGCACCCGGGGATCAGCTGCTCCCCTGGAAAGCACGGCTCTGGCACCCCCTGCACCAAATCTCTGTAAATACTCTGCACAGCCCACAGAACAAAACACCAGGAAAGAAAAATGCAAAATAAAATGCTCCACGTTGCATCCAAGCAGCCGGGGAGCTCAGCTGAAAAAGTCTGCCGGGAAAGGAAATTGTGTTTTTCTGCAGCCACTCTTGTAGCTGAAGTCAGCTTAAGGAACACTGAGCCTTTCCACCTGGCTTCTCCCGGGGAAGCTTGAAGGCATTAGAGTGCAGAAGTGATGGGTGATTAAAGGCAAGTGACTGCGAAGCCGTGCTCTGCTTCTCTCCCGTCACAGCCTTCACCCCGCCAGGCTCGAGGGAGCGCTGCAGATGCGCTCGGTGTACGCTCACAGCCAGAACCAGACCCTGCGGTGCCTCTGAACAGGGTCTGTTGGTGGGGAACTTGCAACCCGATCACGAGCCGCACAGCTCATCTGCCACATTTCCAGCTCCTGCTCTCGACAGCAGAGGTGTTCCCCAGAATTGTCTTGTGCGACGTGCCACGAGAGAGCCTCAGCACGGCGAGCACTGCCTGGGGACGAGCCCCTTTGCTGGGGCCAGTCCTGGGCAGCCCACGCAGAAATCGCAGAAAATCTTACCTAATTTGTTAAACGACAGCTTCTGTGCTTGTGGAGGTGTTCACGACGTTACAAGATGACTTACAAAGCCGGTCTGCAGGACTTGAGGTACCAATGGTCAGGGAGGTCTGCAGAAGGAGCTCTCCTGGGAAAAACCTGGCCTCAGGTTTGCAAGTCCTTCAAAGCCCACCTTCAGCTGTGGATGCTGGCTATCTAGCCACAGGATTTTGCTTTTGCTTATTCATTTATTTATTTCTCCCCAGTCTTGTATCAGCTCTGGTGAAAGGAAGCTATTTAAAGCTTCAGTGCCTTCCCGAAAAGTCTTCTGTGAAAGTTTAGAGATGTTTAAATAATGTTAGGTGTATATGGGCAGAAAATGCGTGCTGCCTCCTGTGCCACTAAGGAATTAACACGGTTATTTTACACAAACACTTAATATTTCCCTCCCGTGGAAAAAGAAAGAAAAAAAAGATTGATTTTTTAATCCCATACAGCCCATTCCCACCATTGTGCAGGCTGCCGTGGCACAAAGTGGGGCTGTATCACCACGGATAATGTTGTCTTTGGAATCTCTAAATGAAGGTACGTAATGATGGGAGCACACTGCTATCGGCACTCCGTTACAAACACATCTCGTAATGCTGTGGGCAGTGGTATCAAATTAAAATACACACTAAATCCTATTATCTGGCACTTTATTTAGCAATTCGCAGCTTGCCAGCGCAGCATGCTTGTAATTCATTAGGATGAATGTTGAAGAAAAAAAAAAAAAGGAAAAAAAAGCTCTTTCTTTGTAATTGTACTTTAAAGGCAGAAACACAAAAGCTTCACAGCAAATAAAGCACTTCTACACCTCTCCCAGATGGAGTTTCTCAAGCCTGGGGAAAACTTTAATTCAGGCAAAAAAATGTACAAAGGCCTCGGAAACCTTCACTTGTGATGCTATCTGCTGTGCAAATAGCTTTATAACAACCTACTGAGAGCGAGCGGTGGTTTTGCCCAAGCCAGATTTTCACAGGAAATCTGAGATGTTGGCACACCTGCGAGATGCTTTATTTGCCCGTTGGCTGAAACTGAAATGGAGGCGAATGGGCAGGCTCTGGTGAGGAGAAGACAGCCCTGCTTACGGGGAGGAGAGGCTGCTGATTCCCGGCCATGTTTCCGTGCTGCTTTCTCTCTGGTGAAAACATTGGATTTTGCAATGCCTGAATCAATTACGGGAGAGCCCCAGAAGTCCTTCCTTCCCTCCTTCCTTCCCTCCTTCCATCCACCTGTCCATCCGTTCTTTCTTTTTCCAAAATCACCCGCTGCTGCCGTGGTCTCTCAGAGGTTTCCCTGGGCGATTCCCCCCCGGCGGGTCCCAGCAGAGCCCAGCCCCGCCACCTCGGTCCCGCACATCTCCCTGAGCCCAGACCGAGAGCTGTCTGCACAGCCCAACACAGCTGGGGTGCTGCTCTTCTGGTACGGGAATGTGCATATCCAGTTAATTCAGTACCCCCCACCAGTTAATAAAAAAAATGAATGCTAGGTTATCCAAAGTGATCGCCTTCGCCTCGTCCACATCACTCTGCTGTAAATTGCGCTGACCTATTCCTACAGAAAAGGCACCCGGAAAGCACGATGCTCCGTGTGAATCCAGTGACCCATTGCCTGCTTCAATGACATGACGCTCGTCACGCTGAAAGCCATGAATAAACACGTCTTAGCATTTTCAGTCCCGTCCTGCCCGAGCAGGGTTAACACTTCGCATCATTTTGTTTCCGAGCTTACATTAAATCCATTCTGAAGTGGAGCTGCAGCAGAACGAGGCGCGGTGTAAGTCACTTAGCCACAGCGCTTTACTTTCAATTTACATCGGAGCTTTTTGACCCCGAGCTTATTGCAGCAGCAAACGAGACCGTAAAATTGGAATAAGTGCCTGCCTGGTCCGTGATTTGGCAAACACTGCAGTCCACCAACTGCCCAAATTGAATGTGGGCATTTCAGCAAATCACCGCCTAACAGCTGCTCAGCCCAGCGTTATGAAGCCTCAGTATAGATATACATTCAAAGCACTTCAGTTTATTTCTGCACTAATTAGAGTACCAGGACTCATTCTGGATTTCAGGGAACTCTGCTGCAGCCGCACGCAGGGCTGCAGACAATTCCGTAGCAGTCTCGTACCCTACTCACCATCGCCTGTGAAAACCGCACGTTTTCCCTTCCATTCGTTAAGGTGAAGGAACTCCAGGATGCTAAAACAACCCGCCCGTAAGAGGCAGGCCAAAAGCACCGTTACCAGGGCACGTTTTAGCTGAGAAGCACTTCCTCGGGTCCCTCCTGCCAGGCTTGGCTGGGTCTGGGCATCTCTCCATCACCTGCAGAAACACCAGCACCTGCATCACAGCGAAGAGACAGCTTCCCACACACACACACCTTCAGCTCCTGCCCTGTGCAGCTCAAAGGGCCGGGGTACGGCCGTGCTCCCCTGCCAGCCACCGTGACCACGTGCATCCGTCCCCCTGCGCGCATCCTCTGCACCAGGAAGCCGAGCGCCCCATGGGACGCTGAGGAGTTGCTCCCCTGCCCTTGTCCTGCTGCCACCGCCCACGGGACACGTCCCCCATGGACAACCGGCAATGCTTTTACTGCCGGATCAGTTTTATCCCACAAAAATGTCTCCCGGTCAGAGAACGGACCGCATAATTTTGTGTTGCTGCTTCATGGTACGGGCAGTCATTGGAAAACAGGAAACGGCTAAGACAAGAAAATCCTATTCTGCAGCATATTAAGAACATTTTAATAGTCCCTTGACCATGCCCTTGTAGCTTATGATTATAGTGGCCCCACCAGGAGAGCTGCACCAAGCTCTGACTGCTTTTCAGGGGGTGGGAGGAGACGCAGGCGGTCGCAGCCAAGACGCGGTGCTGAGCCCGGCAGAGCACCAAGCACACTGAGCAGGCCGGTCGCTTCGCATCTTCCTTCCATGGGGCTCCCGCTGTCCTGAGGGAGCCAAGAATGTGCCAGAAAAATGTAAATCCATCATTTTTCCTATGTAATTTCGGTCCTTTCATAACTCCTTGTTTGGAGTACCCGTGTCAAATGCGCATTTTAGCATCCCCGTACTAGCCTGAGCCTGCCAGCTTCTTCCCCCTCCAATTCACCTTGTAATTTTCTGATCTGATCACTCATCCTTTGAAAGACAAATGAGATTAATGCAGGGATTAATAGTGAATACATATCCAAATATATAGCCAATATATCCAGAGTCTCAGGGTCTAGATCTTTATACAGATTTACACAGTTCTATATGCAGATTTTTTTGTATGAAACAGTCTTTTTTAGCCACAGAAAAAAGGATTTTTCCTGGGAAAAAAAAGAAACCAACTGCATGATCCCATTTATCAAGCCTCCAGCAAACAAGAATCCCCCCCAAAACTGAAAAAGCCAGACCCTCTGGCGTTTTGTTTCTTCCTTTGGAGACTGAGAGCAGCATCAGACAGCACGCTCAGAGCCCAGCACAGGCTCTAGCTCTCCCAGCGTACTTCTGCTGTTCCAGTTTTTCCTCACTTTCCTTCTGAACAAAGGCAGGCCTTTCAAGAACGTGCAACCTGTGGTCGCATAATTATACACTGGGGAAGCAGAGGTCAGTTTTCTCAGCTGAAGTATTTTTACAAAATAAAAAGTGCAAGAAAAATGCTCCTTTCTTTGCTAATTGTAAATGGATGTAAAGAACCGCACACCCCCGCACACCACACATCGGTGAGACCAAACAACACCATAAAGATGTTGTTGGACAGCCTTCGCTGTACAAGAAGCAAGACTGGGCCCGTAAATAGAAATCCTGTAAATTCCAGCAAATTATGCTGCATCAAACTAAACGAAGCTGTCAGGAGCTGGGGTGACTTGCCCTAAGCCACCCCTCAGCACCCTGACCTTTGCGGGGTGTTCCACAGCTGGTGAGGCTTGCCAAGCCAGAAAAAGGGATCTGGATAATAATTTCCCATTAAATGTAACGCGGACTGGCTCCAGCAGGCAGCTGTAGGAGTCCCACCACCAGCAGTGCCCAGAGGAGCAGTCGCTCACCAGGCTTTACCCCAACACGTCCACCGGCTTACCTGCTGCCTGCAGAGCTCCGTCCTCCGAGGTGTGGGACCGCTGCCATCACCAGCAGGAAAATCTACATCACCCACATCTAGCTTCACTGCTCTCATGTTCCCACTGCAAAAAAAAATCCTCAAATTTTATGTAGCATAAATGCTGAATTTTTCCCTTGCTTTTCATATTTGTCATAGCAAACCATGCCCTTTTTTGTGTGGGGGTTTTGTTGTTGTTTTCTCGCACTAATCAAAACCACGTAAATATATTTGAGGCCAAGCATTCTTCTTACAAGTGGTTGTTATTTGAAGACATTCCAGCACTGGCCAGCATGCCTTGACAAACCCCGGTGCCGGGTGATTTTGTTCCCCATGACAGCCCCCGGGGCTGCTCAGGACCCCCCGCTGCCCCCAGGGCTCAGCACACCTGCTGCAGCCCCTGCCCAGCACGGCCCCGGAGATGCCGAGAGCGAGCGGGAAGAAGGGCTTGTCTTCACAGAAAAATGTATTTTCTCCCACAGCCTTCCCCGGAGGCTTCAGAGAGGCAGGAACAGGGAAAGCCAGAAAACTCTCATACTCGGGCAGATTAACATCCATCTATTCAGAACGGAGGAAAAAATAGTATGTCGTGGGGTCAGCGCCTGTTGGTGGCAACCTCATTACAGTCTAGGTCTCAGAGTGGTACTAGAGAAAAACAGAGTGTGGTTATTACATTAATGTGTTGTGAACATATTTATTAATAAATATTTAATAACACTTATGAGAAGCAAGCCATAAAGCCATAGCTATAGTGGGAAAGGACAGAGGCTGCAGTCCCTCCTGCTGGCAGGCGATACAGCCTGTAGGTACCGGGCCGTCCTCTCCCCGACCAGGCTGCTCTCACCCACGCTGCGTTTTTTGGCACCCTGAGCCCGTGCCCTCCCCTGGACCCGTGTTATTTGGGGCTGAACCCCATGGGAGGACGGTGGCTGGTACGAGCCCAAGCTGTGCCAGGGATGGTGCTGGAATCAGAGCGGGTTTTCAGTGCCGGAGCAAACAATTTCACCACGTTCCCCTGGTGCTTTCCCCTTGTTCGTCTTGGTGGCACGCGCACAGCTCCCACAGCAAACGGACCGGCTGGCTGTGCTGAGCTGGGAAAGCTAATACTGGAGTGGCTCCAGACAACTCTTACCCCTAGGAATTCAAAGAGCTCACGTTAAAAGAACTAACATCTGCAGAACATCAGGCATCCCAAAACACTTACCTCGGGTTAGCTCTTCTTTAGCAATTCTATAAACAACTTGTCCTAAAAATAACCTGACAAGGAGAGGTCAAATGCAGTACAGCCATTACATGCCCCAAGATCAATACTACTAAAGTACAGAACAATTCAAAGCACGCCTCCAGAACCTTCCTCTCTTTATCCATCATCAGACTAACATAACACTGATGGTTCCATCCATGGGGAAAACAAAGACTAAAACGCAGTAAGCAGTTGTGTATTACGGAATAGAAAATTTAAAAAGGCTAGCACAAAGAAACATATTTTCTTTGAACTAAAAGATACAGAACATTTTCTTAATAAAACCATATATCCCTTTCAGCCCCTGTAATTAAAAATTGAATTCAGTTTAATAACGACGTGAACGTGTGCCTGGTTGTGTGAGCTGGGTCCTGCATTTATCAGAAGCCCTGTGGCTGTCACCAGCTTACCGACCTAAGTGTGGATTTGGGATCTAGTGAGATCCCTCATGCTCCTCACCCTGTCTCCGTTTCTCTGTGCTCTGAAAAGTGTGTTCTTTTTTTTCTTTTCCTTGCATTAAATTGTTCAGATTCCAGGGACATTTCTCTTTCTGCAAGCACATGCACCAGTAGATGAATATATTACAGGAATTAGGATAAACACAACTGACATCAATAAAAACTCACAGAAGCATAAACTATTACTTTCTGTAAAAAGTGTAATCCTGGGAAGGACCATTTCTAATGCTGCCATCCTCTAGGGCCTTCAATTAGGGCTGTTTGTTTCTCTCCTCTTCAGGCACTAATAAATCTCCAAAAGAACAAATAAAACAGACATCCCATTATATCGCAAATACATAACTCCTACAAAAAAATGAGGTGCCTCTCCTGTTGTCCTATCCCCATGGTAACAAATATGCTCTGGAAAAGAAGGAAGGAAAAGGGCAATGATGGCCTCAAAATAAGAAGCCCTTTCCAGTGCTGGAACCACCACAGATGCTTTGCCTTGTCCCGCATCCCCACGGGGCTTGTGCCCAGGAATGTTCTCGTCTCGGATCAGCAGGAGGAAGGTAGAAGCATCATGCTCTAGGATCTTTTCTTCCCAATACTCTTCCCTGGTCTAATCAAGTACTTCTACTGCTCTTAGCACCACGGTATCAAGACATCATAGTGGATTAAGAAATTAAATCATTGCTGCTAATGAGGCCTGCATCCACAGCCCTCAGATTTCCATGCCCGTTGGGTAAACAGCACAAATTTGGCAGCAGAATTCATTACAGGCACCACATGCGGATGAAAATACATCACTGATCCTAATGCATAATAATCCTGAAGTGGTAAAAACATTTCCATAAAACATGAGAACAAATTCTGCCCATCCAGAAAAATTAAATTAAAGACGCGTTACCGTAAAGTTGAACAAATCCTAGGTGGGGCTGCATAAACAGAGCTCCCCGGCAAAGCACGGCGCTGGAAACACAAGACTTGGTGTAGACCACACTAAAAGAGCTGCCATCGTGTGACTTGGGGCTGGGAGGGTGGCTCCTGTCTGGCAGCAGCAGCATCCATCCCCGCTGGCAGTGTCACATCCAGGTTACCCAGGTCCTGCTCCGCACTTGTTGCCCCCCGCACCGCGCCGGGGCCTGTGGAGGGGCAGCCTCAGCACCAACACCTCTGTGTCAGCAGTTACGTTCAGCTGCTAACGTGGCAGCCTGAACACATGCAGGTTAAAGTTTTGGAAGGGATTTTCCATGAGGTTTTCGCTAACGGGAGAGCTGAAGGTAAGAGATGACGAGCCAAGAAGCCACCCTAGGGCTGGCGGGGCTCGGCTGGGAAGCCCTCTGGGAGCAGAGGGGGATGGACCCAGGGGCAGCCTGAGCTGCCACGAGACCCCGCATTCAGAGTGGCAGGAGGAAGCACTAAAACTCCCTCCCAGATCAAACCAACAGTTTCTTGGAGGATATTTCATGGCAGCAGGAGGCGGCTGACCCCAGAATCTCATCTGCCAAGCGCACAGGCTAGGGAGCAGGCAGCTGCGCTCTGCCTGTCCTGTAAGTGCTTTTAGATACCCACCCTATGAGCCAAGCCAACACCCAAACAGGTTGTACCAAGGAGGCAGAAACCAGAATTCTTCATATTTCCCCACAGAGAACATTATATTTCTGTACAACAAAAACTGAAGTTAAATTCCAGCTAGCCCTTCGGCTGAACAGTAATTGCCGCTACCGCAGACCTTTGTCGCTCGGGAAACGTGCTTTAATCTTCCCTGTCTCTTTGAAGACGCTTCCCCACTCCAGCTTGACTGAAGTTAGTCTCTGCATATCCATTCAGGGCTAGGAAAGAAACGATAGTTTGCATTTATTGCTTGCTTGCCCAACCCACGTGCTGCTTCTCATGGGCACAGCCAGCAGCAGGGATGTCTGTCCCCCCTGGAAAGCGATCTGCCCGCCGGAGGGGGTCTCTCTGTCCTTTCTGGTGGTGGACAGACAGCCACCTACCCACCGGTAATCTTCCACGCTGTCACCGAAGTCTCTCCTATTTGGCTACCATGAAATTGTATTAGCTTGGACCAGATTTAAAAATTGAACTGTGTTGTATCTCATGAATGAAAATGCTCAGGAAGAGCTAGCAGTGTTTATCTCCCACCCAACAACACAGCCTTTTTGCTGTTTCTATCTATTCCTGTACTTGTTGCTATTTACTTTTCTCTTTAAAAAGCCATAGCTTGAGCAGTTCCTACGCTGTGCTGTTCAGAAAGACGCGGTGCAAAAGAGAAAGCTGCCGTGGCTCAGCCCCCAGGCAGCTGACCACCACCCAGCCGTCCCCTTGCTCCCCCATGGGATGGGGGAGAGAACTGAGAAGTGCAAGACCTCGTGGGTGGAGATAATGGGAATTTAATGAGAAAGGGAAAAAAGGGATGAGTGGGGGAAACAGTAACAATAACAACAAAAAGACTAAACAATGCAAGGGATGCACAATGCAATTGCTCACCACCTGCTGAACCATGCCCATTCCATCCCCAAGCACTGGCTGCCCCCACCCCGGCCAAACCCCCCCAGTTTATTGCTCAGGACAACATCATGTGGCATGGGATATATCCCCTGGGCCAGCTTGGGTCATCCCTGTCCCCTCCCTGTTCCTTGTGCACGCCGGCTCCTCGCTGGCAGGGCAGCACGAGGAGCTGAAACGTCCTGGCCTCTGTGCAAGCGCTGCTCTGCAACAGCCAGGACATCACCGTGCTACCTGCGTTATTCTCATCCTAAATCCAAAACACAGCAGCATATCAGCTACTAGGAAGAAATTTAACTCTACCATAGTCAAACCCAGGACATACGTTTCTGGTTTTGTTACTAGAACTCCTCCATTTGGTGTTGATTCATCAATTTCTTTGGGCTTCTGCTGACTGCAGTCCCCAGCTTTGAGCTACAAGCGGTCACAGCTTTAGGACTGAGCAACCTCAGAGAGCCTCTGCTGAAGTTAAACATTATCATCATCTAATAGGATAGAGGGAGCAAGAGCTCTGGCAATGTCAATTTTCATCTTAACCTATGACCTTGGAGGTATATATAAATATATATATAGCTACATAACTATAACCAACTATGTATAACTAACTATATAGATATAGTAGATATATATATGAGGACACTTCATAGGCACCCCTGACTTTTAAGAAGTGAATCCTATTCAAATTAGATTGAAGTTTGGAAAAATGATTAATTACAAAGTTGGTAAGAGCTAGTTTTCACCGGAATAAATGAATGATAGACACTTTCTGGATCATTTTGCTTTTTTTTTTATCATTATTATTAATCCTGGATGGCCTATTTTGTTGATAACCCAAAAGGCTCAGAAACACACATGCACACAAAAACCCTTTTGCCATTTTCTCAAAAGCATCTGAAAACGCTGACACCTCCAAGTGATGTAAGCTAGCTTTACTAAATCTACTGGAACTTCCCTGATTTATCCTGGCTAAACACATCGCTGCTTATGCTTTGGGAATTTCATCAGAAATTGTAGTTTTCAGAAACTGATTGCAGTTCTCAGCGATCTAATCCCCATCAGGTACTAAGACCCTTCAGCTTTCTTTCATAGCAGCGAAACCCAGCAAAAGCACTGTCAAAAGCAGAGACCAATTGCTTACAGAAATGCTGGTGTTAGCTAAAATTGATCATAAAATACTTACTGAATTGCAAAAAGACGCCTAGCTAATCCTTTCAAACTTCATAAACATATTTCTTGCTGAAGAGCGAATCTCTATGTCATTGGCAAATTGGACTACAAACCCGGGAAGGATTTGTTGGCTGCAGATGTGCTCCCTGCAGCCCCGCCAGCACGCGCGGGGGAGCGCAGCGCATGGCACCTTATGGAGACGCAGCCGGGAGGGACCTTGCCCAAGGGCAGGACCAACCAGCCCGGCACTATTTCCACCAGATTGCTGTCCAATTCGTTATCCTTCCCCCCACAGTCATGGAGGTTCCAGAAATTGCTACCTCACTTTGCAGAGGGAGCGCTTTGAAAGCCTGCTGCCAGCGTAGTGCAGAGCCCCAGACTGGCCGAGGTGGGCAGGGACCTCAGGGACCCCCCCAGCCCCAGCAGGACCCCCGAGCAGGGTGCTCATCCCCAGGTCCAGGCGGCTTTGGGACATCCCCAAGGAGTCCCCCCAAGCTCTGGGCAGCCCGTACCAGGGCTGAGGCACCAAAGGGCTCAGACTGGGGCTGGGGGGACCTCCTGTGCCCCGCTCGGTGCCCGCTGCCTCTGGGCACCGCTGGAAGGAACCTGGCTGAACAGTCCACCCAAATAAATACATAATTAAAATAATTGTTAAGTACGAACACTAAAAATTAAAGATTTCTCATTAGCTTCCATTCACTTTGTTGCAGCATCTTTGTTTGCAACGGCTCTGAATTTGTGTTTCCAAAACATAATTATTTTACGATGCTGTAATGAAAACCACTCATTTCCGTAAAGATTGCCGTGTTTGTGATTAGTGTGCTCTGAAGCTATCTTCTACGGAAAACAAAGTTTCTTGCTGCAAGTGTAATTAATTCTCAAACTTCACTGAATTCTACTAGATTTGAAGCACATCAGTAGCTTATTCATATCATTAGAATAAATGTTTTCTTGAGTAGTACACAAGAGCAGAATCCCTTTCAAAATTCAAGAACTTCCATGAAGCAGGAGGAGTCCAACTTAAAGCAATCTGAATTTTGGAAAAATGAAGTCAGAAGTTGACAGGGATTTTGCAGCAGAGGGAAGAATAGCAAATACACTCATTCTCTTTGTTATTAAGAGATTTTTTCTTGTTTTCCTAAACATAAACATTAAACTTTTCTAAAGATAGACAGAGTACCTGCATAAACAGGAAGAGAGAACTCCATAATAGAATTACTTGCTTAACAATTTGTGCAGGAAGCTTGCCTGGAGGCAGATCTCATCCTATCTGCCTCTAAAATTACTACCCAAAGTAAAGGTCTATGATCTCCTGCATGCGGTCACTTCCTTGGACAACTTCTTATCTTTTTTACTCTGATCTCTCATCAGTGAGAGATGTTCAGAGATCCCCTTCTCCAGAATGAAGGGAACAGCCCCTTCCCTCTCTTGTTAATCCAATGAATTTGAGAGCAGAAATCCAAGTGGGTTCTTGCCTTTCTACACCCTAGCATCAGTAGAAAGGTTATGCTTCAGTTGAAACAGTGCAGTTGGAGCAGGAAAAAATAAATAAAACAACAACAAACTGAGGCAGCTACATAAGGAAAAAGTAATAATAATCAGAAGTATTATATCTTCTTTTCCACGCTCATAGAGAGCTGAAAACCAGAGAGCCTCTGCTGAATGTTTGTGGATGGCTGGGCTCCCCTTGATGGAGAGCACTGGGGGATGCTCGCTGTTCCCAGGTCTGATGGGCTACTCTGTGCCTGCCGAGCATGAATTACAACAGCTTCAAGGCTGCTCTAATTCATTTTGCTACCCAGGGATCCTCTGGGGAATATATTAGCTCTGGAAGCTCAGCCATGCAGGTCTGTATCGCACTCCCCTCAGCCCAAGTACCTTGTTATTGCTTGCATTACGGTTGCTCCAGGGAACCCCAGGGCCAGGCTGTGCTTAGCACTGCAGAAAGCCCAAACCCTGCCCCAGCCAGGCACAAGAAAATGGTCTGGGACCCACTGCTGGGGGTGTGGGGCCACAGCTGTGCAGAAGAGGCATTCCTAGCCTGAAAGTCCTCTTCTGCAGGGGAAATCTCCACCGAGCACTCACGGGCACAGTCAGCAGCTCTGGGAGAAAAAGCAAGCAAGCAAATAGTTTTTTTGTTTGTTTTCTTTTTTGGGAAATGTTATAAATCGTAATTATGCGATCTTTACCTGAATGAAGAAGCCTCATCAAAGGAAGCCTGCCTTCCCGCAGGTACGAGGCCAGGACCAAAAGTGCCCCTGCACACATTGCAGATGATTCCACCTGAACACTTTCAGTCTCTCGTTCAGCATTGCAAACTGGATTTCAGGCACCAGGAGGGGAGTTCTACCTCCTTTGAATACAAAAATCTAGTGAGATTCCTTTTTAATCTATACTTTTCTCTAGGCCTTTTGAAGCTTAACTTTAGGGCGAGTCCAAGTGAGTGCTGTATTTCTGCTTCCTCCAGCATCTTTACTCAGGGGTTCGCTGTTTGTTTACTGGGGAAGGAGGATGAAAAACAAAGAGTGAATAAAAATCACTCTCCAAATCAAAGCTTGGCCTGCCAGCAGTTTGCCAAGAAATTATTTAACTTATTAAAGGTGTGAAACTCCCTGCATCCATCGCACATCTCCATATTCATTTAAGCAGGTTAATTGCAGTCCTGAGAGGGGAACAGCCGTTGCTCAGGAGGAGCTGGGTTCTTTGAGATCATCCTCTTGCAGTAAGCATTTCAGAAAGCAAACTGCCAGAGATTTAAGTCTGAAATACGGTCTTAAAAACTGACCCACCTATGAAACAACAACTTTCTCCATTTGTGTGACAGTTTTAAAGATGCACTTGTTCCAGCACAAAAACAAATAAATAATAATAATACAGGTATCTGACACACCAGGTCACTGGCTATTTCATCACACAGTTTGGTTTTTATGCTGCGTAGTTCAACTTCTGACTCATCCAGGAATCAAAAAGCCTGTGACAGACAGGAGGTGATGGAAGATGTGTGCTGTGCTGACCCGCAATGTGCCATCGCCTCCCCTGATGCGCTCCGCTTTGTTCAGACAGTGCCCTTTCCCAGGGACTTTCTTCTTTATATCAATATAAACACACATTCATTTATTTACATTTTGTGTGTGTGACAACATTACTGTAACATTAACCCATTCTTTTACTGAAATTTATGTTCTGCAATGGCTTTTCACTAGCTTTGGATTAGAAAATTCCCATTTAAACTGCAAACTGTATTTACTTCTTCTTTTTTTTTTTTTTTTTCCAATTTTGACTTCACAATTCCCATTTAGCTCAAAACAAGGGTTTTCATTTTAGCATATCATTGAGTTTGCCAGTAACGGCAACATTGCTACCTAAGCAAGCAACCACGCTGGCAATAAAGTTTGACTCAAGTTTGGCTCAATTTGACTTACTTCTGTATTAAGCAGCCTTTCCTCCTCTCCGAGGACAAGTTTTCTGTTACACGGACTCCTGGCCCCACTGAAAAAACCTCTCATCAGGCAGATGTGGTTCACTCAGCCAACAGCCCACATCCAGCTCCCTGTTGGCTCTCTGCAGTGGGTCCGGTTGGAGGTTTGGGGTCATCCTTCTTGAGAAGCTGAGGGTCAGGAATCGCCTCGTTCCTGCAAGGAGAGCAGGGCACGGAACCATCAGAACACGTTCCTTGAACAGCAGCATCCACCCGCGCCCCACCATGGTATCTCAATTGAAATTTAAGGGGGAACAGCATGAGTAATTCAAGCCTGAGAAAGCTCTAAAAACAAACAGGAACTTAGTGTAAGAAGTCCTGCCTGTAAAAGGTGCAATTTTCTGCGTTTGGCTAGAATGGGCTCCCAGCATGCCTCAAGAAGATTAAGCTTCCCTATCTTGTGGATATTTTAATGTAGAGTTACAGTATAAGAATTGGTCTTTCTCTAAAGAAAGCACCCCACACTGATGATTGAGAAATATTAAGAGGCTTAAATAACTGTTGTCCTCCTGCTGCATTGTGGTATCTCTGCAGCACGCGGTGAAAACCACAGGAGGCACCACTGCCTGCTCAAAATGTTAAAGAAAATAATATTACTGTGCAACTGAACCACTACCACAAACAAGCCAACAATTAACAATTTAATACATTTATTGAAAGCTGTATTTTCCATATTTTCAGCAAGTTCTCTTGCCCTTCGGGATGTATTATGTAGCTCAAACAACAAGCTACCATCCCCTCCAGTAATAAAACGTTAATAGACTGAAACTTTTCAATTGCATTACTCTGAATATGGTGCAATTTAATTTTATAAGGTACTATCAATAATACATTAAAAATTATTGTAAAACACAGTGTGATGATTGTAATTCCTAGAAGCATACCTGGAGACACTGCAGGTGAGGCGCAGCACCACGCAGGTGCCAAACCCAATTATTTACCCGTGGCAAACTCCATGTGCCCGGAGCCGGGCAGCCAGTGCCTGTGCAAACACCTCGCTCCCGCAGCCACCTCCCTTCAGTCATGTTAATTAAATTGTAGTCCTAAAAGACTATTTCTGCCTAACAAACTACATAAGCCTCTGGTTTGAAAGGTTAATTAACTGAGCAGGAAGTGGGTTGTAAAAAAAATGTTGCTTTCAGCCAATTCAGCATCTGCTGTTAGGGCAGATGCTGGTGCTGGACCAAGAGGACGTATTTTTCTATTATCCACACAGGCTCTGATCTCTGGCCCTACGACATAATGGGAACACATTACAGACTTGTCAGGAGGGACAGCCACAAGTAGGAATTATAAAGAGAAAGAGTGTTTTAAAGACATTTTCACCTCTGGAGGGATCTGAGCCTTGATGACAGAAGCGGGACAGCAGAGACCTGTAGTCAGCAGTGCTCTGAAAAGCATCCTGCATAAACACGGTACTAATTTTTTACACGCTCATCATTCCTGGAGCTGAAATTAGCCAAATTAGCCTTTTCCATTCGATCTGATGTGATGAACCAGACCGCACCAGATGTGCAGCCTTGGCCACAGCCCTCTGCAGTGGCCCCATGCCCTCACCCTACCCCCTTCTGGGGCCCATACAGGTCTCACAGTGAGGGACGTTGGGAAGGAGATAAAGAAGTTAACCAGCGTGGGAATTAATTGCAAGATAGATCTCTGTTGGATCATGTAAATGAAGAATTTTTGTCTCTCATTTGTGCTTTCACGTCCACAAAACAGCAAGGTATCCACTAAGCGTTCAGCTATTGAATATCTTTTGGTGTGGTTAACTCTTAACCAGAACGTTAACTAGCAGGGTATTTATCTGGTATGTGCATACATATTTAGCATAGAATATTTATCTTAGCATCTGTAAGAACTAAAACCCAAGTGGCAGCACAAACCTGCTCTGTCAGTCAAATACAATTATTTTTAAAAATTTATTTTATGTGGTGAGAATGCACATCGTAAGATTAATACAACTTAAGGGGAGGGATGGGCTTTATCACTAGAAAGCAGAGCTCAGATAATCACTGGGCCTAAATTACAGTGCAGACTTTTCCAGAGCAATCGGAAGACATTTCTGTGGAGACAAGGCCCACACATCCCGCGGTTGTGTACAGCAGCATAAAAATACTTTCAGCGCCGTACTTGCCAAATCAGCATTTTTCTCTAGCATAAGCTTGCCCAAGTGCATTATTTACAGAAATAGCAGAGAACTCAGCTTCGAGAGGAGCCCTGGGACAGGTCCTCAGGCAACATAGGCAGATTCCCTGGACTGAAAGTGGTGGGTTTCCTCTGCTCACACTGAAGATATGGCCCGGAAAGGAAATGTCAAAAGCTTTAACTCAAAAAAAAAAAAAGAAAAAAAAAAAAAAAGAAGAAAATAAAAAAGAAAAAATATGCTCATACCTGCTGGTCTTTTCAAGCCCACATGTCCCACAGGCAGTATCACCATCTCATGTACAGGATACCATGGTGATTAAGCACCTGATAGTTGGCACAGCAGGAAATGACAGCTGGGGACAAACAAAACCTAAAAGATATCAAACATTATTCGGTACTTGAAACAGGCTTGCATGATGCAAGTATATACATGCCATGCTTATCTTCATCTATGAAAGCCACGTCTTTCTACATCACCTACATTTTTTCTTGAGGAAAATACATTGAAATTAAAATAATACCCGTGAAAGTGACAAATCAAAGGTCTTAGAGCTTAATGTTTCAGCTCTGTCCGCTCCCTTTCACACCGGTTTGTATTAGAAGTGTCTGGTCTGAAATATTCTGTGGGAAGTGGATCCAAAACTAAAAGCTCTCCTCATAAGCTTGCTCTTCAAATCACTCTCCCCGGGTTTGGCAGATTTGTGGCTGATGTGCCGGGTTGTGACATCTGAAGTCAGATTGTAGCGTGACATGAGAGATCCAACCTGACAGGATGCATCAGCTTGAGAGGCAGCAACTGAAGTTTTAAAAATATGTTTTTCTCTTTGCTCTGCAGTTTTGAGAAAATGTCTACTTACAAAAATTGCCTATCAAGTACTCACTGCTTTGGCTCTTGGCTGACTTCATCTGGCGGCTTGTTCACGGAGCCCTGGACCGTTCTTCTTAAGCAACACGATGCGTTTTTTGACATCCCACAGCGTATGTTCCTATTTCAAAGCCCAGACCATCACCTACATTTTTCTTCAGGAAAATACATTCAAATTAAAATAATACCTGCAAAGGTGACCAATCAAGGGTCTTGAAGCAGGATGTTTCAGACCTGCTGTACCCCTTTCACACTGCTTTGCATTACTTAGCGTGGTAGATTTTATTTGCAGGTCACATTTCCATCCCTGGACCTTTGGCTGGGCTCCTTCCTGCAATGATCCCGTGTACCCATGTCTCATGGAAGTGAATCAAATTATATTTTTCATCCATAGTGCAAGAACTTTCACACAAAATGTGAAGTACGTGCTTCAAAATGAGTCTATTTTGTAATGTTCGCGTCCAGCCACAATCCTATCCATTTGTGAAGGAGACACAATTTGCATCCCAAAGTGTCAGAGATGTGAACTAAATCAGAGAGATCTATATTAAGTTGCAGTTGGTTAAACAGTTTTCATTCTACCAGCATGGATTTACCCATCTGTAAATTAGGTGCAATCATCTCAGGAGAAAACTAACTGAGCAGAAAAAGAAAGTGAAACCTATTTACAAGGAATTTACAGCAGCTTGCTTATTCACACCTGATTTGGGTCAGGAAGCATCGCATCTCTTTTTCCACCTGCAGCACATCCACCTTTAGCCCTTCATGGTGGCTCTGCTGGTTCTTATTGCTACGATTGTCTCCATTCATACAGAAATGACCAAAACACAAACAAAAAATTAAAGGCTTTTGTGAGGATTTCTCTCCACTTTTCTTAGTATAGCCTAAAATAATAACAAAAGCCCAAGAGCAGCAGCAGCTCTGTAACCCCATGCTCATGCAGAGGGCAATTTGTAGAGAAAAAGCAGTTGAAGAGAACACTGCTGATACTGGCCAAGGGTAAAGAAGAAGAAAAAATCATTCAGTGGTCACCAAATAAACTCAGCTATTGGTCATAACAAAACTCTACACCTCATCTCTTATTTAACTTTCCAAACGAAGTTTTGGTGGGATCCCAGACTGGGCCTGTTTGAATGTGCTCACGGATGTACCAGCTCCTTCCTGGCTGCCCCACGTGGAGCTGTGAATAATGTATTTACTGATCAATCAAACAACGCTGAAGTCAATTACATTCACATCCCCATCATCATGGATAGAAAATAGATGTGGTTAAACATTATGTGGGACAATCTCATCAAATTCAGTTTTCCTGCCTATGAAGACCATGAGAAGTGTTTCCATGCTAATCCCCTCATGTCTTCACAGGGACAAAAGGAGAAGATAGAAAAATATAAAAAGGAGAACGGCAGAAAAATCATTTTGTGTTTTGAGTGAGGTTTACATCAGCTTATGAGTTTGGTCCCACATCCCACCCAGTCCTGCTCCAAGTTGCTGTGAATGAAAAATGCACCCTCAGAAAGAGCAACTTCAGACTACAGAGCAGGATCGCCAGCAGATATAACCCAAATTACCTGGGCTGCTTTCAATGCGTCACCAATGCTTGGTTCTGGTGGCATCTGCCTGACTTACTTTCCTTACCAGGTTCTCCAATATTCATATGGCAGCTTAAATCCCCATGACAATTTCCAAACTGCAGGATCTGCTATGGGAAGCATCACCACGTACCAAAAAACCTCATGCACCAGCTTTGCGCTGATCTGGGGGCAAAGTCTGTCAGCCCACAGCTTCCTCGAGGTCTGTCCCTACAAAGTTCACAGAGCCGACAAGGACAGAGCGCAGGGAACACACTGCATTAACGCCACTTCAGCCTTGCTCAGGAAGCACACACCCAGCTTCGTTCCCAAGGGACAAATTCGCTCTGGATGAAGCAGACTCAAGCTCGAGGCACACGGAGCTAATCCAAGCAGCAGTCGCGAGCCCTGCTAGCCAAGGCATGTTGTTGTTGTTCTGCTTTACAGTGCAATTGCAAAATGTAAAAGAAAACATTCTCTGGATGAGAAACGCATTTCTCACTCAGACAAGGAAAGACTACTTCATTTTTTAAAGAATAGTTAGAAAATTGGATATTTCTGAAAAAAAAAAAAAATACGAGCTCTGTGAATACAATAAATAAGTTGAGTCCCTGAAGATCAGTAGTTTCCCAAGGAAACCTCTATGAATTTTGCCACACATGCAGTATGAATAATTCCTAAAACAATTACCTGGGCAGCTCGGTGGCATCACACCAAGGCTCTGCCTGTCCTGCGGGGACGTGGGCAGCGCGATCCCCTGGCAGCCCAGCCCGCAGCAACCTCGCCATCAGTCCCCGGCATGCCCGGGGCTAAGACCGGCCGTGTGATTGCATTGCATTGTGATTCTGAGCTGCTAATAGTAGGTTAGGATGTGCTCAAAATTCACATGAGACCTAACGTGCCGTTTGATGCTAGACGGCTGGGCTGTGCCTGTGCTTTGTAACCCACAAAAGGAACCAAAAAATGATTCCTCTGCACATGGCCGGGAGGCAGAAGGGATGCAGGCAGCATTCATCTGGGTGTAGGCAAGGGCTTCCCTCTTGTCTGCTGAGAAGGCTGCAATTTTCTGAATGAGACTCGTAAGAGAAATTAGTTTCATATCAAGTAGATGCAGGATCTTATAAATATTTATTTTAAACTCGCAAAAAAAGAAGTACTACATAAAATATTTTTAAAGCAGTTAAAAAATACCCAGTGCTATGTAACAAGCATGTGGGGATATTTTTTTTATGAAGCATTCATGCAGCTCTGGTACTAGTGTGCTGTGCTGGTATAACCACCGTAAGAGAGGCTGGAGAGGGAACAAGGGTGCAGGGTGAAGAGCACCTGGCACTGCGTGTCCTCTCTGTCCCTTTGCCCTCCCAGCAGGTGACCGGGCACATGGGGCTTCTCTACCAGCATGAAGAGGAAACATCTCCTCACCGAGTTCAGATCTCACCAGAAAATCATGTCCTTGTAGGGCCACTCTAGGCTGAATTAGAAGGGCTGGAATCACCTTGTCCTTGTCTGAGGGCTCAGGAAGCGCTCTGCAGCCCCCAGGGATGCGGCTGCAGGGAACATCGCCCCCAGAGCTCAGCTCCTAGCTCAAGGGCCAGTTGCTTGGGCTTCCAAAATACCTGTCACACAAGGAATTTAGGCAGAGCTCTGCTCTGTGCACATTTGCATTTGTTTATGCAGCTGAAATGGAGGCATCCTGCAAAGCTTTCCACTCCTGTTTGTGTGCAGCCCGGGCAGTATGCTTGAATGGCTCCACAATTAGCTCCAGAGCATGCTGCAAACACAAGCTTTCCCCATGGCTAATACTCCCTTTTTCCTCCCCACTTTCTCCTCCCTCCCCTTCCTCCCCATTCTCAAATTAAAGTCCCCCCCACACCAAACCACCCTTGCCACCTAGGGTAACACAGAACGAAAACCAAATCTGTTTGCCAAAAAATTAATAATAGAAGTAACTTACACTGGCACCCGATAAATTCCTACGAGATTTGGAAGTTTGCATGCTGGATTCAAATATCCTCAGTCCATCAGAATAATGTGGTTGTTCGTTCCTTGCCCTTCACTTGAGCTTTATGGCACATTTCTAAACAGCAGTGAAAACCACCGCAAAGTTTCACGCTTTCTTACAGGTGAGCTGCATACATACATATATACATACATACATATATATATTATTTATAATACTTGCCAAAACATTTGAGTGAGGTCTGGTTGGTTCCTGCCTGGCCAGGACCTTGACAAAGGATTGACTGTGCCCAGCGGCTGCCAGCAGCCTTTTTAGCACCATACACAAGAAATACAGGGACAAAACCAATATCCACATAATCGGACCCTCCAAAAGCAAAGATCTGAATGCATGTCTGAACAATAAATAAGTAAATAAAACATATTTCACCTTCGATGTCTCACTGGCAAAACAATCACACCAGCTTGTCCAAAAGCTGCCTGCTCTGTGCAGGCCTGTGATGACACCTCTGAGTGCCAGGTACCCAGGGGTACCTGGGGAGGGGGATGGAAGTGGCAGCTGGTTGTTTTCATATAAATAGATATTACTTCATATAAATAGATATTACTTATGAAAAAAAAATAATAATCTGAATGTCTTTCATCAGTTCCCAGCAAAGAAAAAAAAAAAATAAGATGAACTTTGCGTTTTCCTCAGACTGCACGAGAAGCTGTCTTGCTCTAAACTGGGTTCTTCAGCCCCCAAATTTCAAGCCCCTCACTGCTAGCTCTGTGCAGACTGCTTGCCTTCTCCCACAGATTCAGTGTACCCTTAGGTGAGTAATGTGATCAATAAGTAAAATAGTTGTTATCAACTGGATGTCATTAGAAGGCTGAGGATTACTTTGCGCCAGTAGATCCAATTTATCACAGATCCTCTGGGACAGACATTATTTAAGATTAGCATTAACTCTAATCACAGGGGTTAAAATTAAGAGGGCATAACAAACTTCTTAAATCAAAGAAAACGTCACTATAGCAAATACCAGATTTGTTATAAAATAGCCCAGCTGGCTGAGTCAAGAGCTCACAATATTCCACCCAAACAGTTCAGCCTTCTACACTTCATTATTCGCAGCCTTTTGTACATTCAGGAAAAACAAACAAACAAACCTCTTCTATTCTGCTACTCTCAGCACATCATTAAAGCACACAGCCCATTACGCTGCAGAGTTTCATGTGTGAAACAAAGCTATAGACAGAAATTGCTATTTCCATGACTGGTCTGTGTGAGCATCCCAACTGATAGAACCAAAAAGCAGGAGGAGGGTTCCTTTCTCTGGAAGGCGAAGGAATGATATCTCCGTCGAGGGATCTCTTAACTCTGTGAGAGGAACAGCAACATGGCATGGGGGTGAGACCTGCAATCCTACAGTCACTGACTCACAGGTACAGAACTGCTGTTTGGAAACTTTGAAGATGTA
Organism: Heteronetta atricapilla; assembly: GCA_011075105.1. Taxonomy (NCBI): domain Eukaryota; kingdom Metazoa; phylum Chordata; class Aves; order Anseriformes; family Anatidae; genus Heteronetta; species Heteronetta atricapilla. The sequence goes on along the minus strand of CM021736.1, from coordinate 35,462,973 downwards.
TTGCATTTTAAAAGTCAAGGCAAGAAAACACAATTTTCTGAAATAAAACGTATTTAAGGCAAATGACATTTTACACACCAGAACCCCAGGGTTAAGGATACTAAATATCATTCATGCTGATGTGTTGTTATTTTTCCACTTCACTGAAACTCAGCTTACCAGCAGAAGAGACTCCCACGTTGTTTTGACCTCTACCATTACAAAGAATAGCAACTGTCCGGCTAATGTTGATGATGGGTCTTCTGAGCAGAAAATGCTGGAGCCAGACTGCAGGTGGGAGCTGGGGATACCTGGAGTTCTTCACACCGACAGATAGAAATGAAACTCTAAGCTCATTTAATTGCTGCATTGATTCCTATATTGCATTAATTGAATCTAGTTTAAATCTAATTGAACGAAATTTATGTAAGTGTGACCAAGGTGTGAGCTGCTGCAGCCATACTCTTCCTCCCCGAAGTCTGTGGGAGCGATCAGCGAGGCTGAGCACACTTCCAGTGCTGCTCCACGAGTGCTGGCAATTAAAAGCCTAAGTGCAGTGTGTAAAACAGAGTGTTTCACTTTTTTATCTCGTTCTAAGTTGTTCAAATTGTTAATTGTTGTTAAGATTCAGCTCATTCACATGATGCATGCTGTATCTGGAAATTAACTGTACAGTAATCAGTACATCTCCTTGGAAGAGTTGTGAACTTGTAACTGTTATAACAAGCACCAAAAGTGATTTGCTGGGGCAAGTCAGCAACACTGATGTTGGTAGCAGTCAGGGAGACAAAACAGAGGCAAAAAGTGCAAAGGAAAACCTAGGCAATCCAGTTATAGGAGCATATTTTCCCCGCTAAAAATAAATTACAGATTTTTCATTTCTTGCATTATTTCATTAAGTATGAGGGCATCTGTAAGATGCAGCTGTAAGCATACTCGTTTTCAAAGGTTTCCCCAGTGACAACTGTTGACTAACATTTAGTTTATAGCAGTGTCATCTTAAACAGTGTTGGGAAAATGATTTTAAACTACTTGAACCTAGCAGGATTTATTATATAATTTTATGGTAAATAATAAGGTTAGACAAGTTTCGATTTTATAGTAAATGAAGTCAGATTTTTAACAGCACAGTAACAATCGGTATCTGAACATTAGTCAGTTAACACAATGATCTGAAGGAATTTGCTCCAATACAAATGGCTTAGTTCCAGATTTGAGAATGGCAAGGTTCACCCCAGACTTACTGCAGGGTCCCGGGGGAGCTCTAACCCCAAGCGTGCACTTCCCAAATCCCCCTTAAGGTGAATTACCCTTCTCTCTCATCAGCATTTGGACAAGCTCATTCCTCCAGGAGCCAGCCCTGAGAGGCTGGGGGAGACGGGGGTGCAGCCTGCTGCGGTCCCTGGAGAGCTCAGGGAATTTGTGCTTGGGGTCGCTACTCATAGGAAGGCAATGCCAGGGTCTCTTGGTCAGTGATCTTCTGGGATTCAGGTGTTTTTTCACTCTGTTTGTAGCTCAGGTTGTTTATGGTTCATGTTGTGCAGTCCGCCTCCCATTGAATTGTGCCTTTGGTAATTAGCCATGCCACAGGGACCCCAAATAGGGTCACGGTAGAGGCCTGGATATCCAATGACCATAAATAACATATATCTAGCATAAATAACGGGGGAGTGGGGCAGTGTTGGGCTTCACTGCGCTCAGTAAATAGCAGATGAGTGATGCCACGATGGCTTCTCTGTTAACAACAGCAAAGTGACGAGGCCGTGCCATGTTAATTAGATAAAGTGTTTGACTCGTAGTCAAGCTCAGATTCCTCATCACATTGTTCACGGACTCTGACATGATTCATCCCTTTCCCACGTGAGATTTCACAGCACTGAGCCCGGTGCTCCGCGGCTGCCCAGTTCAAGAGCCGGCCGTGTGGAGGCCTATCTGCGGCCCAGCAGCCTGAGCGAGACGCACGGCAATGGCAGGAGCGAACCCAGCCCGCTGCAGGGCCTGTCCTCGTGCAGCCTGCCGGGTGTTTCGGTGCCTGCCCTCAGACACAGCAGAGCCCCCCTGCAGCCGACCGCAGAAATCCTTCATCCCCCCATGTCAGTGCCTGACCTCACAGGCACACTAGCGGGACAACACTGATAAATTCAGCCCAGGAAACTGAAGATATGTATTATGCGTTCGTAACTAGGAGAATGTTATGTATGGTCCTGACCTTTTAAGATCAACTATTTATTACTAAGAGAGGAGCAGTGGCTCCTGCAGGTCCGTAAATATTGCTGCACACAGAGCTGCCACGGCCCCGTGCACGTGGGGTTGGCATTGCCCTGCCTGCGCACCCGCAGCATGGCTCGGCACAGAGCTCACCTTCAGGAGCCACCTTTCCGTTTGTTAGATGTAGCACCCCTTCCAAATCTTTCCCTGTTCCGCTGTAGGAAAATAATAGAAGATTGAAAGCGTCCTCTCTGAGTTACTTGAGTCGTTATTTATTTCTTGCTCCCCACCTCCTTGGAAAAGCCAATCTGCACCCCGCCGAGCAGCTCGGCCCAGCGCACACAGCGATGAAGCAGGCTGCAGATCAGGAGCCTCTGGAGCCAGTTATGGCTCGATGGCATCGTTCAGCAAGAGCTGACCTTCTCTGTGCCCAGTATCTCTTTCCTGCTGGTATCTTTTTATTGTTATTATTATTATTTCTGGAAACCAGAAGCATTTTTAAATCATGACTCACTGAATGCCAAGCAACATCTTTTTGGGGAGCTTCTCAGGCAAGGTTTAAATGAACAAGGGCAAATCTAACACAGTATGTCTTGAAGAGAACTATATTTTCAATAAACATGCCAGAAATCACATCGCATCCCATTTTGACATATGGGTTCCCTAGAATGACAAAATTTGTGCTTTTAAGAGTGCCAAGTCTCCAGCACTTTGATTCCACCTGTGCCACGGGAGATGCCCCCCCAGGAGGCAGGTTCAGGTGACTCAGCACGGTTCTGGTGAGCTAACTGTAACCACGCACATCTGCACAGCTGAAGGTGTGACTCATTTTTGGCAGAAAATCCAGAAGTTTGTTACAAAACAAACAAACCTGCCACATTAGCTAATTAGCTTCTGCTAGTGAAAGCTCATTCCCAGCAGGACGGTGTGCACAGCAAATTCCTCCTGACTCACAGCAATGTGTGTAACAGCAGATAGTTCGACTACAGAAGCACAAACCTGATGCGTGCAATTGAAATCTCTTCAGACATCAGCCTTCAGCTGTTACTGAGACAGCCTTGGAAGCGCAGCTGGGATAAGATGGATTATGCTACAGGACACAAGAGCGCTGCCACCCACCCAGAATGAATTTTTACAGCAAAGATGGAGGCACTCAGTGAATCCATAACTGAGCCTCATCGCAGCGCTGTTAGCATGGGAGGCATCAGAGCTTGCTGTCAGCTACCCATTGCTGCCTGAGCCTTTCCAGTTTATGGGCACAGTGCATTTCCCCCCCGTTGTGACGTGGTGCAGGACCCAGCCGAAGCTGCAGGGCCGGGGCTGCAGCACCAATGGGCAGGGGGCAGCTGGCAGCAGCTGTGTGAGGGTGGCAGAAAGGGGCCGAAAAAGGAGAAAAACCAAGAGTACCTCGGAGACGATCTGAGCAGCAAGGGCAAGGATGAGCCATTCCTTCACAAGTTGTACTCATTGGCCACACATCTCTGAACACACAAAGCAGTTCCCCTTCCTCTTGCACCAAGAGGGCAAAAGGTTCTGTAAACAAGCAGGACTTTGCAAAGAAACACAAGTCTCTTAACACCACTTCCTCCTAAGAGAAATCACTTTAAAAGGATTTAATTTGCGCTACCCAGCAGGCAAAAGTTGCCCAGAGTTGCAGTTCACAACAGGATAAAGGATGGGGCTGGTGTAACTGTACATGCACAGCACAGGCTCTTAAAAATAAACTCATTACATCCAACTTTGTGCCACCTCTACATAGCAAATATGTAATATCTAGTTGTTCCTAACACGGTGCGTTGTAACAGAAGAAAAGCCCCTCAAGCCTGTCCCATAAGAGGCAAGGGCAAACCACAGCCCGCTGATGGTGCTGCTGCCTTGGGGTCCAGCCCTTCCCTGTGCACCACTGCATGCCCCAGGGGTTCTGTGAACCTCGGGGACTCACTCAGAGCCTCCCTGGGACTCAAAGGTTGGTCCCACCTTTGGGGTTCCACCCTGTGGCCAACCCCACCCAGATGCCCGGAGTTTAAACAGGGAGAATAAATCCTGACCATTTATTTTTAGGGACTTTTAAGCCAGTATTTTTCATTGTCTTGCCTGATCTCCTCCTTCATAAAGTAGAATAAAATAAAATCTCTAAGGGTTTTCTTGGAGCTCCTGTTTCAATAGTGCAGCAACTGCTGGGAATAATTCTGTCACTGTTTTTTCAGGCTTTTGTTGGTCGATATGACACACTACTGCCTAGGGATTTGAGGTGGGGGATTTTCTTCCCCATCTCAAGAGGGTGTGAGGTATCTGTTCTGAGAACAATGCTCATAAATGTTGTGGCAGGCATTTCCAAAAGGGAAGGTTCTGATTATATTTATTTTTTTCCCCAGCACAATTACTCTTATTTTGCCCTAATTTACCCTGGCAAATGTCTCCTACTACCAAGTAGGGCAAACTAGAGATGTGGAGCCCAGACCTGGTCCGGGAGGGAATTTCTGACCCAACAGGAGGAATTTAGTACTTCTTTTCAAATAAGAAAGATGGCACAATTCCTGTTTTGCTTCGCTTCCCATTCGTTATTCTTTAGAGAATCTCCATCCTGCAAGGACTTCAGCGCATATTTATCTCTGCCAATATCCTCAGAGACTGCAGCAGTACAAAAAAGCTGCTTGTTTATTGGAGCAGGGGAGGCACACACAGAGGTTAGGAGGCAAATAATCTACATATATATAAACTTTCTGAAATTAATTTCTTTTCTCTGAGATTTACACTGCCATCCTTAGATGGAGAATAACATTACGCTGTCCAAGTAGTCCAATAAAGCCATTAATTCATCCTTAAAGCCTGCTCTGCCACCCCCTTTCCAACTGTAAACTTGGAGAAAAAGAGCAAAACCAAACAAATCAAAACAAACGACAACAAGACCAAACCGCACACACAATTCCTACAGTATTTTGAGCTCATAACAAACTCAGGGTGCACGCACACAAGAAAGCTTCCACTGCCTCAGAGGAGTTTGAAGACGCCCCAGGACTGCCCCTCATCCTGCTCCCACGACCACCTCCCGTGCCGATATGGGCATCAAACCACAGCCTGCAACAGACTGACAAATTTCTGTTTTTTTTTCACAGTGAATAACCTCGATACTGGTTTTAACTCCCGATTTTAAGGAATGAGAGTTTGCTTGACATTACCAGTGGTTCAAAGACTGCTCTGCACTGCTGCTCGACACTGCTAAAACAGGGTTGGCTTCTTACATGCATGGGCTCTTCCTTCTAACTCCCTATCGAGCTTCAGTGGTTATTTATGAATCCCAGCATTATTAATCAATCTTTTTCCCTTACTGAAAAATACAGTCAGCGACATCATCAGCAAATTTGGCAACTCCTGAGCCTGAGACCATTGTCTCCCATCTGAGCAGCACTAACTCTGATCTACGACCTGTCTGCCTTCCCACTCATTCTGTTTGCTGAACTGTTCCTCTCATGAAAAGCCTTTCATCTCATTTATAAGCAAAATATGGTATTCTTTTCATCACGGTAAAACAATTTGTGGCGGAGCGCTGCTCACACATGCAGTGTATTTTAGTTGAGCTGCCCAGTGCCAGTGTGGGCATCCTACAAAATTGGTGTGCAGAGCAAACAAGGAAAATAGGCATTGATCTATGGGTCAGGATCGGTTTATCTTTTCCTTTTGCATCCTCAGTATTATTTGCTGAAGCAGAGAAACTGTCTTTTTCCTAAAAAAACCTTCCATAACCACTTTTCTCCATCTCTGGGTGGCAATACAAAGGCTTCATAATGTTATAATTTTCTAACACACACTATTGAAAGGCTTTGATATTAAAATAAACAGCTCTAAATTATTTATTATTATTATTATTTTAAGAATAGACATCCTCCCTGTGTATTGGCAAACTGAGAACAGAATTCATCGGATGTTCCTCAAGGAGGAGCTTTGTGCTGCTCACCACTTGGTCACCACTCAAGTCCTAAGCAGTAAAATAAAGTTCATCCAATTTAATCTCTTGAAGCGTTGTGAAGAAACCAGAGAGCGAACTTGTCACACTGCGCAGTTCTGCCATGGTGCTATTAGTTTGTGCTGTCCCCACAAATCGGCCGTAATACTTAGCACTTAAAAAATAGGTTATGAACACTCACTGATTAATCCTCCCAAAGACCCCAGGAGATACCTAAAGAGATATTAGCTTCTCTATCTACAGAGAGCGAAATTGAGATAGCAGGGATTAAACAATAAACTGACCCAGTGGCAAAACTGACGTCCTGCTGCACTTCCTAATCCTTTATCATCTGTGCTCTGGCCAAGATTTAAGTTGCTGACAATACCTGAAGCCCTGCTTTAAAGGCAGCGATAGCTCCCGCTACACCAGGATGCACACTGGCTCGGGAGGAGGGCCCCATGGCAGCCTCTTGCCCTGTGCCCCCACTTCGTGTTCGCCCCACACAAAGCCTTCCCTACACCCACCCTGCCCCAAGTTCAGCAGCAGGGGCTCACGCAGGATAAATACTCCGAGTACGCCCACTATCCCCCTGCAAGGTTTTTGCTGCCTCCAGTGAGACCCACTCTAAAGTCACTTTTCACCTGTCATGAAGCAAAATCTGACCTGCCATTTCCTACGCCAGATATCCGGACCTCCTTACAGGCCTTTGTAAACAAGCATCACGTACATATATGTGTATTGGTAGAAGTGTGCTAACAACCACCCCAGTATTTCCCCAGACTGGCAAAATCTAATTTGCTGCCCAGCCACGTGAAGCCGATTGCCAGGTTTCAGTCTATGGTATGGTTTGCCAGTGACTGGCTGCATGACAGTGGTGTTTTGAGACAGGCACACCAAGAATTACTTAACCAAAGCTTTGTACGGGTGCAAGCGCTGTGATGTTATACACAAATAGCACATTATGCCTCCCAAGATTGTAATGTTTGGCGTAGCTGCATGTAACCTACCATATAAACTCCAGGGTACATTAAGATCATTTATATAGCTGTTTCTCCAGGATAATCCCCGGAAGATGAGATAAATTATATGATTTTCATGTGCAGGAGCTACACCAAATTCTTTTGATTAATCGAAAGCCATTAATGGTAATGGTAATGAGTTTGCCACTAAGAATACTATAAAATATGTAAAGCCTCAATGACTCTCAATAGATCTTGGCAAGTGCCTCATTTAACCTTCACAGCTCATGAAAAACTGTTCAAACTTCTTCGTTTTAGACATGAAAACTATTGATTGTTTACAGCATTGTATGACCTTTTCTGACAAGTGGGAAAAATTATGAGATATCAGGTTGTAATTCAATCACGCAATATGCTCTAAATTATGTTGGGTTTCAAAACGCCGATGCTGTTTCTGCACATTTAGTTTAGCTTTGAGTATCGTCTAAGTCTTTGGAGAAGATATGTATGAACCCTATTTCAAACTGCAATGCTCCCTGAATGGCCCTGAGTGCAGATAAACTGTTAATATCCATAAGGTATCAGACCTGAAGAGTTACTCTAACTATAAGTAATGATAACACATTTTGAAAACATCAACTAAATGATTTTTAGCCATTATATATGAAACAGATTGTGTGTCACATGGACCAAAATCCTATTTCAGAAAGTGCGTGCGAAGACCTGCCCCACCTCAAACCACTAGTGACCAGATGATCTCTAGCTAACATGAGGTATTATTTAATCTAACAGCATTTGATAATGGTCCACTGAGCCTTGACCCATTATCCTGGGCACCAGCTCCAAACAAAATCTTTTCACCGCTGATCACACAGCCCACAGGAATTCAAGAATTAAAAATATAATGTGACAGCAATTTCTCACCTCCTATGGGATCTCATTTATCTTCCTCCTAATCATATTCTCACTGTTTATTTTACTTCAAAGTCCTCTGCTGTTTCGTCGTCAGAACTACATCTCCAATAGTGAGAAAATACTGTATTTTACGAAAGACCTGTAATTACAAGCAATAAGTGACCACTGGAATGGGTCTCTGGGAGTGCAATGTTAAAGAAACATTTTAGAAACTGTTAGAAAAATATTTTGTTGTGGATTCTTTTGGTGTTGACCAGCTCTGCGGATATTAGACATAAAAGACAGATGTTGCTGGTGGTTATCTATGATTTTTTTGAAAGACAAACCCTTTTTCCCTACATCAATAGAGAATTTTTGCTTAGAAGTAGATGACATTTCTGCCAATGCTGGCAGCTGTAAAAGACAAAAGTCAACTCAAAAATTCCTGTGTTCTCTAATTGCTTTGCTCTCCTGTGGGTCAGTAAGTTTTGCACAACTCCAATTCACTGCAACCTCCCACCAAGACATCCCACCAGCAATCACTTCCTGCTTGTAAATTCACATTTCATGTATTTTGCAGAACGCTCAACCCATTTCTAGCATTATGACTTGTTTGTAACTAATAAGGTTTAAAAATAAATGAATAAATTACCAGTGGAAAGTTTTTAGTGCGCCCATTTCAGTGAAGGAATCTCATCTTAACTTATGTGACCACAGGGAAGAAGCAGGTTTTATTCTGCTTTGTCAGACCTTTAGTTCTCCACCTATGATTTTTTCCAAATTGATACCTATTAAATCAAACTACCTTTCCACAAGTGACTCTAATGCTCAAAATGAAGTAGAAATGATGAGAAAAATACATACAGTGGAACATAAATAATGGTAAAAGTTGGGATTTGAGGCCTGTAAGCGACCTGTCAGAGCACCAGTCTCTCACAAGAAATTTTGAGCAGAATACCTTTTCTGGGCTGTTTTGAGTTAGAATGTTTCCATCCACACATCCACACATAAGGTTAATGTGAAAGCTTTGCTACATGTACCTAAAAATAGGACTGTAACCATTTTTCTATAATGGACATTAAAGTTCTGGGTCTGCTGTAACAGGCTGAATATAGACAGATTTTTTATAGCTGGTGGTTTAACAGTAATTGGTCCCTGTCACTCTCACCTGTTTCAGGCAGTGAGATTCCTGACCATCCCGCTGTATAATTTAGAGCTGATTTATAGGAAGAATGACAAAACATCACCAATCTCAGCTGAAACATACTTCCACTTCAACTGGAAAGTTAAAATTTGCAGGAAAGAGGTCATTCAAGTTTGTTTTACCGTGCTCCTTGCCCTCAAATTAAGCCTGCTCTTTCAAGAGGGCAGCTCTTTGAGGAGTTTCACCGTATACAATATTGAAGAGACCTCAAGCCACTGTGAAGAGCACAGACTTAATATGAAGAACCAGCCTCACCTCCACATTGCCCAGACCCACTCTACCAGCTCCTCCGAGCATGGTTTTTACAAGGAGCTATATAAGTCAATTTTACCTGTAAAAAAGTCTGCTATCAGGCACAACTTTAGAGGTCAGTTCTGTACGGGCACACTTCTAACAATGACCATTTGGTAAGCCACCAAGGTGCTGATAAAATAGTTCAGGAATGCCTTAGGTCCAGAAACTTCATGCTGAGAAAGGAAGCATCTAAAACATGGGAATCATCATCTTTTGTATTTTTTTTTTCACTGAAAAGTTAGGCAAAAGGCATGGAAATATATATCAACAAAGTGACTTAGAAGAAGTTGGGACTGAATATGTACTTAAAGCAGATTGATTGATTTCACAGGATTTAACCATTTTCTTCTAAGGGCTAGGTAATCATTTGGAAAGGCATCAACCTTGCTTAGCTTTGATCCGTGACAAAAGGACATTAACATAATGCCGACCAAGGTTACCGTCAAGAACTGAGAAGGCATTAGATTTGGCCCAGGAACTATTTGACCCAAGACTTTCAATTAAGGAACGGGGTGAATGGCTATTTGATAACAAGCAATTTCCCTTCACTTTCTCAATCAGCTTTTAACAAAAAGGTTCATCAAATATGCCAGCACAGCTCAGGGCAACACAGCTTGTTGCATTTCAGTGAGCTCAGTTTCTGTGAAAGTAAAAAGTAATGCAATTCACTACATTCTACAATTTTGTGTAATATACGTGGAAGTGGAAGGTAAAGAGGTCATTTACAGCTGTCTGGTGTAATTACACCATAGGTATCAAATTCTGGCATTTTTAGATGTGTTCACCTCTCAGCCATTTCTGAAGGCAAAAAGTAAACCACGAGCGCTGAGGTGGAGACACCCCTAAGGTAATAAAAAAAAATAAACAAGTGCTAATTTGGAGAGAGAATTTACCATTTCTGCTTCAAATTTCAATATTCGGCATCCCAAGCGAGAGCCACCAAGAAAAAATACAATGCAATACTGCCTGTGTAAGACTCCTAGATCACCTCAAAAAGTGTTTTGTTTCCTTTTTTTTTTTCTTTCTTTCCTTTTTTGAGTGGGGGGAGTGGGGAAGTGAAGGGAAAGAGTGGGCTGGGATATACTCTGGTTTGATTGCTTTAAAACAAAGAAATCAAGCCCCCGAGCCATCGATCTACTGCCATGCTAAAGGTTATCATATTTACCACCAGGAACGCACAACCAAGCAATCAATTTCCTAATTACAAAAGGTGCAATGTATTTCTGCCATCAGATGCAGGTAGTTTAAGAAGCTAATCACAGCTCAATTAAAAGTTACTGCTCCCAGCTGGGACTGATTGGGTCAACAGATCTAATCCATGTAAAAATAAAGCAAAGCCATATCATTGGAATGATCAATAAAAAGTATCAATTAGTGTGTAATCTCATAAACAGCATATGTGACCATCAGCAGGAACAGACCTTGTATCACTCATTTTTTATCACTCATTTTCAGGTTGATTTAAACTCAAAGTTTTTTAAATAACTTACAAACATGCAACTTGGCTGCCAAGAACCCACTAGAGGTTTTAATGCCATAAGGAGCAACACCTACTGGTTTTAACTGAATTGTTTGTCAGTATAGAAACCCCAAAATAAATTAGCAAAAAAAGATAATCTAGTGCCTGAAGAGTCTTCAGGCAGTTTGAGCTTCAGTTTTAAGCTCCTCGCCAATTCCAAGACTACATGAAGCATTACCAAAATAATAATAAAAAAAACCTTAATGAGTTTAAGCCAGTTATGTTACACTGAGTTACTTTTGTCTTCCAGCACTTCCATCACAAACAATTGCAGCAACAACAAAACAAGAGACTTGCCTTTCCCTCAGCCCATTTCAAACACTAGCTGCAGAAGACTTCTCCGCATTTTAGTGTCAGAAAGTGCATTTTTACTCTCCCTTGCCATCACACAAACCGCAGGAAAGCACCGATCAAATTAAAGCATGCATCCTTTGGGAAAAAAAAAGGGCCTGCTCCCGCCTTCTGCAGCCACTCACACCTGCAGTGCTGGTACCTGCCGGGACGGGAAGGGCTGCAGCAGCATCCTGGCCATCGCCTCCGATCCAAAGGAAAAAACCAGCTGAGGCCTGTTATGACACAAAATGGTTTGCAGTAAGCATAGGAAATCCTCACCTTATACAGACACAGAAGGTTCTCTTGGCAATTTTTTTCCTTAATTCTTTTTTTTTTTTTTTAAATCTGTTTACTTTTGGACTATAAAACAGGAAACCAAAAGGAGAACGTCTGATGCTCTGATGCTCAAAAACCACTTCTCAAAGCAGCCAGATCAAAAGCAATACAGGAACAAAGAAAACTTTGGAAACCAGTCACACCTTACAGCTCAAGGGCTGCACTTTGGGGTGTCCGTCAGCTCTGTACCATCAGCTCAGAGGGGTGCACTCATAATCAGACATAAAACAAAAGTAGTGAGTCTATATTTTAATTTTCTTCCGTGGCATTTCCTGCTTGTGAAGTAACCCATGTTTTCTCACAGAATTGACCAGGTCCGTAAGGGCTACAAACGGGGGTTCGGAGCAGAGCAAAGGTCTGAGCTGTGCAGCTGCAGAAGATGTTAAGCAGGCGCACCCCAAACGCCCTGGAGAATCCCACAGCATGGAGGAAAAGCAAGCTCAGAGAGCAACACAGCCCCAGGGGCCAGCTCCCAGGAACTTGCTTCCTTCTGACTCTTTCTGAGGCTTCTCACCTGCAAATAATGGCTTTTTCTGTCAGCTCCGAGCCAATACTGGGATTTGTCCAAGAAGGGGCTCTGAGCTCAACCTAAACAACAAGGGACACAACACAAACTGGGCCGGAGACTAAAAGCACACATTACAATATATATATATTTTTGCTGTTGTTTTGTTGTTGTTGTTTTTTTTCCTTAATGCCTTCCACACCAGCGAACAGGGATCTAACACTCACTCCACTTGCCTTAGTCTGTGCCTACAGACTCGCTCCTTCACCGCAATATAGCTGTCGTATTTACACCATCACTGCAAACAGACAGGCCTTACAGAAACACCAAGAAGTGAAATGCATTTTCCTATACTCAAACAGATATTTTCTGCTCGCAGTGACAACTTATTTGTATGTGGAGTGAAGCACAAAGTAGCCACATCTGAATTTCTTGCAGGCAAAAAGCCTGATGTGAGCCTTTAAAAGAAATAGCTTCAACATTTTTAAAACACTACAGAGCATGAGGACAAGTCTCTGAAGCTTGAATGTATGTTACCGTAAATTCAGAATAGGTGGAATGTAGAGCCAGGAAAAAGGAAAAAAAAAAAAAAGGAAAAAAAAAAGTATTACAAGTTGTTGTCTACCTGGGGTATCTTTCCTAAGGCATCTTTCCTAAGACCTGAAAAAAATATTTTGTAATGAATTATAGAATTTATTGAAGATTTAATAGCGTTTAATAATATATATTTTAAAATAAAATGGCAAAAAAAAAATCTGTGTGTTGATTCTCATATGAGAAATGGGATAATATTCAAATATTTTTGTTCGTGTGGGTAAATAATAGTGGTGTGGTACACTGCATGAGTTCCTCTGGAGATCACTGCCCTGGGTTTGGAGTCAGCCAAACATCTGCCAAGCCCTGGGCAACCTGCGCTGTCCTGCAGTATTGATCAGTGTGTGCATGATGGTGGACCAGGAAGAATATAATTTAAGTAACCAAAGTTAGCTACTTTAGCTCTCTGCAGAAGCCTCTCTCGGTACAGTGCTTGCCCCTGGCAGTTTGGGACCCTCTGCCCTCAGCCGCCCCCTGCTTTGGGAGGGCTGCGGTCTGGAGGCGATGCGCAGCCCCAGCACGCTGCTGGGAAGGTGTGCTGCTGCCTCGGCTCTTGCCACCAGCACTGGTGCCTGTCTGATCCACCCACACCTGCTCAGAAAAAAAAAAAAAAGTCCTCCAAAACCAGATTTTTTTTTTTTTTTTTTTTGACATTTAACACCATGAATTGGACCCTTAGGTCACCAGGCAAATTGTAGCAGTGCGGTAAGACATACTGCATACTGGGGACAGAGAAGAAGGACTCTTTTGCGCACAAGTAGCATCAAGAGAGGCTTAACAATGCCAAAAAGAAAAAAGAAAAATCTTTTAGAAGTCTTCCTTCCAAACTCAGCTGGCTCTTACAAAAGCAGATGTACTCGTTGCCCTGATTTCCACGATGCTCCTGACATAACTTGTCGCTAAGGGACTAAAGACATCAGCCACTCCACTGACAGAGCAGAATAAATCCAGAGGTGGGGAATTAAACAGGATGGCACAGCATTAGTGTCAGAGAAGCTTTGTCAGCATGAGACTTGTCTGTTTAGTTCAGGGACAATAGATTCTCTCAACCTTTTCACTAAGAAATCACAATGCAGATTTTATAATTGAAGTAAATCTGGCGTTAAAAAAAGTATACTTTCCTAGACAACTATAATTAGTGACATCTTAGGCAACAGTAAATACAAACCTAACCAAGATATAATAATAATAATAACAACAAGAATAAATCTTTTCATAATAGTAATGCAGACCCACTGTTTAGGATTAGTGCTTCTTTATTTAGGGACTATTCCAAAAATCTCCTGAAGCCAACAGGATCTTTACACCAACTTCAGAAGGCTCTATCCAATTCTATGGAGCAGCATAAGAAAACGTAATTCAAATAAATCATGGGGACTTAAAGGTACTTAAGTGAAATGCAGGAAGTGCATTCAGAGCCCAGGGCTCCCTGCATAGCGTTTATTTTACCTTCTAATATTGTGTTGTCTTGTTTAATGAACAGGAATCATGCTTAGCCCTACTACAGGAGGAGTTCACCAACAAATTACTTAAGAAAAAGAAAATCATTCAGCTTACATTATCTTAATATTTCATTAGCATTTCTAACAGAAACTCCCTCACATGGAAAACAGCCTCAGCTCAAACAGAAAAACATGTGCAGAGAATCTTCCCAAAGCAGTATAAGCAGAGGTTTAGAGCTGTTCTGAATTTAGAATGATATTCATTCACTGGCTTTGCTTTGAAAATACAGCCGTAAATAATTTTTAAACTAAATTTTATTCTGAGAGAATTTTATAGCACAAAATTATTTGGAGTTACACCTGAGCGAGACAGCTAAAATAGACCCTCGAGTAACACTTTGAGCAACTGCTCGACCTCGTGATGGGAATCGAAGCATCATCCCGGTCACACTTCACCCTCATTACGAGAACGACCTTGCAGGGCTGTTTGTTCCCTTTTGTAACGTGGAGCTGGGGAGGGAAAGGTTCCTTTGGTGGGATCCCGTGCACAGAGAAGCCAAGGAACTGACTTCGTTTTGAGGACGGCCAAATGGGGCATCCTTTAACGAGTGGTGACAGTTCTGCTGAACCAGACACCCAGCTCAGCACCCCTAACAGGCAGCAGCTCCGCCAGAGCCCACAAACATAAAACTGGTTTCAGAAGCAGAGGAGAAAAGTGAATGCTAATTATTAATTAGTAGAGCTTCAGGCAATTATGTAACTATCAGTGGAAAACTAAGACAGATACTTGACAAAATCAGACAGAGGAGGAAACAGAATGACAGGATGCCGGGCCAAACCTGACAAAAGTGTCAGTTCAGTCCCCAGGGAAATTACACCTTTCACGTCCATTTACATTTGATGTAACAGGAAAGTACAATAAAGAAGAAGAATGACTCAGTCCCGCTGAAGGAACTCAACATGACGTGCGTTCTGCTTCCAGGCATCCACTCCACAATTATTTTAAATCACCGGCATCTTTGTGGCACAAATGAAGTATATGAACATTGAAAATTAATGTGTTGAAAACCACGAACCTATTTGATTTCTTTCAATTCACTCCTGCACTTAAAATCTTGGGCAGAGCACTCCAAGCCCCTTCTTCAGTTCAGAACTGGCTGTGGGTGGCCCAAGTCACTCACCAGGACTTCTCTATGCAAACCTTGGAGAAATTTGGTTTGTACTTCTCAGAGAATCCTTTGTCGCCCTACGGCATGAAGGGAGACAAGCAACAACATCTCAGGAAGAGCTGAGCTCTCCTCCGTGCCCTTTACACACAGCTCACAGCACAGCAACGGGTGGTTGTGGGGTTATCCAGTCCAGATTCCTCCTCAGGTGGCTCGTGGGCTGAGCATCAGGAAAATTACCCACTTTCTTTATATGCAAAAGGTATTTTGCATCATCATATTTTAATGTACTCCCAATAAAAAGTTTGCAGAAATAATAATTGATTGTAGAGCTCAATTTTCTGCCATACTGAAAAATTTCTATCTTGTTCTCAAATTTGCAAGGACATCCAGGGACAAACTTCCAAGGCACAGCCCAGACCCACGTACGTCTTGATAGGTGCATTGCACACAAGCAGGTATTAGAACTTGCTCATCCAAAGTGAACTAAACCTTACTTCTGCACACAAACCAGGCTTTGTGTGCATTTCTTGTATTTTCCCCCATATTCTGTGGAAAAGAAAAAAAGAAAAATTGAAGTCTTCCCCAGATATCAGCAAATCTGTATTCTGTATAAGGTACAAAACACTGTGTGACTGATGTCCGAAGTGAACATCTCTGAAACACAATGTTTAAGGCAAAGCGCAGCACTGGAAAACAAATGCCAGATCGCTTGATGCTGGAGATATTTTTCCAAGTAAAACTCTTTTTTGAGAGGTCAATTTAAAATCACTTCATGTTTTTATCTTGGCATTCAACAGCAGATAAAATATTACCAGCCTAACTTCTGAAGTGCTCACAACTGCACGGTGGAAGTTTGAAGTCTGTTATCGCAGGTGCTTCTTGCCTTCCAAACTGAAGGCCCTGGGCTGCTCAGCTGCTTTCCTGGCAAGCTGCAATCAGGACTTGTGCAGGCAAAGGCCATCTGCACACCCCTCTTACCACGCTAATAAGAAGAAAATATTGGCAAGCATCTTTGGTCTGGGAAAAGTAAAAAATAAAAAAAAAAAATCATTTTCACTGCCTTTTAGGAGTCAAGAATAGGAAGAAAGCTAAAAGACTCCTAACGCCACACGTTAACGTGGCTGACAAGGATCCTGGCTCTATGAAAAAGCATCAGGAGGAGCAATTGTTTTCTGTCACAGCACTGTTTCATTAACAATAAATGAAATTAGGAAACTATGAATTTTACTAATTTTACTTCCTCTTTTTTTTTTTTTTTTTCTTTTTTTCCCACCAACTTCATCTCGGCTACATTCTAGCACTTTCCCCATTGATCTTCCAGACTATCCTTTCATGCCTTGGAAGAAAGAGGCATTTCAAAGCAGTTTATTTTCCAGTCATTCCAAGCAGTCTCCATCTTTAACTGAAAAACAAGACTCTCTGGAAAACAGACTTCTACCCGACACACCTCTTGTCCTTAAAGGTGTGAAACTGCTCAAAGCGTCACTGTACTTTGGGTCTGGTGCATGATGTAGAAGCACAGGACAGAAAGCTGACCCTAGCAGCAGAAGAATGCTTGGAAGCCCAGCCAAGATGCCTGCTTGCTCAAAACCCCATGACTTCTGTAGAATTAGATGATGCTTTGGAAACCTTTCCTTGCCCTGACAGGCTGAAACAGAAGAACCTGTTCCCAGCTCTTACTAAGCATCCTGAGCTTTCTCAACCCATTTTTATAAACGTATTTCAAGGAAATAGAAGTATTTTACCCTGAAATTCAAAACAATTAGGACATACTGCAATAAACATTTAATTTAGGCTGTGATTAATGGTTTCATCTGTTCAAACACTAATGATGAGAGATGCAAACAACCTGGAAGGTAGAAGTGAGGAGCACGAGAAAGAAGTGTGGTCCAAGCAGAGGGAAAAAGAGACAACTGAGGAAATTGTGTCCCTCAGGCAAGACTGGCCCGCCTGCCTAAGCTCCTACAGGTACAGGAGGTGAAGGACCAAGAGGTTTTCCTACCATTGTCACTAGCGTGTCTTCTGCTTCAGGCTCTTCTGCTAATCTGGGATGTAGCCATCCCACCAGCACCAGCAGCAATCCAGGCATGGACGATATTTCAAAGCAGATCTTCAGTGTTCTGACTCACCCTGCATCTGCATGGACAAAGCAAGAATCAAATGACAAATATCAGGCATTGATTTTCATGTAATAGCACCAAGCAAGCTTCTTTTAGTTTCTGAAGAGAAGGCAAAATGCCACAAAATTGCACAATGAAATTTAAATTGCACTGAACTTGCATTAATGCTTTTAAAAGAAATCATATCCAATTAAGCAACCTACATATTGGTTTTTAACTAACAATGGAAGCGTTCAAAATCTGAGCACAATGTGAAGTACTTTCCTTTCTCTTATTGATAAAGGAGACAAAAGAAAAAGCGTCTTCTACTACGGTATTAGACAGTAAACGTTGCCTTGTACAAAACAAACTATTCAATTACGTTGTCAGGTGTGACAACAGCAATCAAGTTGTAAAGGCTGAATAATCAGTAATTTCTAATGAACAAAGCAAATTATTTCTTACAGCATAAAATAAAAAAATATTTTACACTATACATAAAAACCACACATGGGTGCTACTAAAATAAATCAATCAAACGTGGGAAGTAATTAAGTTTGAAGGAAGGGTCTGTGACTTCTCTATACAAATACTATGACTACTACGTTGCCTCATTTTTTTTTGTTGTTGTTTTAATTGGATTGGTTTTTTTTTTTTTTTGCTAATGTCAGACAGACCCCAGTTTGCACAGCAGCCAGCATCAGCATTTGCTTTATAAAGGTTTGCTGAGAATTTACTTTCAAATCTATCCAAAGATTACTCACCAACATTTTAGTCCCAATGATTTTAATAAAATAACCTAAGAAGTTCTTTCATAGAATTCTTACAGGAGGAATTACATTTCACAGTCTGGCAGACAAACCAAAAAGCTGTAAGAAAGCACATGGCAAGGATAGATTAGAAACACGCATGATCCGCCTTCTGCGATATATTGTGTTTCTAGATGTCTCCATCATAACAACCTTCCTCAGAACCTCTGAAGGCCAAGAGAAGCAAACTTGTACAGTTTTACCAAAATGTTTGTTTCAGAGGATGGTTCTCCTTAAACTATCAGTAAAAATAAAAAACAAAGAAATGCATCTGGAGTCTCGAAACCTGGAAGTCACTTAAGAAATGTCAGTAATTAGGTTTTCAAGGGTTTTAGACATCAGAAAGTTGAAACCCCGGAAGCGCTGAGTACTTCAAACAATAAAATTAGATGAGAAAGAGGAAGAGAGAGGAAATACCATTGCACGCTACCTAAAAAGTACCTCATCGATTATAAAAAAGGGTTCATTTCATAGTCAAGATTTTTTGACAACTGAAGCAATGCCAGTCATCATAAATCTCATCTTCCAACAATTTCTAACCCATCAGCCTGTGCTCGCAATAATCTGCACCCACAGGGGTTTAATGTTTCATATTTGTTTTGGCACTAAATGAAGAGAAACCTCTTACTGCTTCAATTACACCAGCGCCATGATCATTAGCACACAATAACTGAGCAGTTAAGAACTTTATGAATCAAACAATATTTGAGAAATACGTTTTTTTTGGTTATGGCTCCTGTAACCTGAGGAATTCAATAACCCTGTGGAAGATGTTATGAGGGTAGATACTCCCTTTCTGACATGGTGCATATATGACTGAAGTTAAAAACAATATTGCTTCCACAAATGCGATGTACCATTGAAGAGTGCTCTTATGAAAAGACTGCAACACAAAATTTACAGAATTGGGCCATTAACGCATTAAATTTTAAATATGAACATTTTTCCCTGCCTTTTCTATTTTTTAACAACATGTATAGATTTGGTTATTTCAAAGCCAACTTCAGCTGCAAACACAAAAGCTAATGCCTACTTAAAAAAATGTTTTAGAGCTATCAAAACAACCTTTTAAGTTCCCTATTTCACGGCATTTTTTTGCAGTGCTCTTCTGAGGCAATCTGAGGCTGAGCTTACCAACAGAGAACATTACAGGAGATGGTTTCTTCCACCAAGGGCCTTCCCCAGAGCCAGCAGAGCTGCTGCTGACGTCCCTTCCACTTCGCAGGATCTGTGACCCTGCCAGGGAAAGGCACTGACGGATTCAGTTGGACTCGATAATCTTAGGGGGTCTTTTCCAGCCTAAGCGATTCTGTGACTCATCTGACGGCCCGAACGGCCGCCCTGCCTGTCACCAGGGCTTCCCTCACTGCTATCCATCGGGATCACAGCTCCTTGCTGCCGGCAAGAGCAGCGCTTGTTCCCCGGTCAGGACCCTGCCTTCAGCCGCTGCTGAGCCTGCCTGCGGCTCTGCTTGCCGGGACTCAGAGCCAAGCACAGACTGAAAGGTGCGAGACCAACCTACGGCAGCTGAAGGCATCGGAGCTGCTCCGTGGGCAGCACCACTGTTTTTTCACTTTAATTTCACTAAATAACATCCCTCACGCACCTCAGTCTCGCTGTTCTCAGATCAAGGATAGTTAAAAGCGTCGAAACACATTCCTTTCACTTTTTGTGTTCATTTTATGCATCACAGAGTATGATGCATCTTTAAAGCCAGGACATTTCAAGGATCTAAAAAAAAAAAGACAGATCGCCTGCCAAAATTCACACCATTATTTTTATTTCGCCAAATAACCATTTGAAAGCAAATCATCATAGACTACCCTCTCCAGAGGAAGTTAGGCACATTTACTAAGCTAACAGATGCAAACAGAGCTGCAGTTTTGACTATGGCTAGAAAAACATCTTTCATGATGCTTTTAACAGCTTTTTGTTATTATTTATTTATTGTCTTGAAACTGGAACTTTTAGTGTGTCAGATTAAGCTATATAGCGCTACATACCTATAGCATGTCAGAGCTAAGTTGTTTTTTTTTTTCTCCTAATGTTTCTAAATTCCAGTCTTCACTAGTAATAATGAGGTTCAAAAACCACCACCAGACCCCTCACAGGCCAATCCTGCCGAAATAACACGTTGCTAAACAAGATGCACTGCTCAGCTCAGAAAGTGAGATTTGCTCTCCCTCTAGAGTTCTGCCTGCGTGTGCTGTAACCTATTACTCTAGCTAGCGGAGCTATTCTGCCAGCACGACCATCGCTATTCTTTTTCACTCAAAAGAAGTTGTGACCTTGAAAACAACCCTTTTTCATTAAATCCTATGACAAACACTTTGTCTAGCCTTGACCACGAGCCTAAACCCCTCTCAGATACATTACAACAGTTTAATATAATAGCTGCAAGCACACTACCTGCAGAAGACGGTATTGATTTATATTGTCTCAGCACTCATTACCTTTAGGTGAGTCTTTCTCTTCACTTTTGGCTCTGTGATATAATGGAGAAAATTCACTCTGAGCAGCCATATAAAACCTTGCATAGCTCTACAAACAAGCCAGATCACGCTTTTGAATAAAGTGGGAATGAAAAGCGTTTGCTTTGTGCCCAGTGAAATAGATGACACCCATGCATAAAGAAAAAATCCGTAGGACAAACACCTGCCCGGTACCCGAGATCCGATCCCAGCGTCTCACACAAAGTTTGGCTGTCAGGAGATCAGAGCTAACCTTCGAGCCAACAGGCACACACTGCCCTGATCCTGGCACTTGCTAAATGTCAAGGATAATCTCATTTCCATTTTGATGAATAATGTACAGAAAAGCAAACACTTCTGCGTGTACTCATGTGGGAATTCAGCTGCAGGAATTCAGCAGGTTACGTGTGCTGGACCAGAGGGAGATGGAAATGGAGGGGTAAGAAAAAGGGATGACTCGAGGGTCACAGACTCTGCTGCCTTTTAACGCTTCAATTCTCTCCTTCTGTTGGAAGACAACATGCTGAAGTAACTAATTTGGGTAGATATCTGCTCGATTCTCCAGTCCTTGCCGCTCTGTTGCCCTGCCACCAAGCGAGGGGAGAGGCAGCGCAGGGCAGCGGGATGCCGGGAGCTTAGCGCTGCCCCTCAGCCCAGCACCCACACCGCAGGAACTCGAGGCTCCTCGCCAGCCTGGGACTAGCAGCAAGAATATATCTGCTCTTACATGCACCTCGGTCCCATAAGGGGCACAAACAATGCGTGGCACATCTTCTGAAGGTCAAACATTCATTTGCATGCAAGAACTCAGGTTAGTCGTTCCTAATAAGAGCTGCTAGCTAGGTCACGTTTGGGCTTTTGCTTTACATACAGGGAAAAAAGGGGAACAAAGGGAAAAGAAAATTAATATCTACAGTCAAAACAGCTAAGAAGAGGTTTTCTGCTTATAACTTCTGACTATTGTGCAAGTAAAATGACACGAGAAGCCCAGAAAAACAATCAAAGCTGTGTTTTCTGGGATCTGTTTTCCCTTGTTTGTGCCTGTTCTGCTCCACGTAGGATGGAGGCAGCAGCAGCAACCCATGGCTGGCTGCACATCGCTGCCTCTATACATTCCCCTACAGCTGCTCCACGATAACGAGGGGTGAAGCCAAACACAGGTATGGTCGCTTTATAGCAGCAGAAGCTTGTCTACATTAGCAGCTTACCTACTTTACTCCTTCTATCAATTAGCGTCTCATTAATTCCAATGTCCAACTCCATATCTTGACAAACGCAAAGACATTGTGGGCACATGGTGAGTCTTAATGGACAAATCTTTCTTAATCTGGCAGAGTTTAAACACAGCAAGTGATGTGCAAACTGTTGCTAATGGGCGAGACTTATTAAGACTTCATACAAACCCTCTGTGAGGATGTTGTGAGTTTTGCAGTTTTTCATCTCATCTCCTTAATAGTGCTTTTTTTTTGAAATGAGCTGAATCACGTCGGTCACTGTGTGGTCCTTACTTTAACAAGTTTTCTCAGACAATATAGTTCTAAATCCATCGTAAGGAGCTCACTGAACTGGATGGGTTTTGGACAAAATGTTGTAATCGAGTGAAATACGGACTGCAGAACCAAGTGGCACCAAATTATCTCTTCTGGCTCCTTTACATCAAGGGAAATTTTGCCTACAAACTCAGTGCCTCAGATTTGTTTTTCTAGCAATACGCTCTGGATTTAAAAGGTTTATATTAAGTCCTATTAGTAATGCACTGCTATATAATCATCGCAAATTTGACTGAACGCTTCTTATATTGGGGATGGGAAGTTGAAATCATTTTGCTTATCTGATTATCTCAGCGTGCGTTCAGTCGGAGGGGATTTGGTCTTCCACAGAACACATTCGGTGTTATTTTTCCATTTTGTTTCTCTGCCTCATCTCTCTTTCGCGCGGAAACTGATAGTATGAATCAAAATAAAAATCTTCCAGTCCTTCGAGGAAGCAGCCTGGGAGCGAGGCAGGACTGCTGCAGCATTTACACTCATTAAAAGTCCCTCAAACTGCATCTGAAAGTTCACAGCCCAGATTTTGCCGGGACTTTAATGCATGCCGTTCTCTGAAAGGTCCATTAGCAGCAAAGGCGGCGTTGGCACCGGGGCGCTCAGCGCTGCGAGGCCGTGAACAGAGCAGGGATGGGTGGAAAAGGAGAACGGTCTGAGGTTCCCACGAGCAGTGAGCTATGTGCCACGGCCACGAGCATGGCCTCAAGCTTTATTAATCTTTGTCTTATGCTCTTTTGTACTAAAAACAATGCTTTTCAAGATGGCAGCGATGCGACAAGTATTTGTTGCTTTGGCGTTGCTCAGATCTTCTGCGAATTGTTTTGCATTTCAGATGATTCCTGGGGGAGGATCAATAATTTTTAATTTCTCAGAGGACACAATATTGAACTTCCCCCCTAGATCCTGGGGATAAACCTCTTCAGACCTGCCCAGGTATTTCCTTACATTACTTTTTTGGTGATATCCTCACTAGGCCAAGGCCCATCAAGACCACCAACCTTTCCCCAGGGGTGGCCGGTAGCACAGCACCAGACCCTTAGGGAAGGAAGAAACAGCACCCATGCAGAGCAGTCCTGGCTGCACCACCACAGCTCCCAGCAGCCAGCATTTTAGGGACACCCTGAATCCAGTCCACCAAGCTCCAAGACCACAGATAAGCACATCATTACTCTAACACCTTTTTTAACCTCAGGAGAATTTTCTGGCAATGACTCTTGCATTGTTCTCTACGCTAAAAAGCATTTCTATTTTGTCTGATCTGAAGCCAAATGGCAAAGAAACGCGGGGGCTGGATGGGACAGAGCTTGCAGTCGCGGCTGCCTTTGTGTTCCACTGCCCCGCGCTTGCTTCCCTGGGCTCCCAGCCAGCTCCTAATGAGCCGGGTTTTGGAGAAGCACTCTGATACCACATATGGGAAAACAGCATAAAACTCCAGGATAATTAATATTTAGAGTATGTGCTCTTTTAAATCCACAGATGTAGGAGCACGTTACGAACAAAAGGTACCGAAGCCATTTGAGACACGCTGGGAGAAAAAAACCAAACAGGTCTACCAAATTGCTCAGGCAGCCACTGCAACAGCCAGGGAAAAAAAAATAAAAATAAAAATAAAAAAAAAGAAGGAAAAAAAAGCACCATTGCCCCTGATAATATCGTATTCATCAGGTAAATTCCTATGTCACAGGACAGGAACATAAGCTCGTATTATCCTTTCCAGCTTGAGATACCTACCACATCTTTGCCAGGGTACGCTAGGCAAAAGCCCAGGACGATGTTTCATAAAGCAGGTCTGCAGTAATCCTTTTATCTAAGGAGGGTGAAAAGCTCTCAATTTGTAACACGGGCATAGATTTAATGACAAAATGGATTTCCATCAGAAGTTTCTAAAGATTTCTAGAGGTCTTTGAGCATTACAGAGCGTTTGAAATAAGCTTAAAAAAATTGTCCAGCTTTTATTTTTTCTCTCTCCTTCCTCTGTCCCAGGCACAAGATAGTAATCACAGAGCATATAACTTTCCCTTCGGAAAATATATGCCATTATGTAAGAGTCTGTGAATAAAGAGTTCAACACATCTCTATTTCATAAATGTAATCTCCTAAAAATACGGCAAGCAGTAGAACAATAAAAAAGATACTGCCTAACCAATATCAAACCTCAGATCTGATTTAGCAATAACTAACACAGTACTGCAGCAACCTTTAAAACCATCCTGCCAGGAACTTTTTATACATAACGAAAAAAAGACGACAGTACAGAGAAACATTATGTTGGCAAGTCTCTATAGCAGTAATCAACACAATATAGATGTTCGTGTGAAGGAAAGGCAATTTGGCTTAACGTTACTGAAGTCCCACCATTTTCTAACACCCTAAAAGCTTTTCTAACTAAAAAAAAGGCTCTTAAACTGTCAGGTGCTGGGCATAAACCATCTCAATCAGAAACACTAATCTCTTGTGAAATAATTTCTTTGGTAAAAGTAACTCTCGAGACTGCTGTTAAAAACTTTATTATTATTATTATTTTGTATTTTTTGTAATGAAGTCTTATCAGGAACATATAAAATCTAAACTACGTGTGGAAAACCTATCTGTATTTTTGAAGAAGCATTCAGGTGTTACCACAAGCTCCTCTGTGCACAGTTATTTACAATGTGGGCTTAATTACAGCATTCTGCCAACTCAGCTTTCATCCCTGGGCTTATACAACACAGTTTGAAATAAATGGACTTTAATACAGGAATTCGAAACTGTGACACACACAAAAATAAAAAATAAAAAAAAAATAAAAAAAAAAAAAAAAAAAAAAAAAAAATAGAATAAAATATGAATTCACCTTTCTTAAAAAATTTTCAGTACTTGTAAATTGTCCTCAAAGTATGAGGAGGTGAAAAGACTCCATTTAATCTAGCACATGATATTATTGCAGTCACATCATGAAATAAATTAAAGGTGCATTTGATCTCTTTATCAACTACCATACTTATTCGATCTACTTATCTACTATCATACTTATTTCAATAAGACAAGATTTCAAAAGAAATACCTTCTTTTCTATACCTAAATATTCTACAGAGAAACTGGTTTTAGTGAGACTAGGAATACATTTTTGGGGGAATAAAAGTGTTTGGAGAAATTTAAATCAAAACAACACAACTATCCTTAATTTTCAATGTCTTTTTGCATCAATGTTTACAAAAACTTTGCTGGAAAAATTAAAAATAAGAAGTGGGAAAGCATTTGGGTCCTTCACAAAACAGACCTATAATCTCAGCTATTAATTTTCCACCAGCAGCATAATTAATTACTTCCACATCTGCTAACCCAACAAAGCAAGTGAATTTATCATGCCACCCTGATCAGAACAGGGTCAGCAATAACGCTGAGAGCAGATCAGTCCTCAAAAAAAATAATAATAATAAATAAATAAACCTTGGAAAACTTCAAAATAAAGCTTAAGGGTTGCATAGCTAAATAAAACAATGAAAAGAAAGATGTAAAGAGAGTAGTTGATTGTCTTCTGCTTTTGAAATTCATGATACACTTGACATGGTAGAGAATGCATGCCAACATTATCTTACTAATGTGGTTTAAAAAAAAAAGATATCAACATAAGGATGAAACTAATAAAATGGCACAACTGGGCTTAATTCTGAACTGAATCATTACACAGGTTTATTAACAAACTGAGGAAAATATGCATTTAAATTCAATTCTTCAATAAAAGCTTCAGGGCAGAAAGGTTCCTGGAGTCCCAGGCTCGCTCCTTTTCACGGACCACAAAAGGAACCAGACCAAACACACCCTGAGCAGCACTAATTCAAGGGGATTTCTCCAAGAAACACGCATGGCATTGAACTCCAGAAGGTAAGAACAGCAGCACAAACCAGACCACTGATCAAGACGTACACAAAACTTTCTGTAATATCTTACTAGGGAAAAGCAGTTCAAAGCAATTCCAATTTAAATGAAAACAATTCTGAAGTTGAGAACCGGCAGGGTGCATAAATAACTCTAGAGGATGCACCACCAAATTAAAATGAGGATCAAAGTAAATTTCCCTAACAGTGGGATGCACTCATGAAAAATATTCAGTTCAGCTCCTTTTTTTTTTTTTTTTAAACATGAGAATATACAGATCATTATAAAAAATTATGTGGTCAGCCTACAGACATTATCCAGCTCAGAAGGTTCCAGCTGCACCTTTCTGAAGTATCTGATCACTCTGGCACTGCTGGGTATTTGCATAATGAGTTATTAAAACCTGAAAACCTAAAATGTTCAACTCCAGTTTAATATTCAGCAGCCTACTAATGACAGTCTAGAAGCAACATACACACATACATTTATGCCTGTCAGGCGACGGTTACACATGCAGCATACATACATCAAGTGCAGTATATGCCAGCTTCTGAAGACTGCATGTCAACAGTGAGATGAATCCATTTACAATAAACATATATATTTATTTTAAAGTCCATTGGTGGAGACAGAGTGTACAGCTTGTGCTCTTTCTTTAGGAAGCCACTGGTGCCAGGGCCAAGAGCAGGGGAGAGGCCTGGAGGTACCTTGGGTCCTCACTGGGCAGGGACATACGTGACAAAGACCTCTTGTACAGGCACCTCTCCTATTATCCCGCACACAGTACAGCCAGTGGTTACACATGGCACATTAAACGAGCATCAGCATCCCATAGGTGATGGACACCCAACTATGAGCGCTTTCTGACAAGTCTGATCTAAAAAGAAGAAGGATAATTAGCCTTGCGCCCATAGGAAGATTATCAACATAAAGCAAGACTCATCCTGTGTAAAAACGTTGCCTCATGATTCGACTGCTGCTTCCCCGAGGACAAAAAGTCACAAAGTCTGTCACAAAAAGACAAAAGGCCTCTCTCTGCCTCTCATCAGTTTAGTGGCTGGTGTCAGCAGGAAGGTTGGAGAGCCAACAGGTAAGGAAGCACGCAAGCAGAAAGCAGTTAGCCCAGCTGGGGCTTGTGTTAGTCTGCCACAGACCAGCATGTCACTGAAATAAACACAGAATCACACATACCAGGTAGGTGTGTGCACTAATGTATGATATTTAGTAGAAGGCAGGGTGTATTGTCTCTGTTAAAGAACCAATAAATGCAATTGCCTATGTAATGCAAGCATCAGGGTGGTGCTGTGTTGAGCACGATGTACTTTAATGTCTTGTAAAGGCTACCGATGCTAAAGCAGCTTTCCTGGATAGATCAAAGGGGTCAAACTATGTTTTTCAAGAATAACGATAACACCGTGGAGCTGGTGATGATACGATGCTCGAGTGTGGCAAGCTTAACTTTTGTTAAAAAAGGTTTTAAAAAGACAGTAAGGTACATACTGTCAGCTGATGATTACAGACGTATAGCCAAATGAAGCAGTTCGCATGGTTCAGAGAGCATTCCAAATTAAAGACCCACTTATTTTGCTTGATTCTCCTCATTGTAACTGCTATGAACAGCAGGAACAGTGCCTTATGAAAGGTGGGTTGATGTTTTATAGATAACACCAACAGTTTGTCCCCTACCTCTTATAGAATAACGCGGTCCCGTGGTCCTCGGAGACTTGCAGCCTCTCGGTGTGGGAGCACACCACGTCTGTGGGGCAGCACACCTGTTTGTGGATGTTCCCCATCCCTGCACATTCACTGGGTTCCCAGTTCTTGCCCAGTGGGTTTGGGCTCCCAGGGCGGAGCTGAGACCCAGAATACACAGAGCATAGTGAGGAGGATGTCAGGTAGGGGCACGGAGATATTTTTGCCAAAGGAGCCTGCATGTAAAACACTGAGCTGGTCAATTAGCTGTACAGGGGAATGTACCTGATAATTAAATTACCAAAGCTGTCAGACCACTAACACATCACACTGCACTTCACCAGCTACCCAGAAAAATTAAGTCTGATTCCTCAGTTAAGCAGAGGTTTAAAGCAAATAAAACGTGGCATAATATTAATTATGTGAGCATGAATAGCTCTGCAGCACAAAGCCTGTGTGAATGGGGAATTTTGTTTTATACTGCTTTTTTCATCTGGCAGAAGACACATCTATTTACAAATTAGTTCTTAATCCATCAATAAGGAAAATAAATTAAGACACACACACACAAAAAAAGAGTATCTGCTCTGAAACTTCCTGATATTTGTTCCTTTGCCTCATTTCAAATCTGCCTATTAAAAAACCTGAGCTTGGATCATGAAAGCTTACCCCATGGAGACAGCAACCAAACAGCAAGGAATTTTCAAACATGGTTTAAAAAAAAAAAAAAAAAAAAAAAAAAGTGAGGTTTTTATTCACCTTAGACCTGTATTTCCTTATGCCACCTATAGAGTAATGGTCCTAAAATCATTTTAGCAAGGTAAATATTTTAGCAAGGTAAATATAGCCTAGCAAAGAAAGTCTAGACACACCATGTAATACCAATGCACAGGCTTCACTTATGGAAGCGCTTGTTCCAGATATACAGACAGTACTCATCTGTCATATTCATCTGTTTCGTATTGCAGGGACAAATGAGAAATGTTACCAAACTACTACTTTAGAACGTACACATCCCAACATTTATGAATAGCTCTACTCACAGAAAGCAAGGGGTTCTGCTTCATTAACGCTTCAGTAGTTACAGATTAAAATAATTCTCCCCATTTACGCATACCGGGCCGCTAATTGTAGAGCTGTATAATGAAATTCGTTACACGTATAGGTCCTAGATGTTGGAAAAGTGAACAGAAACTCCCAAAAGCAAAGAAAAACTATTTCTGAGAGTTCAGTTAATCAGCAAGGTCAAAATCTGGATATGGCCTTGTTGATATTACTTCAGCATAATGAATCTTGACATCAAAATATGTTAATTTTCTAACCCAAAAACACAAGGCACCCGACATAAATAATTAACGGAAACAAGGTTCATTAGAAACGCATCCCCAAAAGAAGGAAACCTGAGAATCAGGAAAAGCGTGCACAGAACACAAAGGATATTTTCTGTTTTAATTACGCGCCTCCCTTTAACTGAAAAATACTTTGATTAAACTTTCATTGAAGTGGAATTCGATCGAGTTACCAAAACGTAGCATGTGATTCAAGACTGGGTGGATAAATATTTTCGGATCTGCTCAGCACGAGGACCAAGCTGTGCTGCACCCTGCTCCCAGGAGCAAGGCTTGCCCCCCTGAACCCTCCTTGAGCCTGTAGCACCAGCAGCAGGCACAGCAGGGGTGCTCCCCTCGTTGTATAGGCAAAGGGGGGAGCAGGGGAGCCATAAGCCCAGCTCTGTGCTGCAGGATGGGGCCGGACACAGGGCTGAGTGGGCAAGAAGGGAGAAACTCCCACCACCACCTACAAACAGCTCTCCTTACACACCTGAGAAGCAACCACTAATGACGAGGCTGCATGATCAAAGCTTCCAGTGACAGATTTCCAAAGCAATTTGTAATCATGAAGCAGATCTTTCATCTCACGGGCAAGATGAACATTACGGCGTATCTCTAGCGAAGAGTTAAACTTGAGTAGAAAAGAGAAATGAAACTTTTCCATTGTTAACGCAAATTATTTGTGTCACCTGAAACAAAGTCTGGATTCCTAGCCTTCTGCCTTAAAAAGGAAGACTCAGAAAGTTACACCTTGCTTGTAATTGTTTCTGCCCTAACATTAGCATTATTTCATTTAGCAAGAGAAGTCACTCTTTGAAATACCAGCATCAATCCAGAGACCAGTTTATGAGAAGCAATTACTTTAGGTTATTGATTCGAAGCTTCAAGGGAGATGTATCTAGTTTGTTTTGGGATTAAAAAAAAAAAAAGAAGAAATAATTATGTTAGAGATAGCATTTCATTTTAATGCTAGAGAAGTTGTTGGAGGGGTTTTCTGCCACTGCCTTGAAGAGAAGAGTAAATAGCAGGCACACGCAGACCCCGAGGTGCGTGCGCACAACTCTCCAAACAGCGGCGTGCAGACACGCGATGGGAAGCCTAAGGCTCCCCCTGACCTAGAAACATCTTGAATTTGCATACACAGCTAATGAAAAACAATGCAAAAGTGTTAGCAGTAGCACCCACTCTTTATATAAAACTTCATGTTGACAGAGTATTAACTCCAGATGAAAAGCGGCAGAAAGCTTTACGGGGAATTGAGATGTTATCTTCAGTCACGGTGCTGCTAAGAGCAAAACAAAGTACCTTAATCCACAGACCTGCGGTCTTTCTTACAGTCTATCAGAATTCAGAGCTTTCCAAGCACATATCCTCACGAGAAATCCTCCCCCGTGAGAGGGGAGCGAGGTGCGGTGGGAGGAGATGAGCCTGGAGCCTGACCCATTGCAGCCCAAGCCCTGCCCAGCGCACCAGAGCAGACTGTGTTCTGCCAAGAACTCCTCGTCTCCCTTATTAGCTCAGTCTATCCATGCGTTATCTTAAATTGGGGAAAAAACAGCTTTCTTTGCAGTTGTCACCCCCACGGGTAGCTTTGCAGTGGTGCAGTTACCCTGCAGACCCCTCTACCTGCCCCGTAAGGCCTCTGCTGACTCGCTGTCTTTTTGTAAGACACGAACAAAATTCAGATCTCAGCAGCTCACAGATTCAAAGCAGAAATGGGGAGGTTCCTTTCTGGAAAACTGTTGTCCAAGATGATTTCCAGTCAGTGGTACCTGAAGAAGGTGGGTGAAGGTGTCCCTCCTCCCTGTGCAGGAGGGACCAGCGATGCTTGCAGTGGTGTGACAACGGGCTTTCACCGGCTCGAGAGCTGTGGGATGGCCTCACTGGCTCCTGATGAGCATTTAACTGCAGAAGCTTATTTAGCAAGGGTTCCTTGGCAGCAAGACATGAACACTTCAACTGCAACCATCATTTCTGGGGAACTTTCAGCAATATGAGCAAAAAAAAGCTGAGTTTTGGAATTATGGCTGCTGTGGGAGGGCTGCACCCCAATCAATTTAGCCATGTAGCTAAAGCTGGTCTTGAAATAACTTCCCGACTTACCGTGTTCTGTAAAAAAATATTTTCACCTACAGAAAACCACAAACAAAGTCAAAGGAAGGTCTGTTCTTAAAAGCCAGGAGGAGCAACGAGAGGCAAGCTGCAGAGCTATGAGCACCTCTGTGCAGCGCAGGAGGAGCTCACAGTCCTGCGCCCCCATGCCAGGGGAGCTGGTGCCATGGGGCAGCCCCTGCCTGCCAGCAGCTCGGACACCCCAAAACCCCCTGGAACACCTGCACCCGTTTGGTCCATGCGGGCTGGTAGCCTTGCAGCAGATCCTGCAGCCTGCCTTGCAGTAGGTTACATGCTGTGACACAAATAAAGGTCTAAACGTAGCTTACAATGGAAAATAACTTACCTAGGACTTGACAGGATGGCTGGCACGCTCCAGGACCATTTCATCTCTGGGCAGCAGAGAAATCTGGTTTCTTTAGATTATGCTCAATGCTTGAATACATTCAACTGCTTTAGAATAACATTGGACAAATACAAAAACAGTTTCAAGGCACCTAGATTTCAGGTTAGGTGAGAAGCTATCAATTCATTAATTTCATAGTAGAAATATACTCTTTTTTTTAAATTTAGGCACAAATAAAAAATGATTAGCCTGCTTAATAGGCGATCATCTAATGTAAATTAAATTGTAGACCAGCTTCACAGTGTTCTTGGTACAGCTGTAATGCTTCTTCTAACAGTCAAATATGAGGGTCAACAATCAGAAAATGGGTTTAAAATTTAATTGACTCAGAAAGCAGAACAAAGTAAATTGCTAAGGTTAATGCTGGCTTTTAATGAATCATCATCGGCTTCAGAGCACTCACCTTTTGAAGCGAGGGCGAGAGCACGGGCAGTTCGGCTGCGTGAGGACACAGCAGGACGGACACCTGCCGTGTAGGGGAAGAGGTCAGCACGGTTCTGCAGCCACTGCACCGTGGGGGGAAACACGATGCCTGAACCCGACTGCTGCGGTACAGGAACAAACCTGCAGTAAAGACGGAAGAGAAGCCAAGCCAGTGGAAAAATCAGTGCTAAAAACATCGATGGGAAGAAGAAAGAGGCACAACCTTGCACTTGCCAAGTTCCCCTTTTCTGAAGGCAAATAAGCATCAGAACAAAACTCTGTAAATGTGGGAATGTTCCTTCTGTAAGTGCATAGTTTTTTTTCTGCAAGATTTCTGTACATAAATACCTATAGAAAACCAACCTTCCCTGAACTACACCATGTGCATTTCAGATTTTTAGCAGCTTTCTCCTGTGCTTCGTACCAGCTGGTTTCCAGCCGATGCAGGCAGTACGGCAGGGCTCCTCCTGCCCTGGGCTCGAGCTCTGGATGCTGCTGGCCACCAGGCACCATGCAGCAGTCCCCAGCCACCACGGGAAGAGCCCAGCCCGTGCCGGCAGTGCCCCAGGTGAGCCCCCGGAGACTGCCCCACTCAGGCACCTCCAGTCCCATAGACTGACAAATGGCCAGTGCAGGCTTTGCCTGCACTTATTTAACATTTCCCCAGCTGTTGCCAATTTCCATGAGACATCACACGATGCAGCTGATGTAAACCACGGTAACCAGGTGTGACAACTAACAACATGGTATTAAATGATGTAACAGCTCTGGGAACTGCAAAACCCCAAAACCAACAGACAGCAGTGCTGGCTGGATCCCATGGCTAAGAGGCGTGTAGAGCTCTCCCTAACTCATGTAGTATTTATATGCTGGATGGCAAAATAAATATTGCAACAAATGATTTTTTTTTCCTACACTTTATTCTCTCTGCTGTACCTGCAGGTTTTATTTCTTTTTCTTCAAGAAATCTATAAGAGAGTCTGCTCAAATGAGCAATTAGACTTATCTCGCTTGCCCCATTTAAGATTGCACTATGATCGTTCTCACTGTGAAACAGTTTGACTACATAAAACTTTACAGCCAGGTGGATTTGTTTAGTTTATAACATAAAAATATGCATATTATGGGGAGGAGGAGACCACAGTAAGAACCTGAAATCACTACATGTTTTTTCACACTTTTCCCTGGAATTGTTCCCATTCTGTAAAATGAAGCAAGTCTTGCCATCTGTCTGCAAAATCCTCTTCATCTCAACCTGTGATGTTCCAAAGCCTTTGCTACTGGTCTGCATAAACCTCAAATTGCTGCAGAAAGCACAAGTACCAAAATAAAATGAATAAAGGCAGGAAAGGTCCCTGTAGGTATCAGGCCACCTCCAAAACTGCCCTCACCTGCCCATTACCCACCTGCTTCCAGACCAGCACTGGCACCGATGGGCAGATGACACTCCCTACACCCCAAAAACCTTTCCTGGTTTTATCTGTTGTCCCAGAACAGCTGCTGTGCTTTTACAATGGGGGAAACGAAGCTCCCCTGGCAGCGCAGGGCTCCCTGTGCAGAGCTGTGCCCCCTGAGGATGGGGAGGGCTGGAAACCCCCCGGGGGCTGCTTTGAAAAGCATCCCAGCCCACCTGGGAAACCAGATCTGATTTATCTGAGAGGAAGGAGAGCTGCAGCTAATGAACAGTCTGGGCAATGTGCTCTGGGTTAATTAACCTGCTTGTTGGCTGCGCTGTAGCCAAAGCGAGCTGCTTCCTAGACAAGCAGTTAGATACAACACATAGCTATGCTGATCCAGGAAATGTTAATACTGAAAGATGCACCAAGGAGCACAATGCCAGCCCTGAGCAGAGCAGGCGGGATGCACCCAGGGATGCCCAGGCTGCTGGGACTGCCTTCGCATTAAGGGGGGACAGCACCCAGGGCTGACATCGGGTCTGCCTGTGGAAAACAGTGAAAGAGTTAGGGTGCAGTGTTTTTCTCTGGTTACCAAGGTCACTCCCTGACAGAAAATTACCTCTATGTGAATTTTATCTCCCACAGCTGCCGCAGTGAGGGCTCCTCCCGTAGCGGGCTCCCTGGCACGGAGCGGTGCCGAGCAGGACGCGTCTCTGCCCGCTGGTGGGCTGCGCCTTGGTGACTCCTCCACAAAGCCCTGTTCTTGTCCCTGGGGCTGCAGAAACAAGGAAAAAAACACAAAACCAACACCATTACTCTATTATTGTTTCTCACGTTTCTTCAGTGACAGGCCTTGTCACAGATACACGGAGTGCGTGAGCCCCTGGTGCACACTTGGCTGTGAAGGTCAGAGCTCCTGCTCCACAGCCCGAAATGGGCTTCTCCATTTAAAAACTGCCAAGAGCCGTTGTTCTTCATCGACTGTCACCCAGACTTCTTCACCCCAACAAAGCCACGTTGCTGATACAGAGCGCTAGTCATCAATTTACTGTGAAAACAAAAGGGAAAGCGTGCTGAAAAGACTTACAGCTCCTCTTCACAGCAACCTTACACATCATAATGGCACGGTTTCATCTGTTGTGTTATAGAAATCTGCTTGCAATTATTAGACTTATTTCATATTTTAATGTAATTATGTTTGGCCTTTGCTCTAATAAATCCTTGAACCAGAACTGGAAGATAAGAAATTCAAATACCCTAAGCCTGCTAAAGATAAAATGCTGAAAGAAAGGTGATGTTGCTTAAATAGCTTTGCTTAAAAATCAATACAGAATACATTCATAAATTAACAATCACTCTAGACTAAAACATTTATTGCTGGAGGAACACTGCATAATTAAACTATGGGAATGAATAACAAATTAAAATTTAATTTTAATTTTTGGGTTCCTTTTTAAGCCTGTAGTTAAAAAAAAAAAAAAAAAATCCTTTGCTACATCTGACTTTACTTCTACTGGAGGAAATTATGTGCATCAGTTGGTCATGGCTCCCCAAACCGTTGTTCTTCAAAGGTCAAGCTCCAGGGATTTTAAATGGGGCTGTGGCAAACTTTGGGAATGTATAGGGTAGTTTGGGGGCAACTGGCATCGTTTGAGAAAAAGAGAGAGAGAGAGAAGGGAAATATTGCATTTATAATTAAAAAAAAAAAAAAAAAGGAAAATTCAAATTAGTCGAAGTGTTTAAAGCCCACTTGACCCTGACTGCCCCGTGTGAATCACTGCACTGAGGAGAGCTGTGCGTTTCCAGCCAGCCCCGGGTCCCGCAGGCACCCCGTGGTGGCACCACCGCAGCAGCACGCGGACCTCTTAAGCTGCGTTGTGCTCAGCGCCGCACCAAATATCACTTGTTTTCTTGAGACAGCGAGAGAACCATCTCAAAATACTCTTGTTGTGTTTTTTTTTTTCACCTTAGTTTTTTTCTAGGGAGGTTTTTCTCGGGTTGTAATCACACGTTCATGCACAGAGCTGTTTGAGACTAGAGGAAGAAGTAAAGGAAATGCAATTGGGATGGTTATTGTTTGCTCCTCAGAAATGGGAAAGGGATATAAACCTGCGGGAGCACAGCACAGGACCTAATTCTTTTTTCTTTTCTCATTTCACGTTCCGTTTTACCTCCCTTGGTCAAAATCATCTCTCTCTGTTCAGCATGAGGTGTCACTGATTAATCTAGTGGATAGAGAGGGTTAGGAGGAAGAATAATTACAACAGGCAAATATGATATGTTGGCTACACCACTTACATTGTATAGGCACCTTTGGCCTTAGAGCTGCAGCCCGAACAGCAGCAATTGCTGCTTTTCCAGGTAAAACATGCTTTGAGTTAAATGAGGCAGGGTGGGGTGGAAAGGACAATTAACTTCTATAAATAATCAGTGCATTTCTCATAAATGTGCTGGTTATTCTGCAGATTTCCCCAGATACATTGTAACCAAAGCACCTCCTGTTCAAACCAGTCTCTTCAGATATATCTATTATCAGTCACTCGGTGATGAGGTGAACACTGAACAGTCACACCGAGGTAAATCTGAAGAAATTAATTCCATTCACTGAGCTGCCAGAGAACTACAGTACAGGATTTTGGTATTTTAAGACACATGTGGTAGGTATGCACTCCCCGTGGAAAAGGAGATACGTGATTGAGATGTTTTGGGAGGGACTGATTCGGATGCATAAAAATGGAAGTGGCACTTTCAGTTTTAGGAAGATGTCAGTGAAGGACAAAAATGTCTACAGTGCGAAGGTCACATTTAAGAACATCACTAGGAGATCACTTGACCTTTCCAGCATGGGCCAATGCTTACAAATAGCACTTCATCAGAGAAATTAAAGTCAACAAAGAAAGCGGGCCCTTTTCCTGAAACTTTTCGGTGTGTGGAGGGGAGGAAAGGGTCAGCAATCATCTTCTACAGCAGATGCAACAGGGTTACACAGATTATCTGTGGGTTGCTCTCTTCATGAGAAATGTTGACTCCCAGTGAGGGAAGGATCATTGGAAACGTCTTTCTTAAAATGAGAGGAGGAACTCATCAGAACATTTGGAGGAGTCTGACCAAAGAGACAAGGAGCAGCCACATTTGTACGGTCCTCTCTCATGGGGTTAACAATGACAAGCCTGGTTTTGGCGCATCCTAAAATCATCCCAACAAATAGAGTCTCCCCAGCGGTCTGCTCTACCCAACAGGACGGAAACAAAGAGAAATATTTAGCAGAAAATAAGACATATCAAAGCCCTGTTCCTACTCCCCCCCAAGTAACCACCTATAGCCACTGCAGCACACCCACTTTCTGATGATGGTCAGACCCAACACAGCACTTTTATTCTTATTTATCCCCATGGAGGCACTGTACCCACATGAATCCTTGTGGTACTTTTGCACTTATTAAATTAGACGAGATTTTCAAATATTCATAGATTTTAGAGCCAGAAGAGACTGTTATGGTCTATTCAAACTCATGCATCACACAGGCTCCAAGTTTCATCAAGTGATTCCTGCATGAAGACTATAATTTCTAACAGAGTAAGAACATATTTTAAAGAAAGAAATCGAAGTTCTCTATAAAAAGGTCAGTTACTTCATGTAGGATGAATGACAGATGGGACCCCACAGCATAAACACACACAGCGCTTTTTTGATACCAAAATACTTCTCAAAATACATTTTTCCATACACATTAATTTTGCCCATTGTAAGATTAAAAGCACGGTGCAAATACGGCTCTAGAGAAGGAATTCCACCTGTAAATACCCTAGCAAACAGTAAATACCTTCTTTTCCCCTAATGTATGCTAAAAAGAGCATCACATGGAAAGGCAAAACGTTGTTGTTACTGAGCATTAACAAAACAGCTAACCAGTGAGGCTGTTCATCCAGATAATTCTTTTCTTTTAATGCAAAGCGTTGCTTGATATTCTACAGGCACATAGCCAAATAAGCAACATACTCTCTTCATGCACAGGAAAAGGAACATATTTTATCCGTAAGGATTTACAGCTTCTGAAAACAAATGGCACCCTGGGCCATACTAACCGGTGCGTGCTGAAACGAAGAGCCTTATAGCATGGAGATGATGTGCAAAGACATGGGGGGCTCATCACTGCACTTCTCAAATATCACTGTAAGAAGTCCAGAGAAAAAAGTTGACAATAGAAGCCTTCATGGAAGGGCCCTGAGAAATGAAAGCAGAAGGTAGTCCCCACCCGGGTGACACGCAGGGAGCAGGAACATCCAGCGATGCCACTCTGGGTGTTCTAGATACATGATTAAGGTATTATTTGGAATATAAGGAGCCTCAATTCTCTAAAAGCCTCTGGCAAAATAGGGAGATGGACTCAAAAATATCTAAATTAGACACTCCAAAAGAGATTAAGAACCCCTTTCATTTTTTGTCTCAGATGTGAAATGGCATATTTTTTTTTAGGGACAAAGGCGGTCTTTCAAAAGGTCTCTATTATTCTGGGACTCATCACAAGATATCTGTCATTACTTATTTAGATTGCACCAAGGCTGAGTAGGCTTTTAGCACTTATCTGTCCATAAGAAAAATACAGCAATTCTTGGGGAACATTTCTTGGAACAGGAGCAGAAAGAGTGAGAAAAAAGAAGGAGGGGGGGGGAATGAGAAATGCATTTTCTTCTCTATTCTTCTGCCAGGGGCCAAATGCAATTTCTGAACTCGCAGATGACAGGACTTCCCTGAAAACCCAGGGGGAAGCTGTCCTTCCCAAGAGGTCTGTGGGAGACTTGCAGGGGGACTGACAGCATCCCTGGGGGGCCACGGCGAAACGCAGCAGCAAAAGCTCGTCCATGTCTACAGCCAGCAGAGCCAGCACCCCAAAGGCAACACACACAGCATCAATATCTGAATTCTTGAAGAAAACATTTGTCTTGCAAGTGACCACCATAACCATGGTGCGTCAGTAAAACCAGCCACACTTCAGACACCTTCCACATTGCTGCTTGTTTGCATCACTTGCATATTTTATATGGATGCATGTCTAATAAAGATGAAAAGTCATCGTGGCACATTTGTCTCACCATTTTATAACATCTGCCTGGCTTTTGGCAACTGACATGGCTCCTGCTAAAGGAAAATTTACCAAAGCAAGCATTTTCCATGGCATGAGTGGACATTTTTCACGTTAAGACTGCAAACATTTGTAGTTCCTACCGCGTTTTCTGCATGTCTTTCATAATACCTGTAGTTATACTGGAAGTGAAACAAATCTTTTGTAAGCCAAACATTCTGTGTGCTGCCTATTCCCTTAAAACAGACCTACTGGTCAGTAGATTAAAGAGAAAGATTACTTTTGAGCTCTTTTAGGAACTTTTTTTTTTTTCCACCCCAAAGAAAAGCAAGGAAATAGGGCAGAAAGGAATTTCAGACTCAGAAGATATCTCGACTCCTAGGCTATTAAAATTTAAGTGGCAAACGTATCATACCACTGACTGTCCCCAGAAACTGCTAATCAGCTCCCTGGTGACACACTGCTACAGGAAATCTTCAAGAGCAATTCTGCATCTTCCTACTCTCAGCCGCAGCCCACTCCTCCAGCCCACTTTTACAACGTGCTCGTATTGTTTCTCATATGCACTGTGAAACACTGCGGTAAAAAAAAACAAACAAAAAAAAAAACCAAAAAAACGCTATCTGATTTTCTCCTAAGACAACTACCCAGTGAGAAAACAAAGTGAAACTCACAAAAGAAAACCAACACAGCCAGAAGCACAACGTGATGAACATGATGCAGGACAGGACGGAAACCCTGGAGACTTGGGTGCTCTCATCCTGCCCGCAGCAACTTGGTTAAATAAACCACCGCACCTGCCAGGTAAGTGGAAGAGATGATGATGATGATGACTGCTCCATAAAATCCTTTGAGATATTCTTTTTTTTTTTTTTTAAAAAAAAAAAAAAAGGATGAAAGTATTTGCTTTCTTATATTCTTGTTTATATTATTATACTATTTTCTACCACTATTCTTACCTTAAATTGCCTCAAATGGTGAATTAAAGACAGTTGGTAAGTTAGCAAACATGCACTTCAGTGGTCTTGCTGGAACTAAACAAATCTGCCCTGAAATTAGCAATATCCTAAACTTGTTTGAGGTACAGGAACATCAAAAAAA
This sequence comes from Heteronetta atricapilla, assembly GCA_011075105.1. NCBI lineage: Eukaryota > Metazoa > Chordata > Aves > Anseriformes > Anatidae > Heteronetta > Heteronetta atricapilla. Next base: position 35,423,262 of record CM021736.1, on the reverse strand, counting down.
AGGTTCCCAGTTCCATGTACTGGTGCAAAAATTGCAAGGTATGGATCACCACAGAAAAGACATCTTGGTCACAAGAGTGACTAATGCCACCTTTCATGGAGGGTGGCTGAAGGGAGGGAGCACCAGCATCTCTCCGAAGAGTCACATCTTCCTGACGATGTCCCAAGTCATACAGGAAACACTCAGTTTGAAATTACTCTCCTGAAATTCAGGTGTCTTCAAACAGAATAAAGGTGCCAACACAAACTGGAAAATATACAAAAAAAATCCAAATGCATGAGAATAGGAAGTTAATACCATGCTTTACAAAAAAATACCTTTTATCATAAACTGGATGGCTGCATTTTCATGGGTACAAATACAGTTTGTTCAATTGAACTGACATGGGAGTTTTTATAGAGGTAATAAAAAGGAACTTCCAGGAAAAATAACAGAGAGCTTCTTGCCAGAATCAATCATAAAGTCTTATGAGAAAATCCAAGCAAGTGTGCCCAACAGTTCAGAAGTTTGAGAGGATACAGAAAAACATAATTGAGTTATGACTTAAAAGACCAGCGAACAATCAAGAAGCTATGTAGAAACAGGCACTGAAATATTAAAATAGTGAAATCTGAAATAACAGCTAAGAAAGTAACTCAATAAAGGCAACACAACTGAAAAGTTATCACAATGGCAGAACTGAAGATTTTATGAATGAGTGCGGTATATCTGAATAGCTGTATTTCTGCAGAAATGTTTTATTTCGAAGAAACAAAAAAGTGCAAAAAAGAATAAGGCTGGCAGTGAGATAACAAGGAGATTGTTACGGATTTCAATAGAGGATTGCTATTGTTAGCATGCAAATGGAAGATGTACCTGATGCGAAGTAGCTTTAAGTATAAAGAGGAATAATGAAAGAACAAGTCAAGGTATAAGTCTTTTGGGGAATTAAAAATTACCATAAGCGTAACAGTTCACCGTTAAGAGAAAAAAAATATAATATATGGGAAAATTTACAGGAATGGAAAAATAGAAGATTTTTATAGAGGACACACAGTTCCTTCTTCCCAGGTGATGCTGCCCCGCTGAGTGTTTCCTCCGTGCTTACCATGCTCTTCAGTCTTTGGTATTTCCTCTTCCTTTGTGGGGTTTACCCTGGAGGAGTTTCCACCCGTTGATCGCTGATGGGATGGTTTGAGCAGGGTCTGCACGTGAACCCGTTCTGCAAGCAGGAAGGTTTGTGTCTGTCGTGGCCTTCTGCAGTGCAGTGAAATGGTTGCTGAGAATGGTACAGAGTTGAACATTGTGAGGAGTCTGCACAAATTGGCTTGGGAGACACAAATGTACAAACACTTCACGTCAGGCCCGTCACATTTGCTCAGAAACTGAATACTGATAGAATTACTGAGCGACACCTCACGTGCAGGCATGGCCTGAGCTCCATCGGGGGCAAGGCACCACCACGTCACACGAAGGCATTTCCGTGCTCCTCGCCATTTTCCGAGGCTCTCCAGTGCCCTCCCGCAGCACGCAGCTCCCGTGGCCTGCAGGGATTTTAAGCAACTGTAATCAATTAGTGCAGCGCTTCGCACAGTGGCTGTCTGCAAAAGCACAAATTGATTTTAAGAAGGCCCTTCTGATTTTCATCCTGACAGTATGGGTCGTGCATCTTTCCATCTGGTACGCTTTTGCTTCCCACAGGAGCTGGGGCACAGGAATCACACTTGTTTTTTCCTGCAGCAGTGCCCGGATAGGAAGCCGGCCACCCTCTCCTGACATCTGTCCCGGCAAACCACATTCCTACTTGTTCCTTTGTACTTAGGCCAACTGCAAGCTGCAGCACGGGACGGCAGAGCACGCTGGCCTCATATCAGCAGGGATCGTTTCCCTTTTCTCCTGCAGGTGTGTTAGCATCAATGCTTTTGTCCTGTGAAGTCTTGGATTAGAATGCTAAGTAATTACAGCATACCTTCTCACATATGTACTGCTCACGTTTGGCCTTTCAGACGTAACTGAAAAATGCCAGAAATGTTATTCTTTTTTTTTTTTTCTTTAAACACACATGCATGGATTTGGACTGTTGTGGTCTCAATGTTCACCTCTTCGTTTGAGCTAGCAAGTCAAGGCAGCATGGTGGCTTTCACCTAGCAAATTCAAGTGGATTTAGCTAAGAGATGCACAGCTGAAATGTATATATATAGTTTACAACCATGAAACACATCGTAGAGACAACAGAAATGGTGCATCGGTCCTGCCTCACATAGAAGAGAGTCACATACACAAAACATCTCTGCTGTCCGGTTCTGTTTTACAACAAAAGTATACCAGCAGATGAAAAGTATAAAAAGATTATATGAAAGGCTGTTAAAATAGAAAATGTTTGATTAATCAAGAGAAATCTAGCCAGCTGGGATGAACTGTAGTGATGTGATCAAAGAATCACGTCTTCCAGGCAAGCTCGTGTCCCACTGGCTGGCAAGCATCTACTAAAGCAGAAAGCTTTTACATCAGGAATAATGAAAATCTTGTTACGCTAACTTAAGGCAATTCTCCGCTGTTAAATTTAATTTCCCATCAATAAATCTAATTATCTAATTCAGTTCCTGATTCTTAATAAAAATGGTTTCCTATGCCATTATAGACACAATCTCTAATATCTGAGAATCAATGGGATTACGAACTGTGTAAAAACAATTTCTGCAAACAGATGGATTTCACATGCAGATGGAAAAACACAACAATGTGTTAGTGGCTATGCCAGCTTCAGATGTCTATCATTCTGAAAAAGAAACAGCAAAAATACTGTAGTGTTTGTTTGTATTTTTCCTCTTGTCACTCTGAGGAACAAGCAAAATACACGATGTGCTCTCTTCAATTTGACAAGGCTTAGTGTGTTCTGTTTCAGTAACTGAACCACCTTAAATATACCCCAATCAGAAAAATTAGGAGTGTCACTGAGGTTATTTGACACTGCAAACGCTGGAAGCCTGTCTCTTGAATGGGAGAATTGCTATTATAACTGTCCATGCAGATTTTGACTGACCCACCCCACCACAGTTCTGACAGCTACGAGATGGTTTTTCTGAACTCATTTGTATGCCAAAATGGTACTAAAGAAAAAAGCAAAGTTTATGTTTCCTGTCCCCCTACCCGAGCATGCCGTGCAGCACAGTGGGGCTGTTCTACCCCTGCTCCCAGCGAGGCGATGCTCTGCTGTCCTGCACAGCTCGATGCCACCCAAACAGGGGGAAAGGAAGGATCCTCCTTGGCCACAATCTGCTCCCTGTGCCCCATTTACAGAGGGGACACAGAGAGCAGAGCATTGAAGTTAACGTTTCAGGAACTGATTTTGAACTTCAGGTGGGGAACTGCTCAAAATTTCAGGAAAACAGTGATGGAAAGGTTTTAAATCAGAAATAAGCTAAAAATACGTCACTGTCAGTGGCTGCCACTTAGAAGCCACACCAATCGTATTAACAAAAGAACAGGAGACAAAAAATTGGAATCAAAGGAGACCTTAAAAAAAAACTATAAAAAAGACACAAAGAGAAAGCTGCACAGAGCACAATTCACAGCTGAAACACGGCTGATGTGTAGCTTTTAATTGTTTGTAAAGGAAAATAATCCCCATGCACGTGGAAGGTGTGGAAGCTTTAGTTTTCAAGTCATTTACCAAGTATTTTGTTTAGAGGTACTTATTAGGCATAAGCACTTTTCTGTTTGTTTGGGGGAGTCGTTTCTTGATTGTTTTCTAATATCATTTAGCTGTGGGAAGCATCATTATGGGCAGCCTGCCACTTTCAGATTCATCTTTCCTCCTCCTGCAGTTAGGCCAGCTGCAGGACGCAGCGCAGGGCACGCAGCACCACACAGCAGCAGGCGCAGGGACATCCACGGAGCGCTCCATCCATCGTGCCCCAAAACTCAGACCGCAGTCACGTTAAGCTTCCCACCTTCCTCCGTCTTCCTATTAGGTTCCCAATTTCATGCCCTGGAAATTCATTTCCTATGCAAGCAAAAGTATTAGCATTTGCTCCTTCCTCATCTTAGAGAGACTGGTCCTGAAGATGGGGCTGCAGGGGGATCACAGCAGTGAGGGGAAAGCATAAATGCACATTTCATCACTCAGACCCCAAAGGGAACCTCCTCCTTGTTCCAGAGGTAAAGCCACTCCACACAAACGTGCTTCCCCTCACCTGCTCCCAGTCCCTGGAGGAACATCCCAGGTTTTCACTTGGAAAATCAAATTCCCACAGAGGCGGCTCCAGACCTGGCTTCATGCACAGCCCAGATTCCTAGAAAAAAATGACCAAAAACACAACAGGAATTTCAAAAAACAATGTTGCAGTCCCTCTCAGGAAGGCTTAGGAATGCAGAAAATTTGTTTTGCGCTTAATTTGAGCACCTGGGATCAATTTCTATGGAATGGGGAGGGGGAGGCAAGAGCAAATATCAAGGGCAGTTGATCTTGTTGGGTTGTTTTCTAAATCTAGCTGGGCTATTGATGGCACTTTCTCCTTTCATTGCTTAATGACCCCTAGAAGAAAGGAGTTATATAGGAGAGCAGGTGAATATTTCCAGAAGGATTTCTGAAATGGCATTGAGTGCTTTGGTTATCAGCAGCACACCTACAAACAAGCAGGTCTTAAGAAATTACCATATTGCACGATACGGATTATAAATGTATTCTACAGAGAGAAAGCCACAAAATTCCTTAAATTCTTTGGGCAGAAGTCCTGTGACCCAGGGGAGGGGAACAAACCTCAATTCCTTTCTGGTTCAAAGCCACCCGTTCAAAGCTGACGATGCCCAAAGCCATTCCCCAGGCAGCAGAGATTACCGAGATCCTGCCCTGACATCTCTCCTGTTTGCTTCACAAGGCCTCACACCACGTATGAATATGTATATGAGGTACTAACCTGCTCTCTCTGGACAGAAAAGAAAGTTCAAATAATTATTCATTTGTGATCACTCTCCAATTAATTTAAAGGGTATCCGGATAACCCTCAGTGTCCTATTGACTAGGATTAGTAGAGAGTACGGTGAAAAACAGGAGGAGTGAACGCCTGCATAAGAATGACCTCGCTGGGGTTTCGAGAGGAGAATCCTCCCTCACAGACCTGCAGCTGGCAAAGGGCACGTGGAAAAGGCTGGGGAAGGCCACAGCCTCCACCGGGGCCACCAGGAGAATTTTTCCTGAAGTCCTTCATCAGGGGAGTTTTTGGGAAAAAAAAAAAAAATCTATCAAAGAATGGTTAAATAGGACGGAATACAGTGACAAAGGTGCTGAGCCCCCGCAGAGAAGCGTGTAAAGCTGAGACAAAACTACTGCCCGAGACGTGGATCCCACCGCCCCGGGATGGGCCTGGGAAGCAGCCGCTGCGTGCGGGGAGGATTTTGTTGTCACTGACGGCGTGGCACCAGGTGTGGTCTTAAATTAATAAACATTTACCGAGCTAATAAAAGGCTTTTGGTAAGACAGGCATCCCCTTTCATCTTACCTTCACTCATCCTTGGTACAGCGAGGAAAAAAAAACAGCGATTTGCTATAGCATGTGTGCATCAATTGCTGGGTTTGTGCTGCCTCAAGTCCAATCATGTCGTCTCCATGCAAAAGTCTTCCTTGACAAGTTGCTAATTTACCCTACAGCGCACTCCTTTTATCTTCTGCTGGCATGACAGGAGATTGTTTATTTTGCACACGGGGCTGTTTCTCATGGGAAAGTTGATGGTCTCTTTTTCTTTTCTCCCTTTTCTGCATTTTATTTCCCAAAATTCATGCTACGGGCAGGCAGGAAGTCTGTCCGAACCACGGCAGATTCGCTCAGGGCGTCTGGTAGCCTCTACCCAGCAGACCAGTGCAAGTATTTAATTAAGGCAATTCAATCATTATAACATTTTTTTTTCTCAACTGTAAGTTACCTGATCAATGTATTTAATTGTATAACGCTTAATAAGAATGCAAATGTAACTGGAAATATTGACACAACTGTAGAAATATTACTCTTTGAATTTTCTTCCTCTATATACATTCCTTACTCATATCACTCCAGATGTGGTTAGTATTATCCCAGAAATGTAAACGTCTGCTCATCTGATGTGGCTTCAGTTCTGCTACAACTAGTTAACCTGATTCTAGGGAAAGTCCACCAAGAACTGAGACATCAGGCACAGCACGAGGCTGTGAGCTCATCAGCCCGAAGCACACCTTTAGCAAAAGCATCTCTGTGAAGTGACTGACATTAAGTGACATTGTAGAGGAAAAACCCCATGGCAGACTGCACGACGAGTCATCGTAAGGACTCTTCAATTTAAAAATAGGTAAACCAATGTGGATCCCAAAGATCTGTACGTAGCAGGGAAGATATCCTCTGCTCAGAAGGATGCGTACACTACTTAGTTCATGGCCTAATATATACAAAGAAAAGAAGCATTCACGATCATTTGAGCTCTCGAGTTCTCCTTCCAATGAGCTGTGCACTTTCCAGCAGTCCCTGCTGGGCTAACAAGTAAAAACCTCATAGCATGGGTAGAAACCCCTAGGGTAGAGGTAGGTTTGCAGCAGAAATACCTTCTCCTTCCCACAAACAAAAACCAGGAGTTGCCAGCGCTGCCCTGAGAACACTGCCCAGAGCTGTGCTCCAGCCTGAACCAAGGCCCCTTTGGGAAAGGACTGCGAAACTTCCATCCGTATTTCCAGAACAAAAGTTTCAGCTAAATTCAGTGTTTATCACAGTCAGCTCCAAGAGTTGCACGTACCTAACTTGACAGCCTCAATATGTTAGGAAACCAGGGTGCCTCCATAATGCCTCTGCAATGGTAATCGTGGAGAAAGCAAAGGGCACTGGCCTCCCCACAAACCTGTGGTAACCTGTGTGAAGTCCTAAAGAGTAAAACAGAGAAGTTGGAGCTCTTTTTTGTCCTTTTTTTTTTTTTTTAGTGTTTAACTGGGCATTAACATTTGAACTTCCTTTTCTTCTTTATGCAGCATTTTGCCACTGATGTTTTGTTTCTTCTAAACAAAGAGAAGTCCAGCTGCAGTTTGGGAACGAGCCAGGTTACTTCAGGGCTGCTTTTGGATACTGCCAGAATAACTGTGCGACTGCTTAAATGTTCTGAAGCCGCCGGTTCCACGACTCGAATACAAATAAATACCATGGGGAAAAAAAGAAAAGAAAAGAAAAAAAAACACAGGAGTAACAAATGCCTTCTCCAATAGCTTCTGCAGTTTTCAGAGGCTCTCCAAGAGCTTATGCAGTCCTGTGAGCATTCCAAACATTCCTGGTATTTATCATAATGGTATTTCATCCCACCCCATTTTCTGTCTATAACCTCAGAAACGTATGAGAAAGCCCTCACAAAACTGCCTTTAGAGAATATTTGCTCAGAAACATCGATCAAAACAGTTCATCCCTATTTATGATAGCTGCTTTGAATCATCTCTCATGTAAAAAAATACATATATACTTCGGCATGCTTGACCTTACATGTCTTCAGCTGATGTCTTATGTAAATAGTGTCAACACAAACTGGAATCTGCAAAATTCATGTTCTCGTCCACTGGTTCCCTCATCCAGCATCCAGTTCCCAGAATTCAAATCTCATTATCTGTGGATATTTTATCACAGCAAGGGCCAGCAAAACAGCACAATTAGGTCCAAAGCCTAGGAGTGCAGCATATAGAAGACAAAGGCATCTGATTTACTGTTACAGCCTTACAAATGTTTTTCTCCGCAACCTTGGCAGACAAATCAAGGACTGAACCCAAGATCTCCAGCAGGGCTGTAGGAATAATTGATTTTTCAGTTCAGTAGCCAAACTGGAAAAGAAGATTGTTTACAATGACCCACAATGTTTTTAGCTGTTTTTCTCATTACAGTGAAGCATCGGGTGAGGATGTGCTGCTTCTCCTTCGCCCAGCAGCCTGGCCACGAGGATTTTCAGCCAACACGTAGGCAGTCTGTACTGAAGTCCCCGATTCCCCTCTCTGCCCGCCCCCAGAAGAAGGGCTCTCACCATGATTTTATAGCACATTTAGAAGAGAGTTGCTCTCGTTCTCTCACTGCTCCTGTTTCCATGGACTATTTCCCCACCCATGAGCAGAGAACCAGGTGTCCTCCCCCCCAGCACACGAGGTCTGTCCCAGCCACCAGGTGATTGCCTTGTGCTTGGCACTCGAGTGCTCTGCATCAGGTGAATTGTGAGCAGGAGAGCTCTCTGCCCCGGATGAACACATGCAAAGGTTGGGGATGTTTCCCTGAGGGTGGAGGCATGGTTTCAAATCCCCTTACACTGAATGTCTCTTTCCCACATTAAAACCCAGATTTCTGTTGACTGGGACCAAGGTCAGCAACAGACGTCTGCAGAGAAGTGTGAGAACAGGGAAAGCACATACTTTGTACTTGTGTATCTCCAAAGTATCCTCACAGACTCCAGCAACTGCCTAAAACTCTTTCTTTCTTATTTAGTAGTCTCTGAAGGTTCCTTGTTCCATCCTTAACTATGTCTGCATGCATCAGTTATTTGCAAACTTGCCATTAGCCACCAACCACGAGGGCAGCCTTCCTCCCCTGAACTTTGATGTAGCCACTAAAAAGGAAAGCAAATCAAAACCCTTCAAAATTTGACTAAAATTTCTGATGACATCCAGGTAATCGACAGTGAATTTTTTCAGCTTTTGGAAAACCAGATAGCATACTTTGCTTAAATTGTACCTGTGCAGCTGGAGCTGCAGCAGACCCAGCTCGTCGGCGGCGTGCTCCAGAAGGGAATTCTGTTTGCAGTCACCAGCCAGTCCCTGGCACGCGTGCGAGCATCGGCTTCCCAGGAACTATCACAGCGGCTGCCATCAGCACAGAGCAAGGACGTTTTGCAGGCAGGCGGGCTGGTAAAAACCAGAACGAAGGTGCCACTAACGGGGAATGGCCTTTTCTTGCTGCAGTCGGATATGCTCACGTCAACAGCTGAAGTGCCCGCTCTTCTTTGGGTGTTAGTTACATTGTTTAGCTGAATATAGCAAAAGGTTAGTAAAAAACACACAATAAAATTATCTCTATTTTGAATGAGAAATACTGAAGATGCAAATTCTTCTTTATAATGTATTTATTGGGAAATGTAATTACCTAAGAAATAGAAACGTTTTGCAAAATGTTGGAATATGCTCACTCAACCATTTCCTTAAAACTAATTGGATTAGAAATCCCTAGTTTCCTTTTATAAACTAAGTTATAAAATAACTTTAAAATATTGCAGGAAATTCAAGAAAATTTATGCAATAAGGTTTGAAAAAGTAGATCTCTGATATGGTCATGGATACTTCCCAAACACATGTGCATTTTAATTAATCCCATTAATTTTTACAGGATTACTTGCTTGTTTAAACTCAAAAGAAAGCAGTTTTCTGAATGGAAACAAAATTTCGAGCTTCAAAGTATGTTTTTTCATAATAACCAACACTGAAAAAATACAAAACATTTATTGCTGCATGGAAAGCTTGATTTGTTTTTCTCATATATATTTTCACAGCAGTGTCAGCAACTGATAACATTATGTACACTAGGCAAGTACTATGCTGTGCAGGACATGAAATAATTATTCACTTTATTGTAGGCTTATTGAGGTGTCTACATTTGAGTTTGAAGTTAATATGACAATCACGGAAACAGTATTTTAAGCTTTTATAACTTTAATATAATAGTTCCTTCCATTTGTATATCTAAGATAATAGTAGGCTCCAAATGTTTTTTTAAAAAATAAAAAAATAAAAACCTCACTTCTGGAACTGAATTATACTAAGAGGAAAAAAGGAAAAAAAAAAAAAAAAGTGGATTCCTTAATTTTTCTTATAATGAAATTCTTATCGTTTACTTTCAAAGCTTAGTTTAAACTAAGATTTATTAGTCCCTGAACGTTAATCACATTAATCATATCTGAAAGCATTCACCATCCTCCGGGTTCCTGCGTTATCTTACACAGAGACAGCTCCAAAGCAAAACATTGACTCCAAACTGGCCATGCACTAACCCAGAGTCATCTGAGAGCCTGTATGCTTCCTCAAGCTCAGCATCAATCCAGAGGACGCTGCCCAAAGGCCCATCAGTTTGAGAAGGTAATAGATGGGGTTACAGGAAGTATTTCCACGTGTTTTTGTGCCTTGCAAGTCAGGTTGTCTAAAAACTGTTTTGGTTTCTCCTCTTCATTGGACATGCCACTGCATCTGAATATTTATCAGCACTCAAGAGTTCTAGAACAATGAATACATCCTAAGGGAACAATGGGGTATTTAGTTTCTTGAGTTCTCCTCATTTTTTCTCAGATTTACTAGGCTCAGTGTACTCATTAACATTCACTTCAACTTGATTAGCAAACAATCCAGAATTTCTGGTCAATCACATAATTACTGGTACTCCATAAATATGTTTTCACAGATACAGAGGTTTTAATGCTTACACCCTGCCACTTGATAAAAGATTGTCCCAAGAAGGAAAGCGTAAGAGTTTAGTTAAAGCATGTTGCAGATATTTGTGCGTTTGAAAAATAGTCTTCCTTTCTTTTGGTTCATCAGATGCCATAAAGACTTTCAGGACTTAGACTGAAGGCTCATTTTTTTCTTCAATGCCACATTCCCAAAAATACGCACGCACAACCTCACACAACACAGTTTAGTTAAGTAGCCTTTAAGATCTTGGTTTGTGCATGCTGTGATATGCATGTGCTGTATCTGTAATGCATAAAATTACTTCTGTGCAGGGGCTCAAATTATCAAATGAATTAATTGCATCTTCCTCCTAAAAGTAACACAAATCACGGCACAATCATTATATGTCCAGCAGAACGAATCCTTTTCCAAGTTTTGTTTTGTTTTTTTTTTCCATGCTGCCTCCAAAACCCATATATTACAATCAAAAAAAAAAAATCTATTACAATCTAAAAAAAAAATCTAACAGACGCCATGCTATGAAACCAAGACTGCTATTTAAAACAACTACAAGTAGGTTTTGAGAATATGTATATGTACACACACACATACCTGCTTGTAAAAAAGCTAACAACAAAAAAAGGCAAATGCTTTGCATTTGTTTTTTCCTGGTAAATACGCTTCCCGGCACTACAAACACTGATAACAAACTCACATCTCCCGGTGTAATGAAAGGGAAACGTGTTCAAAGCTGCAGGAAAGCGGCAGCATCATGTATCAGGAACAACATCTAATAGCACAGGTAACAACAACTACCTGGCCTGTCATCTGTAATTAGGTGCTGTGAATCATAGTACACGTTTTTCTTTGAACCGAAGTGAGTATGATGTTTTTCTTGTCGAACAACAACAAGAAATTCCCACCACTCGTGCGGTTTACACCTCACCAAGCAGCAGAGCTGTTTCTGGGGAGCAGACGGAGCAGGGGCATCGCCGCCGCTGGACGTGGGGCTCGGGCTCCAGTCGGGTGCCAGCAGTGACTGCAGCTGGCCCAGGCCTGGGCAGCAGAGAGGGGCCCAAATGCTGAGCCCCTACGAGCAGCAGCACGGCACAGCACGTGGCCTGGGCTGGGAATGGACTCACGGGCCAGGAAGGTGCTGGATCTGCTACCGGGGAACAGCTTTTAGGGCAATCAGGCTGCCGTGTAAACGTTAAACCTCAGCAATCTCTGTGGGCTGCTCGGATCCTGTAGGATTATTTGGTAATCCCTCGGTATTTTTCTGGTTCTGCAACATGAACACCACAAGGGCATGAGGAGGAAGGGTGGAGAAACGCAGCCGGACCTGACCCTGCACCCAGCCAGCCTGCAGAAGGTACATGAGGTACAAACCAACGTCAGGTCCGGGTGTGCAAAGAGCACCAGGCTGGGCATCAGCACTGAACATTGAACCTGCAGCAGTGCAACAAGGTACCTGAAATGTCCTGGAGAAGCTGCTCACGTCCAGACATCAGCTCTGGGACACGCCACCGCCACCAGCCTGGCTCCCCTGAGGAGGGGAGGAAGGCTGCCTGCAAACAGTGGGGGAAAAAACACTGCTCCTTCAGCCCGCAAGGGAATCTGCATTGCCAACAGAGATTTTTTTTCTAGTCCTCCTTAAAGACAAAGTTTAAATTATTTGAAGATGGGTATTTACCACCTCTACAGCAGCTATACTGCAGCAACAAAAGCTGTGACTAATTTTGGGAGAGCTCAAGAAAGCTGAAATGTATTTTAATGAAGAAACCGGTCTCTTCCCTTCAGGGCAGTGCTTGGCAGAGACCAAAAACCCACAGATAACAGATGGTCAGCAATTTCATCATAACCTGGCAGGCCTGACACTACCCACTGGGACAGGATCTGTGGCAGAAAGATAAAAATGGCACTGCATAAAGATGGGAGAGGGCTGAACGTTCGCAGACACAGAGCAACTCATTAGGTCTTACGCTATCAAATGACTTGAAAGTGAAGCCTTTTTGGACCCTAGGCATACAGGCAGACCTACACAAACAAATATGATTTAAGCACGTATCAGAAATTATTCAGACCTCACAGACTTGACAGCAGTAGGGACCAACAGCATAAGCAGCATAAATAATATTCATATAAGCCTTGTTACGAAGCCAAACTAAAGCCAGACATTCCTAATAATATGGCAGATTTTTAAAGCAATGCACACATTTTCTTCGCCTCTTAAGAAAAGAAGCCAGAAATAACTGCCTGGCCATAAATGCAGAAAGCGATGGTGAAAAGAAGGCAAGGCAGGGTAAGCAAGCTGGGAAGCATACAAAACAGGAAGAAAGCAGACAAAGCAGCCAAACTGGAGTTAAAATAATGTCAGGATTGGGACAGTAATAAGTGCTATCAATTTTGCAGCTGGGCTCCTTTGGGTGTCTCTGGTTATTTTTGGCTGCTCACCGTGACTACTGCATCATGCACAGCATAGACAATTTTTTTGCCCCAACCTGAAGACTTCCTTGCATGTTCTGCATGGTGTCGTGTTTCTCATCTTGAGCCCTTGGTGATCCTAGCCTTTGAGAGTTGTTGTTGTTGAAGCAGGGGCAGCTCTGATCCTGCCAGGCTCAGCGCCTAGGCAGGCGCAGTTATCGAGAAGTTTTTAGATAACAGTTAACAAGAAATTTCAAGACAAGCCCCCTCTGAGTCAATAGCTGTTGCCCCATCTGGCTTTCCTGGGCTGCTGTGGGTGCCAGCCCCCACCACAGATGTCCCGAGCAGCTAGGGGCTGTATCAGACCCTTGGCCGTAGCCCCAGCTCCCATGGAGGCGCTGCCACTGGTGTGGGAGTGAGTACGGGAGAGTTGGGAAACAAGCAATATCGGCAGACAGGAATTAAATAACTGCGTGATGCAGTTTGAGAGTCCAAAACCACTCTCTGCAAAGTGGTGCTTAAATCACAGCCCTGCATCCTAGCAGCCGGGCTCGCCTCTGCTGGGGAGCTGCCTCTCCTCCTCTGTAATATAACAGACTAATGGCGAGAGCAGTTGCACAGAAGAGGGACGATAAAATAGAGCTGAGCCAACACTGAAGAAGAAATGTAATATTTATGAGACTACAGAGGGAGAAGATGGCAGCCTGGCTCCATACCATGCAGCATGGGCCGTAGGGGTGGGGATGCCAGGGTGCTCCCCTCGAGGTGGGCAGGAGGCGGAGAGCCACAGCCTGAGGACAAGACTGCGCCCACCTCTCCTGTTTGCAGAATAACATCACATGCCCACCTATTTGTATGTTTTATACACGTATCTAAATTACATATGGGTATAAATAAGGCAAAAAAAATGTAAAAATATATTAATAAAATTATAATATATATAGCCACATATAGAAATTACATACTGCTTGGAATGAAGTGGCCGATCGTTGAGCCGCTGGTGTATGGTGAATCCAGCACATCAGGCATCAGGGCCCAGCCCCAGATATGGAAGCTTCCCAAGTCCTTCCCCTCGATGCCCGACGAAGGACTTGCTCCAGCATGCAGCAGGAGCCCTGGGCACAGCTGGCCGCAGACACAAAACCCTCAGGAACTGAGAAGCGGCACAGCGACCGGGAGCCTCCAGCTCAGCACGTGCAGGAAGAACAAAGGGCACATGCATGGCTCTGGCTGCTCCCTCCCGCTTCCAAAGCGTGTTGCTGTAGCATTTAAGTGCCCAAAGCTCCTTTCCTTGGCACTTTCTTTTTCTTCTCCAGAAAATCGTTGCTTCTCACAGCCTGCATAAGAACAAAGAAAACAAGGCTAAACTGAAACTCAAGTATTTTCCTCCCTTGGCCAATTAAAAAAGAGTTGGAAAACAAAAATTTCAGTCCTACCGGACCTCAGCGTTGGAGGATTTGTTTCCTCAGCTGTGAGGTTGGGCCTCAGAAATTGCTCGTGAATCCCAAACTCCTACGTTCAGCCTCACTCTTAGCCCTAAAAACAATCGCTCCTCTCCATTTTCTGTTCTTTGCCCAAGGCTCCCAAAACATCATGTGGGGATTTGGGAGCCCCATTTGAAACAAATTGTTTTAATTAAAATAGTAATTTTCAGCCCCAAGAGATGTAAACTATTAAAGAGTTGCCAGGAGGGAGATACACTAATGGAGAGCAATGAGCAATTATAGGCAATCTGCTGCAGGTTCTCGGAGAAAAACACAGGGAAGCAGGGCAGCCACTTGCTGCCTGCCTATTTATCACTGCCGACAGCATTTAACGGCATACAGGTTTTCCTTCAATAAAGGCTCAGCAAGTGCACTTCATTTTCTTACGTGTCATCAAGTCATTTTGATGTAAGAGGGGAGATCAGCAAGGGAAATGGAAGGAACAAATCTCCTCTCTCTTAAATAGCTCTTCAGCACCTGAAACAATAGGTGTGCAGGGATCGCGGGAGGCAGGCACTGATGGGTTTGGTCATGGTGGTGAGCCCGCAGTCTCAGACAACCCTGTTGTCTCCCAGACGCTTCCCAGCATTGCAGGAACATTCATTTGGGACATGCCAGTTTTAAGGACCACTTAGAAACCTCAATCAAGATTATGTTTCAAATTTCAAAGGTAATGCTCAGGTGCATCCCTGGGAAGGTAAATGAGAGCAAAGGAAGAGGCGCTTGCTTTGTGGTTAAAATACTTTTTTTTCCTTCCCAAATTGCAACATGGAAGAAGAAATATATATATGTGTATATACATAAACAACGCTCGCTGAGGCAATTGGCCCCGCGGTGGATGCGTGCTGCAGCAGAGCGGGGGACCAAGACAGGCAGGGCTTTATCCCAGGCACTGAGGCTCCTCGAGGCAGCCAAGGGAGCCACCAGGCCCCGGCAGCCCTCGTGAGGGAGGCTGAGGAGGCACAGGTGGAGCCAGCAGTGCCCCTTCCCCGGCCATACAAAGGCAGCCCCTGGGGAGCGCGAGCCACCAGGACATGGCGCCTCAGTCAGGACATGGCGCCTCAGTCAGGACAGGGCTCCTCAGTCAGGACAGGGCTCCTCAGGACATGGTGCCTCAGTCAGGACATGGCGCCTCAGTCAGGACAGGGCTCCTCAGGACATGGTGCCTCAGTCAGGACATGGCGCCTCAGGACATGGCGCCTCAGGACATGGCTCCTCAGGACATGGTGCCTCAGTCAGGACATGGCGCCTCAGGACATGGCTCCTCAGTCAGGACAGGGCTCCTCGGGACATGGTGCCTCAGTCAGGACATGGCGCCTCAGGACATGGCTCCTCAGTCAGGACAGGGCTCCTCAGGACATGGTGCCTCAGTCAGGACATGGCGCCTCAGGACATGGCTTCCCTCCCTGCTCAGGAGAACAGCTCTCTCGGCTGTCTACCGGCTAAACCGCCATGGTTTGCACTAGGCAGAAAGCTCTTTCTAGAAAGGCTGTGGCCACCCAGACCGACCGCCTGCTCAAAAATGTGGCAGTTCGGGTCTCTGGGCGCAGGGAGTGCCTGAGCCTGTTGCTGCCATCTGAGGGTGGCAGAGACGCCACGTGTGTGAGGTGCGAGCAGGTGGATGGCCTGGTCAGCCTGGTGGTGGAGCTCCAGGTGAAACAGGGTTCTTTTCAGAAATAACAGTATTTGTGGAAGTTTCAAATCTCTAAGTGTAAATGCGGGGTTTCACTACACACAGACAGATGTCTGCAGGTATACTTTCTCCTATAGGTAGATAACATGCATGCGTATATGCCCTGACCCGCTTTAAAATTCCAGAATTTTATAGATTTACCGTATTCAGCTAACTTGAAAAAAAACATCTTACTTTAGAAGCCAGGAAATCAAGTTTCCACTTTTAGATGTCTTAATCTCTCCTGAAATAATCCAGGACAACCTATAGTGGGATTCAGAGGAAAAATAAGTGAAAAGTAATTTTTGATATGTGGATTTTTAGGGTAGAAAGCAACTTGTTTTAATAGCAAAAAAAGAAAGTATATTAACAAGCTATTAACAGCTTTTCAAAAGAAAAACTCCACCTTTTTTACTGAAAATAACATGTTTTTCTACTCAAGAACCACAGAGCATCTGCCTCCGCCACCCACAGACACCACAGAGGAACATGTTACTCCGAGGAATATTTATTCATGTCAGCGCGGTGACCTACTAGAGATAGCATTTGAGATGAAAAGTATTATTCTTTTTTTTATAATTCCCTTCTCACTTGATTCATACGCCATTAAATCAAGAGGAATGTTAATCATGCATTGGAATGTGTTGCACGGGTCCCTTTCTTTGATTTTATTTTTCCAGAACGCAGGCATTGTTTATTAACAATGTGTCATTTGATTCTCTTAGGTAAATAAATACCAACGGATGACACTGTATTCACCTGTGGATATACTGCAATAATTAAATAATATTAAGTAGAAATACGAAAGATAGAATTGCTGAAGAAATCAAGACTCTTAAAAGAGTTCCAGTGAAGGATGTTCAAACAGACATTCCAGAAGGGCAAATAGATAAATTAAATTTTCCCTTAGCAATCTCTGTGACAACTGGAGAATACTAAAAACAGAGCATAAGGGACATGTTGCAGCAAAATGTTTTGCCTTATTTTTAATTTAAATGTAGTTATATAGATGAAGAGCCTGGAGGCATCAACCATTGCCAATCAAAGCTTACATAATGTGTAAGTCTTATAAATGTACTGAAATCACCACTGCCCAGAATTACTTAAGTCATCTGAGGATGAATTTTTTCACTGTAGACATATACCTACTCTTGTCTTTTTCTTTTTTTTTTTTCCCTTTCTCTTTTTCCTTTTTTTTTTTATTTTATTTGGTTGGGGTGGAATATTTTCCAAAAAACATGATTTCTCTTTGGCAAAAAAAAAAATCCTTTGAAGCAGCCCAAATATCTTTTGAAGTTATAATAGAGAAGTAATTTTGTATTCATACACCCATTTTACCTCCTCTTTCCTAAAAAAAGACATATAGCTTAGTGAAAAATTTATATAATGAAATAGGCTGACTCATCTCATGACATCAGAAGCATTCAAGCAAGCAAAATTCCTCTAAAGTGAAAGTGTACGTATCTTTTTGTGTAAATCAAAGACACTGTGAACTGAAATACCAGAAAATCAAGTTTAATTATTTCAGATTAAGTGCTCCAACCTGTAAATCAGAATACTGCAATGTACATAATAACGTGCATGATGCATTAATGGCCTGGTAAATAAATGATTGCTTTAAAGAGCCGTCCTCACTTAGCAACCTAATAGATTTACTAAAACTATGTTCATGTTTCTTTGCAAAGTCACAAAGTTTTTTATTAAAAACTCATGCAAGTGCCATACAATGCATTAGTAGCACAATTGTAAAACTCTTCTTTGCCTCTCTCCATTCCTATAAATGTATTTCTCTCCTTGGCAATACTTCCTAAGTGTCAGAGATTTTCCCATGTACATCCTTCCAGAGCCCCAGAAAAACAAGAATGGCTGATCTTACTTGAAAACTAAAAGCTTTGAGGTAGTTCTCCATGGAACGATGAAAAATCCCAGAGGTTCAAGAAAACACTTGGTAAATACAAGCTTCTTCTTCCATAAAATACAATTTGTTAAATACAAATGTTCGCTAATGGAAAATGTTTTACTGCTACACATACAAGGCAGCCTGAACAATAATACAAAGTCAATAACAAAGCAATAAAAGCAGCAACACACACACACAGTGGGGCGGGTATAAATGAAAAGAATGTTTTGCTATTTTTATATGGAAGAATTGCATCATTTCTCTTTATCCATCTACAGTGCAGAAAGTCACATCTGTACTCGAACTCTACTTGACTCTGGCAAGTATCTCTTATTTGACGATCCACCATTTTCTTCTACTCAAAAATCCCACCAGAAAACCAGCTAAAAATTTTTACCTGAGCAGTCCATTGGAAAAACAGTGACAGGATATATTTTTGTAATGATTCCTCATTACTTTCATCACTTTTTATGTATACTTGATGTTTGGGAAGAAGGAGATAGTGATAGTCTTCCTGGAAAAAAAAAAAAAAAGAAAAAGAAAAAAAATGCAAATATATCAGGTAACAGAAATGCTCATAAATCTGAATTTATATTGGAAGCAAAAGTAAACTCACAAAGATGATTTATTGCCTCTTACAATGAATGTGACTATTAGGTGCTTAGATTTTATTAACACAGGGAAAGAACATATTTTATGTTCAAATATTTAAGTACTCATAGAAAGTAAATGCAGAAATATTTTAAGTATTAAGCATTCAATTACTTCAAGCTATAATTTAAAAAAATACTTTTCTGCCTGTATAACAATATATTGCCAAAAGAAATTTCTGCTTTATTGGCAAATCCAGTAGGTTTGTTGGCTTCATTCAGAGTCTAAATGAAGACATGTACGTGCATTTCTCACAGCCTTGGACAGGACAGAAGTTGAGATTTGAAGCCCTGACCACAGGAGAGCTTCAGATATTGATAATGAATGACTTCAACAGAAGCACATAGTATGAAAATATCCACTCTAAGAAATGGTTTTCTTCAAGACATAAGCAGTTCTTGCCTGCCAGCATGCTACCCAATGCTCGTTCTCCAGCAAAGACTGTTCCCCACAGAAGCTTTTCCTGAAAAAGCATTTCTGACACCTTGCAACAGCCCATTTGGGAATGGGCTTTAGAACAGCCACTCGATTCTGTGGCAAAACTGTGATTTCTGCATCGCCCATGTAACAGCCAACCAGAAACAACCAGTACCAGGACATCCCGCGAAGAGGAGGAGGAAGATACAGGAAAGGAAAGGGCCACCCGTGCCTTCCCCAAAATGAGAAGAAACGGCAGCTTAGACTCGACAGCTTGTACTAACGCTGTGAAGATCAGAAGTAAAGATTTGTTATGCTCACTGAGTCCCTGCCATCAAAGGTTCGCTCTCTCCTAACGGATGCCAGGATGGCAGTGGAAGAGGAAAGGAGGTTTTAGACAACATGAGGTGCTTCAGTGTGTGTGTTAAAAATGAAATGAATAAAAATAGTCATAACATGCAAGTTCAGGCACTGCTCTGCAGAATGAGGTAGGAAATCCTACAGATCTACTCATTTAACATCTCCCAAGTTTTCAGGCTGCCACAGCTGTCAGGACAGAAAGAGTTTTCATATTTTACTTGTAGAGTTCTGGTGCTGTTACATTATTTTCATTCTAGCTCAATCCAGAAATAATGTTAACAACAATAAAAAATTCAGCTCCTCAAACTGTATTGATTAGCAAGATTATTCTGGAGTATTCTTGTTGTTTTTATGTTATTTGAATTGATCACTATCTGCCTACTTAACTTAAATACCCAGCTACAATGCTACTTTATTTTTCGGAACTTCAATAACAAAATTGCTTTCGTTTTGTTTTGCACATAATAAACCAATAGCACTATTTCAAACATGGCCATCTCTTGCTTAAATCAAGTCAAATTCATGCCTTAAGGGCAAACCAGCATTTCTCACGTGACCCCTGAAATCTGAGTAATTCCCATTTCGGTGGGAACGTTGATCTCCCTTCGTTTCAAAGACGTGTGTGCCAGCACGTGACACGGTGCAAGGCTATGACTTGGACAACTCTGTAAACCCTCCCCCAGAGAATTAGTAACAAACCACACCAATTATCAGCCCAGCAACACCTGGGCAGATTTCCATTCCCTGGAGTCAATATGAGAGACCGGGACGTACTGGGAAGACTGCAGTGGAAGGCCACCAAGATGAAGGGACTGGAGCACCTTTCCAATGAGGGGAGGCTGAGAGAGCTGGGGATAACCCCCCCCGAGGCTCTCCTTCTCCAGGCTAAGCAGTCCGGGCTCTCTCAGAGCACACATACAGAAATAACTAAACGTAATGATTGTATCTCATAACCCTGCTAACAGACTTCTAGCCATGGGCTCAAGGGGAAAACATTTTAATTGCACAAGTCTAGCCCAACCGTGAGATAAAATATTGTAAAACTTTAATAAAGCTTGAAAATATCAGGGACACTGCTGCTTGGTAATGAAAGCAGCTGTGGAAATCCCCCCTATTTCCCCCTCCCCTTATTTAAGTTTTGAAATACGACCTCAGGAACCCCAAATGAACTCAAAAACACGGAAGATTTGAGCAAGGTTTCTGTCATGTCTGCACCAAGAGGCTCACCCTCTGCCAGCAATAAGCCAACCCAAACCGTCAGCGGGCAACATCCCCGCGCCAGGCTCACACAGCAGACCAAAACTACTCAGATCAGATGTGAGAAGCGTAGGAAAAACGGTACAACAGGTCTAATCCCCTTCCCACTGAATTTCATAAAGAATGGGGCATGCAACAGGCTGCCAGGCACCGTGCTGGCAGCTCACAGGCGTGGTGCTCTGCTGAAGGTGCTGCCAGGGCCCAGGCTTGTAATTCAGAGATATGAACCTTAGATTTTATGCTCACCTTCGTATTAAATGACAAGGGACACTTAACGCAGATTAATGCATGTTTATACATTTTAATTGCAGATTAAGGTGTTTCGTGGATACATAAGAAACATCAGAAGCGTATTAACTTATGCTAGTTTTAACAACAACAACAAAAAAGCTACTGCAAATTTGCAATTATTCTGCAATTAGATGGAAATTACTTTCCGTGCTAATTGCTCTGACAGGTGCCTAATAGCTTCTCTAAATAGGGGTTGAAAATTTACCCATGGGTATTCTCAATTACCTTGCTTGACCACCCTTCACCTCTCCTTAATGCAATGAAAATATTCAGCACCAACGAGGAGTTTGTGTTGTGCTGGATCCTTCTCCCCCACGAACAGCTCTGCTCCTTCCCCTGCACCCACACATCCCCCCTCACCAGGGAAAGCCTTCCTGCCTCTGGTAGTGCCAAAAGCCTCCTAAAAGCCCCTAAAAGTTTTTTTTTTCCGGGTTTGTTCCTGAAGAAACAGTGGAGAAAAATTCAGCAGAATTTTATTTTTAAAGCAAAGAGGAGCCTTCACCACGACTGGCACATGCTGCAGCCCTTCCTGCAACTGCACAGGCATAGCTAACACTTAATGAAACGTCCCACACATACCCCAGATACAAATGATCCCAGTCCAAGTACAGATAAACAAATAACAACCTATTCCTGCATGCTATTTATCTCCATTACTTCAAAGACTCTCCTTAATAGACAACCCCACAGTGAGAGGAAGGAATACTCTTGTATTTCTGAGGGGTCCTAGCCACTAATTTACGAGACTACTGGAGCTAATTGGCTGTGGAAATGATGATGAATCTGACACTGGTGGAAAAAGTTGCCAACACAACTGACGTGTGCATGAGATGTGCTTTTACCCCCCGACAGGGTACAGCCACAGCACCTTTCCTGGCTGAAGGCAGAGTGCAAATGGGGCAAAATGGTGTGGTTTCCGTGCCATCAGAGAGGGAATATGGAAACAAGCTGCTGCAAACTTGCAACAGACTTTACAGGAGAGGCACCAGCTAGCTACGGAACCAACGCTTCTCACTGCTGCTCCTCAACGAAAACCTTCCAGTATTTGTTAAATTATTTTTTTTTCCTGAGGACTTCACCACTACAGCCCTCTTCAAACTGAAATTTCATTTATATACTGTAATATAACCCCCATATGTTTACCATGGTCTCATTGGGAAAATGTTTTCCCAGCGTGTTTGCAAACACTATAATACTGAAAAACAAATGCCAACTCTTGCATTCAAATGAGAGCATTGCCTGTAAAATTGTGACCTTTGTTTTATATGTAGACATTCACAGCTGTTAACCAAGATTATCTATACATCCCAAGGTGTATTTCATCTGAAATGCAAAGTTTTTCTTTATCGCACATATGGTTGGCTGGGAATGAGTTTGTTTCCCTGTGACTGAAAGCTATTTGCTTGACTTTCAGACATTTAAAGGTGATTTACGATCGCTGCATTCACATCATGGATAGATAAACAGAAAGACTATAATGTGTGTGACCATTATCCTCAATAACTGTTTTATCCTAAAAAACATTCTATATAAAATAAATTATGTCTTAATTATTAGGACTGCCCTATCTTTATTTTTCTGTGGTGTTTACCTTCAGTCTTCTGTGTCTGGCTTCAATAGGCCCTACAGACACATCAGTCGGTTGCCTCAGAAGACACACGAGAGCAAGTCCTCTGCATTACACATCCATTTTTTTAAAGGGAAGTCAGACATCGAGCACTATTCTCTTACAGCAAGCGTAGATTTTATGGATAATTTGACCTGTGAAATTCAACTCAGCGCACATCTCCCTTGCAATTAGGCAGGCGACAGCAGCTCAGTAGCACGCAGCACTAATTTTAATGTAGCCATCTACCACAGAAAGAGCAGGGAAGGTACACCACAGCCTTCACCGTGTGTTGTGTGCTGAATCCTATGCCATCGAGACCTCATCCCACGAGGGAGCTTGCCCTGAGCAGCCCAGGCGAGGCAGGCTGTGCTTTGCCAGCTGCAGTTGTGCTGATGCTGGCTGGGAGCAGGGCAGGATAGATCACGCACCCACACCTCCCTGACCCAGTTCCTTAAACAGAGCACTGTTCAGCACAGCAGGTGGAAGAGAGCCAGAACAGTCAACATACAGCAAGAATACCTGTAAAAAAAATAATTAACTTCAACTTATTAACTGCTGGGGGGTGTTGGGTTGAGGGGATGTGGAAGGCAACAAAAAAACATGCTTGAGTCTGTGACCCTGCCTGACTTCCTTGAAGCACATCTTGTGTTTGAAGTAATCCAGACTTGCTTCAGCACTTCCGTAATTATACTATCTGTCAGTAATTACAGTGTTTTAAGAAAGCACTCAAGTGACATGTTGGATGACACAAAATGTTTTTCTTTTGAGAACGTACACACAGCGGGCAAAGAACGCTACCGGTGTTCCACTAATTTATGCAACAAAGGTGTCTGAAAAGAAACCCATACCACATCCTTTATTTTAAACATACCTGAAATAAACAGCTTTGTCCATCTCCTGTCTCTCATTATTTGGAGAACTGCCTTGCTTTGCTCTTCTGCCTGGGTGTATTCTTACTGCTTGGTCCTAACACTATGCAAATGTAACTGCACTACAGCTGCACAACTGAGTGCAATTGCACCGAGTTCAGAACATTTTATTTCCAATTTCCTCCTCACAGCCTTGTTTATGCTTTGGGTATTAGTATTCAGAAGTTGAGCAGTCTTGCCAAGCTTACTCCAGGGACTTCTAATGGCTCTGAAGCCTGCTCTTTGTTCCTAACACATTAATAGACGAGCTCTGCAAAGCAGGCGTTTATAGCCTGTCTTTGCCTCAACATTAACTAAAGATGCAGCTCAAAACTTTGCTTCTAGCCCATCTCTCCTGTACACCGAAGTAGGTTATAGCTATTTAAAAAGCATCCAACATGAACACTCTCGAAAACACTGCGCAGCCCAACCCCAGATATTATCCCACCTCCCCTGGTGGGCTGTACAGATGATGCTGCTTTCCACAGCGCTGCTACGGGAGCCTGCCTGGCAGAATTAACTGCGTGCCTAAGGGACTGCAGTGCACATGCCATAAGCTTGCAAAGAGAAAATGAAGAACAAGAGCTGTTGGCTCTTGTGGTAGTGACGTGATGGCAATGCAGCAGATGGGAGCTCTCACCACCCTGAGATGCTCAACGCTGCTGGGCAGGGATGCTGCATGTCAGAGCTGGCTGCACTCCTGCTAGGCAAGCTTGAAGAGCACCTCACTGCAACAACAAGCCTGTGTTGGACTGGAGTCTTCTTTCTTAAAGCTCGTTGAAGTCTCATTTGTTCAGATATTTTGTCTAGACTCCAATATCCATGACTGCTGACCGTGTTTCCTACCGCCTTCTGTGGAATGCTCAAGTCCAGGGAAGTGTCCAATTTCCAGAGGAACCAAGTTTCCCTCCTCTCTCTTTCCTTTCCCTCCTGCTTTGCACCGTGGTTAATTGCTAAAGCTACCTGTCGATTTCCCAGGTTGCAAATCAGCTTCAAAAGCTTCCAAAGGCTTATTTTACTACTTCATCTATCATTTTGCATTTGTGTCAGCAGTTCCACCTACATTTAAGGCTGGTTTTCTCATGTTCTCTTTTAAAGTTTCTTTCAACAGGCGTAGCACTTCTATCACCATCTACTGAGCAGACAAATTGGTGCAAACATCCTTTGATTCACTAAGCAGTGCTGGAAGATCAAGAGCACAAAATTTACCAGAAGAGGGAGGGGGGGGGAAGGAGAGAGCTGTGTAATGTCGTGGTCCTAGATTGTGCCATTCTTCATCTGAGAAAGTTAGCAGCAGCTGGAAATTCAACCTCTTGCGCACACCAAACCATTCACTCAGAGTTTCGAAATGGAACAATATATGTCAAAAAAAAAGGGGGGAGAACCATAGAAATGAGATCTGCTTGAAATGTTCATTATTTCTGAAGAGTGATTTTGACATTTTTCCATATGCCTCGCATATACAATAGTGTGTTATTAATTAAAGCAAACTGCCTTAAAAATAAGAAGCACCATATGCACACATATTTCAACGCACATAAGAAATATCTTCTATATGAGGGAAAGCTCTGAAAGTGCCCACTTCATTTAGGCTTTGAATCTGAGAAAACCAAATGACTCTTCAGGCATCAACCAGCATTTTGCTTTTAGTCTCCCTTATGTGTATTTTTATACGCCAAAAATTGAGATTTGTAGCTTAACTGAGAGAGGAACCTAGTAAAGAGAGATTATGGAATTTACTTAAAAAAAAAAAATACTCAACTTTCACTTGAACACGAACTGTCGAGCTGGTTTCCATGTCATTAAAAAAAAAAAATGCACTACATAAAATGTAATACTCTCATAACAGCACTCATATTTTCCAAGAAATAATATTGATCAAGACCCACACAATGAATTCCTGCATGATAGCATGATATTCTGATACCATGCAAGGCAGGGAGCATCACTCCAACAATTCCTATAGCAGCATAGAGCCCTACACAGCTCAGGTGGTTTGTGTGTAAATATGGGCTATATATTTCTAACAAATTATATGAAATAGACTGTATTATATCATAAGGAAAATCAGTTGTAACTCAAAAACTTGTAGAAAGACAAAGCTCTAAATTGGATTTTGACACTGGTTAGGGATAACACTGCCTTCAGCTCTCAGTCAAAATGGAAACTCTAGGATGCTCATAATCCAATTCTCAAAAAAAAAATTTAAACTTTCCGTGTGAATTTAACAGAAATAAGAATTACTCTGAAAAATGAATTCATGTCAGATGCAAATTGAACCAAAAACATTAATGAGAAAATTAGAGGATTTGAGGAACTAGCTGTGGTGCATTCAAACTTCTCACATTGGTTAAGGTGAACAGTCTTGTAGGAGTCTCAAAGAGTAAATAACACAGTGAAGTACCATTAGAGTAAACCTAATTTAACGCTACAGCTCAGTATATCCAGTCTAACTATTGGAAATCTCCTTTTGTACTTCCTAATAGCTACTTAACTGAACACAAGCACAAAGGTGTTACAATCACGTGTTCCAATAGCACCCAGAAACCTGTGTGATTTCAGGAACTTGTACTCAAACGTGACAGAAAAGTTTCTGCATTGAAGAAGGAAAGATTTTCTCCGATTCCACCACAACCATTAAAAATACAGTATTTTTGCTTCTCCTCATAAATGCATATTGAAGCACTCCTGATCCAGCAAAATTATCTTCTTAAAAACACACAGAATTACTTAGGCCTGCCTTCAGTTATTCAGGCAGAACTGATGTTTTCAGGGAAGAGATTCAGTGACAGAGGCCAAACAATTACGTATGCACATAAATAGAATCTAGATTTCATTGGAAAGATGTCCGAAAGCACTTTCTGTGTAAGTACTGATAGACCTGAGGTTTTTCTAGAATATTATCCTTTGGCAGTAGCCTTCAGCCAACACGCATCATCACAGTACGAAGAACCATGTGCTGGGTTATTTTCCCTGGGTGACTTTCCCAGTTTTGCAGAAACGTGCTTACCTCCTTCCTGAGGCCGCCTGTACTTTTTGCACTGTACCATGGTTGTTGCAGGTTAAGTATGAACCACATGAGAAAGTACAGCTTTTTATGGGTTCGGTCTTCCTGTCTTGGCTGCTTTGCTGGGCACCTCTTTATCCTGCTACTGTGGAAGCGAGTGTCCTCTCTGTTGCCCTCACCCTTCTATCCTACCTCTTTGTCAAATTACACAGCTTTATGCACAAAATACCTGGTGTGTTCCACGCCAAACCAAGCATTAGCACAGCACATTTATTCCTCCATACGCAGCAGCAGCAGTAAGAGAAGTGCTCATATTTTACCGAGCTAGCAAGCAATCCATTACCTGATTGTTTTTCCCTGTATAATTTGTCAAGTCTCTCAAATTAAGTTTTACATAAGGTTTTCAATTTTTGTACAGCAGACCAAACAGCTTGCCTGAAACATGGCTTTAATTAAAGTACTCCAGCATCTCGTCTCTGCACATGCAGGGTTCTCTCAGCAAAATATATAGGAGGGACTGGCCGCGAGATCTGAGATAACGGTGACCTGCTGAAGGAAAAGAGCTACACCACAGCCAGCAAGGAATGAAGAAGAAACGTAAAGCCAAGATACAAACATCAAAACTGAAATCCTTCTTCTAGTGGGTTCATCTCTTAGCCCCCAAATTAATGGAACATTCTATTACAAGCATGATGCAGAATTGGCCCACTCCTGAGTGAGTCTCTTCCAGACATCTACTTCAGGCACGGAAAGCCCCAGATGTCAAAAAATAAAAATAAAAAAATCCAATAACTTCAACAGATCACACACAGACACATCAGTGATAAGACAGCTGTCAATACAATTGCTTGGATGCATTCTTTGCACAGACGAGTTAAAAGGCACCTCAAACTATTCAAAATGAGTAGGAAAGCTCCACAGCAACCTTAGAGCAGATCTGAACCTCAGAATATCATTTAGGCTTAAAACAAATACTCTAAATATCCAAACCTGAATTATCTGCAAGTCAAATGACATCTATCTCCGTTGCAAAGAAGAGGTTTTTCCCATTAAAACTAAGAACACGACATGAGTTTTGGCGAGAGAAAGTCCTTTGGCAACTGAATGACAGGGCCAGAACGGAAAAACAGTGGCCAATTCTTCACCTTCCATCACTGAAAGCAGCAAAGGGTCTGGCCAGTCCTCAAGTCTTGAAAAACAACCACTGGAGAGATTTATCTGAGCAGTGTGCTATAATTCAAAGCTGGAGAGCGTTAAGGGAAAGGCTATGAAAACATATTGAGGGATTAGAAAGCAGGACCACAGAGGAAGATCTGCAGAGGTCAGTCTGTTTAGTTTATCAAAGAGAAGGTGAAAGGGGAACTTTGATCAAAGTTTAAGAACCCAAAAGGATAATGAAAATCTGCTATAGCAAGCACTTCAATCTGGAGATGACTATATATCAATTTCCAGGGGCTACAAGTGGAAAAGTGCCAGAATCACACAGGAAAAAAGAAGCTCTTGATCTAATGGTGTGGATAATTAATGACTGAAGAATATTACTGGTTCTCACAGATGCTCTGTTGCTAGAAGTCTTTAACTCAAGACTGAGTGTTTCTCTATGAGGCATATCCCAGCTCAACGTGGGTTTTTGGACCTGAGTTATGTCAGAGAAATGCCCAATCAAGGTTCTGCACTGCTCTAACTAGATGAACCCAGATGCAAAATTTGACGGATCCCAAAACAAAACAAAAAGACAACTTTGCATTAACGTTTTTTTTCATAGACTTAGTACAGAGAAGCACCCCAGTTCCCCATATTTTGGTTAAAAAGTTGTGGTTGACTGTGTCGAGCACGCAGACTTCCTTTCCCTCCTACATGAGCCACCTCTGCTGTGTCCAGAGGGTCGGGGACCAGATCTGGTCCAACCCAAACAACAAAGATAATTACCGTGTTCGGAGACACGCGGGTTGCCGAAGTGCCCTCCTCTCCCAAGCAGAGGCTCTGCCACCTGCTTCCTCGCCTTCTCCACCCAAAAAAACACCTCTGCTGCACGAACAGCCTCGGCTGGCTGAGATGTGATGTGGTTTACTGAGCAACGCTCCCAGCGGTGGCTGCGCAATTGGCCATCGCCAGCTCCATTCAACTCAAATTGCATTGCGCTTAATTGATTCATTAAGGTAATCACTACTGTCATATCGTGTGCTCATTACAAACAACAACAAATTACTCAGAATGTTTTCCCTTCTGAGCAACTGTATCAAATATATTAATCAAAAGTTGGTTGGCTGTTTCAGGCGCTCATTATCCACATGCCATTTATATAATAAACAGCAAATGAACAAAACAACTTGCCATCAGTCGGCTATTTCATTTTTCCCTAATGAGCTCTAAAATTTGTAAATTAAGCAAGCAGTGGTGCTCCTGATTTATGTGAGAAGGGTTTTGACCAAAATATATATTTGATCCATGAGCAAATCTGTTTTATATCCAACAGTTTGTCAGTTTTAAAAAACCCTGCCAAGGGCTGTTATTGATGGCAGAAGGCAGAACTGGTATGGCAAAGCCAAAATTTTCACATTAGACAGAAGAGAAAAAAAAACACCCGTGACTCATGCTGGCCATAACAAAACTAAGAGTGAAAAATAACCATAGATGAACTCAATCTAAAACCAAAATGCACCAGAGAGGCACGTCTTGCACCACACCCCATCAGGTAGGTTTAAAATCAGCCCGTAAATGATTTATTTATTTATTTAATCTGTGCCGTACTCGGAATCTGGTATCCTCTGCTGGCACAGGGGATGATTAAGATCTACAGGCTCCATAGCAAAGCAGTGAAGCAGTGCCACGGCGGTTTAAATCAGAGCAGATGTGTGTAATTCCCATTATGTCTGCTCTGCGTTTCTGGCAGCTGATGTGCCACCATCCCGGTCTCCAATTGCGCGCCAGCCTCTTCGTTTAAAACCCACACAGGAGATTCAGCCAGACACCCACAGAAACGTCCTCGCTGACAGTGATTCCCCGTGTTCTGAAGATTAGCAAATTAAAAGCAACGTGTGAGTGACTATTCCCTCTAAAGAAGAAAGCTTAATTCTTCACAGAATTAAGTCGGTGCATTATTTATTTCTTGCCACAGTAGTGCTTGTGTTTTCTCAAACTGCGATTCAGGGCAGGGATGCTCCTAAAAGCCCATCAGGATACCATAATTTGCTGCAGGTGTTCGCTGCTTCACACAGCTCGTTTTACACCACCTTTAGATTAGTCAGAGCAAGTTACCTTCGGTGCTAGAGGTGCCGCGCTTCAGCTCCTCGGGAAGGACCGGAATGCAAATTTCCCATTATCTTTGGCCTTGCAGACGAGAGAACCAGCTGTGTTAACAAGCAAAGAGCATTGTATCACCTTGGGTAGACCACCATACGTGGTTCTCAGAGCTTCTGAGGCTCTCCTGGAGCCTCCTTTTACTCCCAGGGAGTAAAGGAGTAAATCTGCCTCCGGCGTGCCTGGCTGGCCTGGCAGAGGTGCTCGTGGCCCTGCCGACAGCAAGCAAGTAAAATAGCGTTCTCTGCATCCCTGCCCATGCAGGGAGACCTGCACTTGTGTGCCTTAAATGATGTTATGTTTCCATTTTCCCAATTTTTGAGGCAATCTGCAGAGCAGCAGAGTTTGAGTGAGGGAGAGAAGTGTCAAGAGGGTGAGCGTGAGAGTATTGCAATAAAGAGGGATGAAATGAAGGATAAAGGAGATGGCCCGGTGTGATAGATTGGCTGTCCTATCGCTGATGATAGTTTTTCTACAAATCATCAGAGCTCCTGCCTTGAAGACGGATTGTCCAATTCGTCTTCGTGGGAGCAGCACCGAGACTGGGTGGGAATGGGAGAGGCGGCCGCGAGCAGCCTCGCCTGCAGCCAGGAGCCGGGAGGTGACGGCTCTGCCCTGGCAGCACCCGTGGTGTTTGCCAAACAGGCAAATCGTTCTCTTCTGCCACCATATCTCTCACATCTAATAAGCCCATCATTTGAGGGAAATTAATTATAGCAAGAAGCGGGGCAATGCCAACAGCTAATCACATCAGCAACGCCGCTAACGCACAGCGGTGTTTCTTTTTATGCTGGCTTGGAGCAGCAGCCTATTTACACAGCGCTGAAAACAGGCTGGCTTGTAACTCAGCTAGTGCTATCTACGGCAATATTTCTTTGCCTTTTAAGACAATTTCTTGTTTTTCAGCGATATCTGTGAAGCAACAGATCTGAACTCTATTAACTCCATGCCTGTTCGTTGTTTGTAAAAGATGCTGAAGGCTCCATCCCTTCATATTGAGCGCTTCCTAGGAGAAATAAACACCCTCTATTTATGCATGAGCTGTAAGTCATATAATTGTTATAAAGAAAAATAATCAAGCGATAAAGAATAATCTAACAATCTTTATACTGTTCAAAGCAAGAGAACGGCAAGTGCTCGAATCTTGTACCAAAGGTTTTTTTAAACATTCCTTTCCCTGTACAACCCAAAGACATCCTGCCCTATGGCCAGGGTGGTGCTGGACGACGTTACACAAAATACTAGGCATCCTACCATGGAAATGTAAAAAGGTATAAGCATTTTTATAAACAACATATTGTGGGGGGGTTGCTCTTGTTTTGTCAGGGTTTGCTTGCTTGTTTTACACAAATAAGTGAGTAAATAATAATCTTATAAATAAATATCTCTGCGTATGTAGAACAGATTTAGGGGGAAGAGGCAGTCTGAACTCAGCAACATGTCATCATTCAGCATAGCATGACACCATTGGAAATGTCTCCGTTATATTTTATATTGTATTATTTTACTTTGTGCGTGACTAACTAAATCATTTAATAGATATATAGGCATGTACATGCACAGGACCATTAACACCGCAGAGCTCAAGGTGGATTTAGCCCTATAACCTCTTCACAGAGCCACAGAAAGTGAGGGATTGGAAGGGACACTGAAAGATCAACTAGTCTAATCCCCCTAGCTTTTTCAATACTAGTCAGCTGGAGAAGTATATAAAAACAGGGCAGGTACACACAGACACTTACTTAGGAAACCCTCCAGCCTTCTGTGTTTTGCAGCACGAGGATATTAAAAAAAATAAAAGTTACCTTGGACAAGCAGTGATTTAATGAAGAAATGCTTCGGATGTTATGACAGTTCTGTAGTGTCCTTTTTTACGTAGGATTGCAAATTAAGCAGCAGGTTCAGAGTCACCGTGGCCCTTTCTTGAAGAAGAATAAAAGAAAAAAAATAAGAGTTTAATATGAGACCGAAGGAATTAGATTAAGAAATTTTATTTTAGGTCAGGAAAAATAGTTGAAACTTTGATTTGCATAATAGGAATAATTTATACAATAAGGATAAAATGATACACATGATTATCTCAGTCCATTCCTCTGCTCTTTGGCTGGGCTCTGGACTAACCTTAATCTAGCACAAACACCATCAGCAGCTCCACAGCTCCCTCCGATTGCCCGGCCAAAATTTCTTCTTTCATAGCCTGCAATTACCAACCTCGGGGTGAAGAAACCTGCTACAGAGCGACCCTTAAGTGTCCAGATCAAATCATGGTTATGCCAAGCCAAAGCCATACCGTGTCCCTTTCATCCAGAAATACTCCATAAGATTCAAAGGACTTCTTCCAATTCTAAAAGTTTTGCTCCATCCATGTCCTGCCCCATTTCAAACGCGAGCTTACCAACACGCCTTGAACTGGGCAGGGGATGCCGTAGTCATGGGAAATGTGCCGGTTTCAGCATTAAAGTTCCCTAGTTTCTTCTGAACTCTGGTTATTAACATTTTTTTGAGAACAAAATACGTTGTGTAGAAAACCACAGAAGTTCTCACCACCTTGTCCCCCAGCAAGAACCATGTTATGAATTCATCTTTGGCACGAATCAAACCTGCGTGCTGCTGCAGGACTCTCCCGAGGTCAGTGCTTCGTGCCACAGATACCCATTTCACCTTTCTTCATGTTTCCTTTGTTTCCTAGCTGCAGTATGGCCTGTTCGTGTTACTTTTTGCCTTTTTCATTTGTAGCTTGTTTGTTTAAGGTTATTTATAGCTAGGCAGATATGCTACACACACATCATTTCCATACGAATACACAGGGCTGTACTTCACATACTCTTTGTTTATTTTTTCCCCTCTTTTCCACTTCTTCTGCTTCCACTTCTTGTCTCTGCTTTCTTGCACTGGTGTTTCATTCCCTCCCGATCCTCTCACAGTCTTCTCAAAAACACTTTCCTCTTGCAACTTCAATCAAAAAAAAGGCAAGAAAGCAAGAGAACAAAGACACTGCTCTGTGCAAAAGCTGGAAGGGAGAAGGGGTGTCCCTGCTGCAATAAAATGTACTGTTTGCCATGGCTCTGTCCCTCCTCTGCTTCACGTTGTGGAATAGGAAGGCATATAAATGCGACAAAAACACTCCAAGTATCCTGGTGGTGTAGTGAAAATTTGCAGGAGGTTTCTCAGCGGTCACCAAGCTGGCAGCCCTGCTAGGAGCAGCCTTCGGAGGCGCAGCGCAGGAGGCCGCCCTGCTGCAGCGATGCCTTTGGGTTGTGATAAACAAACCAGACTCGGGAATACCGAGAGTAAATGTTCGACCTCCCGAAAAACACCAAGGCTGGCTGAGAGGAATAACATCTGCGACACAGCGGGAGGCAAGCTGCTCTTTGAGCTAGCACAGAGCAAAGGGCCACCACACGCTTCTGCCTTCCCACTTATTTCTCTCATTAGAGAGAACTTCACGGCCGTCGGTGTTTATTAACCTATTATGTTAATAACAGTTTTCAGCAGGAGAGTTCTTGACTGACTTACGAGCCTGTTGTAGCTAAAAATTGTGTTGTTCCAGTTCTGGAAACCATTCTTTTCTTTGGTAGTCTCAAAATGTGATGCTTTGTTATCAAGATAAACCTAACAAAAAGCTACTGAGAAAAAAATATATACATATATATATGCTTTTTAAAGAAGAAAGTCCAATAATTCACTTCTGAACACCACCAGCCTGGGCAGATGCATGGCAGCCTCTGCATCACTTGTACCTCCTTGTACCTTTCTTCTCAAAATTTTGAGTAGGTTAAAAGGGAAATTTAGTTCTTTGAAGGTTTTTAGATATCATTCGACAGAAGCAACCTGGGAGACATTTGACATCAGCGAGTTTTTTCAAGTTTCAGAAAGAATCAGCAGTGTATTACCAGTCCTGTCTAGCAAGTCAATTACATGTTCAGTCCTGAGAAAGGAGCCTGTCCTGTAAGTCATAACTCATCAGATAAAATACTCCTTCAGGATCAAAATGAAATTTAGACCTGGAAAGCACATTTGAAACCTCTCTCTTCAACAGGGCAAAGATAACCTGTGCAGCGCTATTATCTGAAACAATAAATTAGTATCCTACCTTGCTCCCCCGAGGGACAATATTTCAAACAGCAAGCTCTTGAACAGGTTATTTTTGCCAAGAAAATAGCAGATCCAACAGAGAGGGTGCTGCTCTGAGAGGTCTGGGAGACCTGCACCGAGCCCTTCGCTCTGCACGTACCCTTCCGCGTGCCTTTGACAACCCCTTTGGGCTGTTTCTCCCTGTGCTGCCACCTCGCTGCAAGGAGATGTGTGTTTGTCACCAGGGCAGCTGCAGGACCCCACGGACAGGCAGGGGTGAAAACTCACGGGTGAAAACTTACGGCAGACCCTGAAGAAAACTGGGAAACGTAGCGACCAACTGCCAACGGTGGGAGAAGAGAAACTCACAGCATCGTCCCCAGGCATTGTCCCATCAGACAAAAGGAGCCGGGACCGTAACCAGAACTGCTGTGCAAAGCACCCTGCCTCCTGCCCTGCCAGTGCCAGACACACGGGTGCCTCCTGAATTTGTGCTACCTGGGTTAACGATCATCAGCGAAGCAATTCTCTAAGGTATTGAGGTCAGCAAAGTCCAGGAAGAATCGTGGCTAATGAACAAGGCATCGCTGCTCTGGAATGAATATTGCTGTAAGGCAGCAAAGAGGATAATGTTAAAATCGGCCATAAATTTGCAGCTGCTAAATGCTGTCTCATTTCATTAAGGATAAAATTTTCAGTTGGGTTGTTTCATAAAGACTAAGGTATATAGCTTCTGAACTTACTGCAATCATCTGCAAACTCTTTCTGAACTCGGGCTGTGTCCATAAATACCCATTGCAGTTCTCAGCCAGTTCTGGACTGCCAACAATTGAAAGGATTTTCCTGATATTTTGCATCCCAGGGTATACAGGGTCTCAGTGCACTTTGTTCCAAAATGCTGCCTCTCACCCACCAAGCTCCCCTGAACGTAACCACCCTGCTTCATGAAATAAAAAGCCCGGAAAAGTGAGGTAGTATGCCAGTTTTATCGAGAAGGCAAGCTCTGTGTCCAGCACCTAAACCGGTAATAATCATCGTCATCATCATCCAGGAAGCAACACAGCTGACATTTAGAAGACTTTGATGCTTAAGCCTGCGGGTAAAACAACATGGAGCTTCAGAAGGGGTACGAATGTTACTCTGTAAAATAAGGATTTCGAGACTTATAGGTCTTAATCCTGGAGAAAAAGAAAATGAAAATACTTCCCAGGACTTTTTTTCCTCCAGAACGACAAAAACAAACAACAAAATTTAATGCTATTGAAGATGCAGCCTCGAAATGGTAGGAAACCTCAACAGCCACAATACATTTTGGGTACAAAACAGATCGTCTCCACAGCAGTATCGGATTTAAAGCAAGCACATTTCATCAGTGGATTTAGCATGGTGAATCAGGTAAATTGGAGGCTGAATCATCGCTGTATCCCCAGGCATCCGCAGAGAAATAGAGAGGGAAGGGAAACAAAAAATAAGAGGGAAGCATCTAGAGGATGCTCAGAAAATCACAGGTACAGACGGTACTGAGTGGGGAAAAAAAATCACACTGGTGGGGAATGTTTGCAGCATTTTTTTTTTTTTTGGAAGTGATAGGGAGCATTCATGAGTTATAAAGAGTCAAGGGGCTTCTGAGCCTTGCATAGCAGAGGCTAAACCCAACAGCGATCAGACCACCACAAAGCTGGCTCAGGGAAAATAATAATAATAAATAAATAAATAAGGAAAGAGAGCAAGGAAGTCACTTTCCTTTAGAGAAGGCATTAGAGCAGAGGAAACCATGGTCATCCTCAGCAGGGCAACATTTTCCAGCCACCCAGCAGATGCTTCCATCGCAATTTTAGTAAGCGTGGAAACAGCCCTGATGAAACATCCCCTGGCAATGCCTTCTCCCGGTGTCCTCCCCCTGCTTCCAAAACACTTCTGCCTGATTTCAGGGGGCAGACGTAAGAAACCAGCCCTGCCAAGCCACAGGTCAGCCATGCTCTGAAGGAAGAGCATGGAAAAGAGCAAGGAAAGCTGTTCTGCTGGGCAGGCACTGCAGGGACCTGAAAGCACACCCAGTGCTGTCAGGGTCCTCAGGAGGACCAAACCCCCCGCTGTGCTACGTGAAGCTGCTTGATGATCCAGCCAAGGGTTTCCAGGTGTCGTCCTTGTAAACTTCCTTAAACTTCAGATGTAATGCTGAACCCACCTTGAGCAGCACAGACGTGACTGCTGGCATCCAGGAAGCCTGTGGACAAACACCAGCTGGCTGCCAGGTATTAAACCCCGTTCACTTCTTGTTGTCACATCCAGATGTTGCTACAGCCTCGCTCCGTGTCAGCACAGACAACGGTGGATACACACTCACAAATTTGAGGTCCACACAGGGTTACAAGTGTCGGTCCCCAGAGAGCTGCCCATCGCCCACTTGCTGTCCATTCACACAGCTGCTCTGAATAAACGTCGGAAAACTTCGGAAATGGCTTTCAAGCGGTGATGTGTCCTGCCCATTTTACGCAGTATGAGGGTCAAATGGAGGAGCTGGGTGGCGGCACGGCCCCCGGTAGGTTTCATTTCAGTTCAGACTCACTTATGGAGTGCCTTGATTTTAACCTCAGCCATTTCAAAGGCTTGCCGTTGGAATTCGTCACCTGCATTTCAGACCTGCACAACACCATTTTATTGAGATTTCTGTGCCCAGAATGGAGCACGCAGGACTTCCAAGGACCCTCTTCGGGAAGGACTACAATTACTGCCCTGCCATTCACAGGCAGACACGTTTACCTGCGCCTGTCCCTTGGGAAAAAACGGAGCCGTGGCTTCCAAAGAGCCGGTCCGTGATTCCACAGATCCCACCGTCAAAGCCCAGCTGCCGCCCGGCTTGAAACAAACCAAACGCAACTTGGTGCCGTTTGCATAACAGAGGGAACGCGGGGAGAAAACTCGCTCAGATCTTGGGCATTTGAACACGGACTTCAGTGCGGCTCCCTGGAATCGTGACCCGAGGTTGGAGCCTTGCTAAGAAAGCAAAACCAGCCGGAGCCCGAGGACAGCCAGAGCCCTCCTCGGCGTGACCGGCTCCGTAAGGGGTCGAGTCCCCAGCGCCCGGCCACCACCAGCCAGGCTGTGGAGGTGCTGGCGAGGCAGCAAACACACGGGCACGTTGGTTTAACACTTCCCCGAGAAGCCTTTCAGCCTTCAACCAAACGGCAGCTCATTAGCGATAGGTCATAACCACGCGGCATTTAGCTTGGGATTAAATACCACTCTCTCTCTCAGCGGGAAGCCACGGCATTAACATATGTCTTGTCGTGTATTTCACCTTCCTGTTACATCTGATTAATTAAAGCTCTTCCTGAGATCTTTCCTTGGATTTGATGTGAAGTGAAAATCCATCTCAGCGGGCAGAGGACAAGCCTCAGGAGAGAGACGGCAGCAGGAAAAGGGTTTCTTCCATTTCCCCAGAGCTCCGTCCTTGCTTTACTTGGGCTGCAGGGAAACCCGGGGAAAGATTTTCCCCTGGTTGAACGCAGCTTTCGTTCTCCTGCAGACTTCACCGATGACAAAGTGAGTCCCTAAATTTAGGGGTTTCTCTGCTTCCCGCATTTGCCATTTCTTTTTGCATTTTACAATAAATATCGTTCAGCTTGCTGATGGAATATTTCAAAGGTCGCAGGGAAAACAAAATATTTTATCATTCTGCTAACCCAGAAGCATTAAAGCACTCTCATGTTACATTGGAAGCATTTTGACTAATATTTCCATGCTAGAAGTGCTGATTTTCCTCCTAGGAAGTTAGCAAAGTTATGCATGCAGTCCGTGTCCACACACAACACACTAATTATCATATTTATCACCTGCCAGCCTCGGATTTTGAGGTGCAATAGCTTCCCTTTGAAGATCTGCTGAATGACACCAATTTATTTATTATCACTCGGCCTATAGAATAAGAGTTGCACATTCAGCAATAGCTGAAAGGAGTTTTCTGGAGCGGAAATAAATACTCCACGGGTTATCCAAAAGCACTCTGAGCTAGAAATGTTCACCTGCATGTCAGAGTGGCAAATGCGGGCAGCAAGGTCAAACTACGCCATTCTTTTCCAAAAAAAAAAAAAGAAGAAAAAACGTATTTCCAACAAAAAGCAAAGCAAGGACAGGGAGCCTGCAAACAGTCACCAGCCGCTCCTAAAGCCACCCACCTCAGCTCACGCAGATCCGGGCACAAACTGCTTCCAGGTCCGGAGCCCACGGAGGGTGCAGGGGCTCTGCCTTCAGGGCGGGTGCTCCTCACGACAGGCCCTGGGATAACCTGCCACAGGTTCACTGGTTAACGGGTGCTGCGCTCCTCCTGGCTGCAGGACTCTGCTGAGGAGGTTCTGCCTCCGGGGAGCAAAAACATCGACAAAAAACACCCACCTGAAAGTGGAAAAGAACTAGAAAGTGGAATGGAACCAGAGTATACAATATCTATTATCTGATAATATTGCTGTTATTGATGTATAACTATACTCATATATTATTATATTAATTATATTGATTTTATGATGATAAAAATGTTATATGTGTGTGTACACGTATGCATAAACACCTACACTAATAGGTATTACTGCAGAGTGTACAATATTTATTACCTGATAATATTGCTGTTATTAATATATAATCACTTTCGTGTATTACTATGTTAATTATATTAATTCATGATGATAACAATGTTATGTGCGTATATACATATATATAAATACCTACACTAATAGGTATTACTGCAAATTATACAATATTTATTACCTGACAATATTGCTGTTATTAATACATAACCACTTTCATGTATTACTATGTTAATTATATTAATTCATGATGATAACAATGTTATGTGTGTATATAGAATCATAGAATATCCTGAGTTGGAAGGGACCCTTAAGGATCATCAAGTCCAACTCTTGACACCGCACAGTGTCATACATATATATATATAAATACCTACACTAATATGTCTTACTGCACAAGCAAGGAGGCAGAATTGGCAGCTGGCACAAAATCCAAGAAATATCAGCCAAAATAACGATCGCCACCTCTTCTTCCACCACAGAACCTGCGTGGCAGCCTCGCAGCACCTCGCCCTTCACCTCTGCCCCGCGGTACACACGCTGCAAGCCCTGCTTACCCGCAGAAGACGCGGCGCTGCCGGCATTTTATCCCCCAGCAATCTTTAAAAATCTCCTCTCCGGGCACGTGTCGGCGTGCACGTGTCTCAGGCCTCACGTGCGGATGTAATTTAAGGCCGGCTGCCTCTGTGGTGGGTTTTAGGGGCAAGCCCCGAGCACAGCCGTGTGGGCAGGCACCGCAGCGCCCTGCCCGTGGATGCCCGGGATCTCACAGAGGTGAGCTTTACGGAAACCGAGGCTTTGGGGATCTTGCGAGGGGGCTTATTACTGCAGTAAGCTGTCAGAGGCAGGAGTATCACAGAGATAAAAGCGGTTCCTTGGTTGTCAGAAAGTTCTTTCAGGGTTTTTGAAATGGCCTTTGAAGAAGCCAAGAGGTGTTCACGGCTGAGTAGAGGAGGTAGGAGCGGATTTTCCCCCCCAGTGATACGTGGCAGCTACTTATCAGGTGCAAAACAATACTGAAATTCATCAAAGAGGCTGGATTTGAAACCAAGCCTACCACAAAACCCGAGTACTCTCTAGACTCCAAAACCATCTGACACCATTAAAGTTTTCTCCTTTAATTCTGACTACGAGCAGTCCTGGAAGGTCTCTGATTACATTAGCGGCTCCCGTCTATCACGTAAACACAGAGCCACTCTTTATCATCTCTGTGATCAGAGAGTAAATGAGCCTGACAAAACAACTTTATTTTTGATGTCTTTCTAATCTCTACGTTATTACTGAGTTCAGGCTTTGGCAACAGCGCTGTGATGTGCAAGTTATTGCTCCGGTTAGCGAACGTTACCCTACGCAGCAACCACCAGCACTCGCTATCCGCAGTGGTGCACGCATATAACGGGTACAAAGTTAGGAAGATTTGTGTTTTTACAAATAAATGCTGCTGTTGAGAACCGGGCTGCTCTGACAGGCTCAGCTCTGCGGGGCAGTGACAGCCTGGGAGCAGCAGATGCTCCAGCGCCGCACCAGCGCCCGTACCACGGCGATTCCCTGCTGCTGCCCCTCCACAGCTTGTGACTGAGGACCAGCGGGGTGACAGAGCCAGGCTGGGTGCTGACCCAGCTCGGGGACCACTGGCTGGGCCATCCCCAGCCCCTCCAGACCACCAGGGCTTTGCTGTGCTGTTGCTTCTCTCACCGCTATCTCTGCCGCCGAAGCCGGTGCCGCAGCCCAGGCGGGGGCTCGGCTCCACTGCAGCACGCCACCGCCGTCACCGCTCCACCAGGTGACCTAAAAAACGTAGCTTCCCTTTTATAAGCCACCTCATTTTCCACCTCACATTCCATAAACAAGACTTTGACTTGCCCTGCACCAGTCTCCAGCCTGTGTCACTTGTCACTTCAAGGGAAGATGTCCCACGGGGGAGGAAACGTTTTTGTGGCAGGACTTTCTGGGGATCACAATACAATTTTGTGACACTGAGAACTGAGAAACCTTTCACTCTTTTTAAGGACTTTATGTCCTTCCCATCCCCAAAGCCATCAAACTCTGCACCCTCAAAAATATCTTTACCAAACACTGTTACTTTCCCTGTGGTTTTTCAGTATATGAGGGCAAGGTAGAGCCAGGCTTTCACCTTTTTTTCACAACAGGAAGACTTTTGGGACAACTGCTGAGCCTGACACCCCAAAAAGCACTGACAGCACAGTGCAGAGGGGTCCCCAGCTCTCACGTACCCCCCTCGCTGCCACCAGCAGCGGCCAGGAATCAGCAGCAGCTCCGGCACCCCGCGGCCCCACCGAACGCCAGCTCCTGCTGGGTCTCTGTGCCAGGAGGAGGACCACGCGCTGCCTGACGAGCAGGATGCTCTGCAGCTCTTTATAATGCCCTTTGATGCGCCAAGATGTAGCAGATTACTTCGCAGTCAAAAGATTTGGGGCCGTGAGACGGCTCTGGAGCATTAGAGCTGTGAAAGCGCAGCAGCTTCTCCGGCTTAAACTGTGGGTTAAAGAGAGCTCCCCCCCTTCAGTGCGCTCCTACTGACTTCCAAGAATCCTTTTTGCTTCTACATGCCAGTTCCTGCTCAAAGAGCTTATCTCGACCCAGGAAAGCTGTTCCCTGAGCTCATACTCCATCTTTTCCAGAGAGCAATTTTTATTTTATTTATTTTTTTTTAAACCCGCGTCTCTGATTTACTCTGTATCCGCTTTAAGACCAGTCGTGCTTCGTGCAATGATGTCTGAATTTAAATGATCGCTTATCTCACCTCACACGATCTATAAAGATAACTCACTTTAAAAGCCCACTATTTTCATAGCGCTCTCCAAAGCAGAGTGGCTTCTTTAGACAGAAATAAAATTATTGCCATAACTTTTTGTAGTGTCATTGAAGTTTCTGGACCTTTTCTTTTTTTTTCAGGTCCAAATAAAAAAGAAAGAGAAAAAAAAAAGAAAAAGAAAAACGTTGTTGCGATGCTAAAGCAGACTTCTTATGTGATGCTTTTAGTAGAGAGATTAATGTAGGTGCTCATAGAGTTTAGCTGCTAGTCTGAAAGCCAAGATTAATTACTCCTCTAAAGTAACCGCGTGTAAGAAGTCCATCAGCATCAATACTCCATCGGCAGCAGCCCTTCGGTGGGAAGGCACTAACAGATTTTTCTGGATATTCTCCCCCTTTTACAGCTTAAGTAGGTGCAAACTCTAGGAGTTATGTAGATTTGTGACATATTCTGCTACCGAGCTGGGTACGTCGGCCCCCAGGAATCAGAAGCCTTCCCCCGCTATCTGCACAGCGGGAAGAGCCACTGCTGCGAATGTGCTGTGTGACAGTTTATTAAAAATAAACCTCGCACCTGGAGGAGGAATATGGAACGCTATTATCACATCACGCAAACCGTTTTCAAAATTTTCTGTCAACAGTGTCAATTCTAATGACGCTGTAGAAGCTGAGGAGCAGCAAAGAGCAAAACGTCGGGCTCGTTCTCATTAAAAAAAGAAGAAAAGGCAGGTCTCTGGAGGGTAACGCCAGGCCTGAATCCCGTGTCACATCCGCAGATCTGTGCCTGATCTTGTATCGGTGATGCACAGCCCAGAGGCAGCTCTGCCCCGCGGGCAGAGGGGCTGGGGTAAGCCCTGGTGCTCCCGTGCACCAACACCCTGCTGGTGCCCACCCAGCGTGGAGGTTTTGGGGCTCGAACCCAAGGAATTGGATGTGTGTATGTGAGAGCACACGTGCCCCCCTGTAGCCCGTCCCGCTCCCGCCGTGCGGCTGTCCTTGAGAGGACACGGCATCGGCAGAAGGCACGGCCAGGAAAACGAATTAGCACAGCGGGCTGAGAAAAAGAAATCAATTAATTGTTACAGGAGGGGAATGAGAACAGAAGAACGACCGATCCCCTGCATTTTCAAGGAGCTTGGATACTCACAGGCCATGGCGTGACCCCGCTGCTCTTCAACACACCTAAGGACGAGGCTCCTGCGGCTCCTGAGAGCTGGGCACCTCCAGCCAAACACGAGCTTCGAGGTGGAAATGCTGCATGTGGGAGCCCCTGGTCCCATCTCGCGGTGAGCAGGGCCACCACGGGCACGTCCCAGGTGCGGGTGCCACGGGGACACCCCACGGGCTGGGCCGGCAGGGGCTGTGCGAGGCCGCCTGGAAAAGAGGGAGCTGGAACTAGAGCGCTCTTGTTGGGAAGAGGCTGACGTTTTCCATAAGTTCTCCCCAAAATTAGGAACGCTTTGTCCTGGAAATCGGAGCCCTTTATAGAAAAAAGTAAGCAGAAAAATTAAGAATAGGTTTTCATGGATAGGAAAGTTACCTTGTTATTGCAGGCTATTATAACCTAGAGGTTTCTATCGAAACCTCCTCTAAGGGAGATAAATATCACATTAAGCCACCCATACAGTCCCAGAACGCCTACATTTTAAAACTGGCCTGGAGGTCAGAGGCATACACAATTATCTCTACATCTTACTCTCTCTTATGAACTCTTATATCAAAAAGGAGGCGTTATTTCATTCAGGGTTAGTCTGGCTCCAAGCAAGACACAGAATTTTAGCAGGAAAGGTCTCACAATAGCAACTCTGAGAGACGGGGTGGGTTTTGGTTCCAGACAGCAGTATCACGGTTACACTTAAATTTTTTAATGTGGTTCCTGCGATAGTTTAATATCCATCACAGTGTGAGAAATACTATTTCTATCTGTGCTAGTTGGACAGGTTTACATACACCTTGCTTTCAGTCTCATTTATAACAAGCCATGTTAGACTGAGTAGGAGCCTTCATCCCTCTGCATACCCAGTGAACCTTCAGAGACAAGAGACGATACTGAACACTACAGAGCAGGGTTGGTTTTGTTGTTTTCTTTTGTTTTTCCCCCAAGAGAGTTTAGTACAACGAATACTGGGCTTTACATTTTTGAAGATCATCCAAAACAATTAGTATTTAAAAGATCAGGAGCTAACTTCTGGTATTACGAATCGTTTTAAGCCATGTAAAATGTAACATATGGAGAAAAAAGAAGATGGAAAAACACTTTTCCCATTGGCTTGTTCTTAACCCAAATGTAATTTTTACAGTTGCAGCAAGAAACTCCTTATATGCTCTGCATTTCTGCTGATTTTACTTCCTTAGAATAGACATGGAGCAAAAAAATCTTGGACAGAAATCCTAATACTTTAGAATCCAAGTTGTATTGACTCACAGCTCTGATGCTTTTGTTGAAATCACATGAATACAACATTCCTCTTATTTTCTCCTGTAACAGGAGCAGACAAAATCCACTTCTGATTCTGCAGTCTGTCATGCAAGTGTGCATAACTTGCATTTTCCCTTCATGCACACAGAGTTCTGTGACTTACAAGGAACAACTGGAAATACTATTATTCCTGTTGTCATCTCATTATTATTATTATTATTATACGCTCCTTGTTGCAAAGGTTCCCGATGAAGTACCACCACATCTTTTCCAAAATCATTACATTTGGATGACCCTAAAAGATGTGATAGCAACAAAGCTTCCTTAGAAGTACAGCAACATCCTTTCATAGCCAAGGAAGCTCGGTTTCTTCATTTATTTCTATTCATTCATTTCTATGTATTCGCACACCCACCTTTCCAACGCTGTAAGAGTTTCTGCACAGATCCTTTGGGGGAGGTCTGAATTCCAGCTTGCACCACCACCACGAGAGCAGCCTGGTGCTGGCCGGCTGGGTATCGGCAGCAGCCTGGGCAGGAAAACAGCGAACGAGCCCCGCGCTAATTCATGCTTTCAGAAGGAAAAAAAAATGCCTTGTGCAGCTCTGCTGCAGTTAGACTGCCTCTAATATCCAATTATCTCTATGTTTTGCTGAAGATTACTGGACTGAGTCTGGAGCTGTGATTTCTAATTCCCATTTTTCACTGAAACCGTGTGCTGTCTTTCAAGCCTGACATTAGCAAGTTCCGAGCATCCCCAGGTGCCGCAGTGGGAAGGGAGTGAGCAAGCGTTTCCTCTGACATGCAGTCCCCGTTGTTTTGACCTGTAACTAAGATTTAAATATAAGAGACAACTGAACAAAGGAATTATTCATATAGCCTCTCCGATTCTTATTTCACTCAGCTGAAATTCTCTGAAAGACCGGAATTTTCCTCGTGTCACATTTGCAGCTGATAGCAATTAGGAACGCATGGCTAAAGCTGCACTTGCACAAGGAGAGCTCTTCCTCATACCTCCCACACTCTGTCCTCCGCTCGCTCGTTAATTAGTGCAGCCGTAGTAATCAGGGCGAACGTGACACCGCAGGTGAGGGACGAGCCCAGTTCCTGCTCTCCACAGGAGACCGACAGGAGGTCAGTGCACAACACGCAGGCAGAACAAAGCTCCCCGTTTGCCCAAGCCACCATCCCGATCCCTTCACTCCATGCCCACTCCTCGAGCAACCCAAACAGCCCCAGGGCCCTAGCTCAGGGCCTCTGGACACTGCAGCACCCCGGAGGAGC
Organism: Heteronetta atricapilla; assembly: GCA_011075105.1. Classification (NCBI taxonomy): domain Eukaryota; kingdom Metazoa; phylum Chordata; class Aves; order Anseriformes; family Anatidae; genus Heteronetta; species Heteronetta atricapilla. The sequence continues at coordinate 35,378,452 of CM021736.1, read as the reverse complement.
TGCTGCTGGCCAAGCAGAGCAGCCAGGGCTGGCAAGCGGTGCCAGCTGCCCCCCGCTCCCCACCTTTCAGAGACAGCAAAGCTCCCACTGCTGCCACTTAGCCCATCTCCCCTTCCCCAGGACCTTGGATTTTCACCTGCATTTATCAACACCAAGAGAAATCACCTGCTCGAAGGCACGGCTAGGCCTGTGTCCCATCTCCTTGATATACACTTTCTTCAGAAATCTTCAGAATTTAATTCCGCTCGTCACTCAAAGCCACGCAGACCTGGTCCTGAGAGATTCATTGTCAGCTCAGACGGAGCTTTTGCAGCACCCTGCTCTGAGAAACGTGGGTGAAGAACTTTGTTTTCAGTCCTGGCCCGGCACCCAGGCTCACTGGCAACACCTGACAACGATGCAGAGCTCTGTTAGGATTATATTCCGGGGATTTGTCCCTATTTTTGTTTACTCATGCTTCTTAAACTCAAAAAGCCTTTTGAAATTTTAATGCGATTCTCTGTTAATCACTGTTAAGTTTTTTTCCCATCGCCAGATAGAAATTTTTCTGTCTCTAGGTAATGTGTTTTTAAGTTTTTTCCTTCCTGTTGGTAGTTTCTGTGGCATTGGTGGTGGCACAAGGGCAGCACAGCCTCCCACCCCGTGGGGCACGATGTGCGTGCCCCTCGCACCAGCCCGCAGTGGCTCTCAGCCCCCCCATCTCCTGCCCTTCGCTTTTCCACCCCAGGTCTACACCTGCCTTCGTCTTCCTTCCCTCAGAGCTCCCGACATCTAAATGGAAACCCTCACCTCATGTAGGTTTCTAAGCACACACGCTTAAACGTAGCAGGAGCTCAGAGTACCATCAGTTTTCCTGCAGTGGGGGTGAGGTTCATTACTTCTCCACACCAGCAGTAGGGAAAAAAAAAAAAAAAAAGAAAAAAAAAATCCCAACCACAGCAGACTGCATACCAAAGAGCTTATATCAGGGGATGAAAGCCACTCGTTAACATATTCCCCATCAAATTTGCTTGGAACTTGAAAGCAGCTACACCTGGGCACGCCGCCGAGCCGTGCCCAGCTCCCGCCAGCAGTGCCCCATGGCAGGGAGCATCCCCGGCTGGCCAGCAGCCCCCGTGCCTGCCAGCTGCAGACACTGCTGCACAAAGGCTGCAAGGATTTTTGGCTAATTAACACCCCCCGGCCACACGTAGAGTGCCTGTGCCAGGGGACGGAGGTGTCCACCCCTTGCTACACATTCCACGCTTGAAAGCAGATGGCGTGACAGCGCCCAAAGACTTTGCAATTTAAATATTTTTCCATTATTAATTTATGCTTTCATGCCCGCAGCGCCCCATGCCATCTCAGTAAAAGTATTTTAGATAACAGAATTTCCTCAACAGATTTGCGGTGGTTTAGTCTCTTAGTGCCGGCGCTTCCTTCACACTTCGTACTTGGGTGTTATTTTGTCCAACACGGCACCTGCTGCCTTGTCAGATGGCCCTGAGATGGAAGAAGGAAGAAATATCACTTAAATGATGAAGTAATAAACTATGGTCCGTGCTGATTAGTTGTTGAGAGATTATGTTTTTCAAATTTAGCAACACTGAAAAAAAACGCATCTATATCAGCGTTGTGAAAACAGCAAGGAGAATCACAACTGAAAGAAAACTTACAAAAAGCTCACGATAAGCAACGCTATACTGACCGTTATTTAAGCAGGGTTTTGTCCTTTGATTTCTCTTTTCCTGCAAGCATAAAGGCATGAGTGACTGGGAGGGAGCCTTGGCAGCACACTGAGGCGAAGGAACAAGCCCTGCAGGGCTCTGCCCCCAGGTCCCACAGACGGAGGGGCTCAGGGCCACGAGGGGTTTGAGCATCTCCAACCACGGAGCCCCACAGCCTCTCGACATTCATTCAACGTTCAAAAGCTGAGGAATCTCAGGTGGTTCCAGGTGCCGCAGGGACTTGCCCCCCACAGAAAGCAGCGGGGTGTGGGACTGCCCCACAGCACCCCACCCGTCAGCAGCGCACTAAGCTCTGTTCCTAACGGGCTGAAAATCTCCGTCTTTGGAAACAGGGCTAAAATCCTGGCACTTCCGTGTTTACACCCAGACTTGGTCCTGTCCCGGGAACCAGGCTCGGTGTTTTCAGCCCAAACAAAGATTTGGCAAGCACTCAGCTTCCCAAACTCTCCTTCCCTGTTTGGTAGCTGCGACCCCGGCCCGGGCTCAGTGCCTGTCACAGAACGGAAGGCTTCTCTTTCCGCAGCAATCAATGCTGAACATTTCATCATCTCATCAGAGCGTAGGTGCTGGTGTTCTTTTTTTTTGGTCTAAATCATTCCCTCTGTACTTCCACATCTCGGAAATAACAGGAACTCTGTGCTGGTTTGGTGTTTCTTCTTCAATTTCAAAATTACTTCTAAATTGTGACCTTGAATACCTAGATTTTGCCTAAAGCAAGGTTTTATGGCCATGTTATCAACTCCAGAAAATAAAACCCTCACATTATAAAATGTAACAGACCTTTAATTAACCATAATGATAGTTCTGGGTACCATTATCACACATTTTAGCTACAATAAAAAGCTTTTAAGAGAGCTGACAGTAAGTTCAGCCCGTATTTCTCCCTCCTTCCCCGTGCCCAGACTTACGGAAGGAGGAAAGCTCTCAGCTCCCTCCACAAAAAGGGAAATTCGGAAACATCCCAGACAGCTGAGCAGGAGTGCTCTGAGTGCTGCTTTAGCCTTGCTCATGTGCCAGGGGAAATGAGGGGCAGCTCCAGGGCTGGCTCTCCCGTGAGCCAAACGAGCAGCAAGGGGCTCGTGCTAAAGAAAGAAGAAGAAGAAGAAAATAAACATTTACCTCGGTATCCTGAAGAGAAAATGGCCCTAGGTGAGCTCTCCTCCTCTCCACATCTTGAGTCTGCTTTCTGCTTAAGGTTTTGCAGTAGCTCCAGGCTTTATTTCATGTTCCTTGGGAGAAAAGATTGGGTAACAAGTCACATCACCCTGGCTGCAGCAGGCAAACCTCTTGAGAAACCCTTTTTCTGAAAAGCCTTCCAACCTCCAAATTTTCACACAACCGGGGAGGAGGGAATTCCTTGCCACTGGCATTCGGCCTTTTTAAGCTCCCGGGTTTGCGAGGCAGACACAGAGGAGCTGCTTCCCCTCCTTCCAAGTCTCACCGGCGCACGTCGGAAAGCATCGACCGCACGGCCGGGCTCCCACCTGAGCACGCAGCATCCAGCACGCGTCGTGAAGGATCCCCACTGCCCCAACCCCATTCCTTGGGCTGGGGAAGCGGGCAGAGGAACGGCCCTCAGAATATCACAAAGAATAACACTTCTGTCCGCCAACATTTAAGAATATCCTACCTTTATTTCTTTTGCTCACAGCCAGCTCCGTCGCAGGGTGCTGGGCACCACCCCATCCATACCCACCCTCGTTATCTTCCAGGCACGGCATGCGGTGCAGGGGTGACCTTCAGAACGGGAAGCAAATCTAGCAGTTTTCCCCCAAAAGGCAAAGCATGTTCTGATTTTCTTATTCCGCCCTCAAGATGGTTAGTGTGCAAGTTATAATTTGTGTCAACATTTCTGGAAATTGCAGTTACGGGGCATGAAACGTATTCACCTGCTGGTTTTACTGAAACGGCAGATCTGTCCCAGCTTTTAATTGGACAGAGTAAATTTTTGTCCCGTTGGTGAGAAATCTTCCCTAAGAAACAACATAAAAAGGACAGGGGAGAGGGAAGAAAGCCAAGAAGTCGTCTGGTCCTCTCTGTCCCACGCTTCCCTGAATCCTCCATCGCACGGGATTCTTCATGCAGAATTCTCCACACAGATTTTCTCCAAGATTTCTACATTCCTAAAATACAGCCAGATCTTTCAGTAAATGAATTCTAGCTGAGACTGCTTTAACTTCTACTAAAAGTTGCTACGGAAGCCACGCTGACATTGAAAGCATATTTTGTCCTTGTATCTCCACTTCCTGTGATTTTTGTGTTAAATAAAGGAAGCTTACCCTTGCATCTGATTAAAAATTAAATTAAAAAAATAAATAAAAAATAAAAACAACCAGAAACTACTTAGAATATCCTGAGTTGGAAGGGACCCTTAAGGATCATCAAGTCCACTTGTTCTCGATGATGTGAGAGATGTCCTTCACACCTGTATTTCTTATTATTTTTTAATAGAAATAAAATACTATGGTTTAGAAGACTGATGCATTTCTAGCTTCGGTTTTCCTTAGTCCCTCTATAGCAAGTAATAATGATTACTTAAGTACTTTCCCGATCATCTGGACAAACGATCTATGCAATATCCAGGCAGGCAGTTGCTGGAAGGATTTTGGACCCGTAATGTTTTGGTGCTCCCCAGACGTACCAGCCCCATCCCCTGCCGTAACAGCTTCCCCTGCGGTGCAGGGCAGAGGCTGTGTTGTCACCCTGAGCCCGAGCCTCTCAGTAGCTATTATTGCTGTCATTAGAGTGAGCAACACCAGCAAAAATTTATTTTCTTCATCAACCGCTTCCAAAAGAGAAGGAATGAAATTGGGTTTTTAGCACTCCGAGATTGTTTCAGCATCAAGCAGGAGAAAACCCTTGCTGGTCTTGAAATCAATGTTTTCATTCTCTGGCAACCCCGGCATCTTAGTCGGGGGAAATAACAGAGGTGTTAATATAAAATACAGTACTTGACCAGAAGGAAAGCATTTCAATATTATGTAGAAAAGTCTCCCAAGGGGAACACTGTGATAAAATATATATATTTGGTTAAAAGTGAATTGTACTTTAATATGTTAACCAGAAACAGAAAAATCAATACGAGTTTGCAACCAAGAGAAAAAAGACATGGTTGGGTGAATGTTCAGAGTGCTCCACTTGCTTCTCAGAGAGCTTCATTAGATATTTTTGTATGCTTGACTTAAATAGATATAAGGCACAGGGTTTCGGATGGATGGAAAGAACCCTGATCAGCTTTGCTTTGCCTACGTATAGCTATGCCACATTACTTTTGATAGTAGCGTGCCAGATGAGAAGCACTTTTATTTGTATCCTTTTTTAATTTATTTTGATGCCACCTCATTTAAGCTCTTTAAAGAACTGGACATGTTTTTGATGTTGTGTTTTATGCCTTTTTTTTTAAAAAAAAAAGCCAATTGAAGAATTTGTAAATCTTTCTGCTTTAAATTCAGAACATCAGTAAAGGCACTCAGCTTTCTTAGGGGACACTTCAGCTATATCACTGCAAGTGGCAAACACGGAGCAATTGCCTTTCCCTGTGTTGAACTGGGAGCTTCTGCCCCTCTCCTGCTTTCTCCAGCCCTCAGCTCCCTGGGTCCTCGTTAGCAGAGTGCTGTCATATTCACCTCTCTGCCTTTCGTTGCCTTCCCCCACCCCTTGTTGCTTAACAGAGCTACCTGAGATGAATGCTAGCAGAGCAGCAGGATCTAAATTTGCCTTTGACTTTTGAACCCCGACTATAGTTAAGGCATTCAGAAAACAGACATAGATTTTTTCTGGGTATCCAACACGTTGTTGTTTTTTAAGCAGGCTGGGAGAGCATTGTATGAAGTCAAATCTCCAAAGATGCCAACAGGACAATGAAGATGGTGTTACTTTTCCATGGGTTAGGCAGGGAAGAGCCAATTCCTTTGTGACAGAATGGAAGGCTGTTTCCAAACCTTGCAGAATATGAAGAATGAAGAAAATATTTCTTCTAATTGAGTAGCACAAGTGCCAGCCGATACGGGCACCACCCCTCAGCAGCCCGAAATGAATTCCTGCTAACCATGGTCATCAATTCTGACTCCAGAGAAAGCCAAATACTTGGAGAAGCAGCATGAAAGGTGGAGCCGTTTTTCTTGTAAATGTTCACAAAACCAGGCCTCAAAGGTAAAGAAACCCTGTGGAAACAATTATTCTGTGGCGCTGGATTCCACAGAAAGGCACAGCAACACCTGCAAGCTGGAAAGGGCAGGTCAGCAACGTGGAACAGTCACGACTACGTTATTTGCTGAGTATCTTACAAGTATGCAAGAGAGAAGGGTGACAAATTAATAATACTTACATTTCAAGGCAAGGCCATTGCTTCCTTACTCCCAGCATTTTCTATTATCTTAGTTTTCCTTAGCTAATGTAAGTGTTCTCCAAAGGCACCAATAAGAGACACGGAAACTTTCTTTATGCTACCGTCGTCCACTTTCAAAAGACTTGTTAAAGATTAAGCACTCTCCAACCATCTTTGCCTAGGAGCAAAGAGAGACTCTACTGATATTATCTTTGATAACTTCAACGATCTTGATAACTCAAATCTGTTAAAAAAATTTAAAAATAATAAAAAAAATAAAGTTAACTGGGTAACTGGGCACCAATTGCTGCAACGAAGGAAGAAGTTGCAGTGAGTTCGAGGAGGAGGGACAAGGTAAACTTTCTGGAAATAATTAGGCTGGCTCTGAGTTAGTGATTTATCCTGTGTTTTTTGGATTTTTACCTATTTGAGCGGCAGCTTACACTGCCTGAAGACCTGTCCCTCATGCTTAATGTGTATTCGTATCTTCAAAATCTTTAAAGTGCTTGGCTCTGTGGTAGAGCAGAGGGCTACTCTCGCATGCCTATGCTATTAAGAACTAAAGAGTTTTGTTTTGTTTTTAAAAAAGTGATTTTTGCACTACGTGAAAACTTATTTTCCATTTTACTACTGACACAAATAATTCATTAGGACACAGCTAGGTCACTACATGATCCTCTGATGTCTGGCTGAAGTAGGTCTTTTCCTCCAGCACTTTTCCTGCCTTAAAATGCTCATAATGCAATGTATTTCCATAGAATTCAGTGGTGAGGGCAAGCATTGGAAAAAGCAAAATGTCAGAAGGCCATCCGTGAGCTTTGCTGCAATCAACAGCATATTCCAAAGCCAGGTTTTGCAGGGAAAATGATAAATAAACATCCCAGAAGCAGCTGAGGCGCCATAGGAAATGAAAGGCCAAGACTCAAGGAATGCTATAGTTTAAATACCCTTATGAAACAATGCTATGTTTTTTTAATGGTTTGGAGAAAAATATTCGTAATGAACAGCTATAAAACATTTAAGGAGGCACAAGGGAAGAAAGAGCATCACATGAAATGGACTGGATGAGGAGGAAATAACTACTGCTGCAGTAACACACAACGTTCCAAAGTATCTTCTAGGTCTGTTCATTCAGTGGGGCATTTTCTTCTTTCTACTTGTCATTTGTACCTTTTTCTTCCTTTTTATCCTATCACCTATATTATCATAACCCTCCGTGATACATGACGTGGTTTTACAAAAGTCTAGCTAACTAAATTAAAGAATGAATTACTCTAGTATTTAACTATCCCTTCAGTAAGCCTTCTGGGCAATTAGGAAATAATGATCGTAACTTGAATACTTCTCTAAGCACTATCCATCTCAACAAGAGCTGCAGATTCAGCTACTAAGATTAGATTTTTAAAAACACACTTTCTTATCTCTTAAAGGAGAAGAAAACATGCAGAAGAAATCTCTAATGGAATTCCCCAAGGTTAACCTGCCTTCTTTTAGGAGAGGACTCATCTCCAAACTGTTGTTCAGGTGATGTGCAACTGTTCTGGGGTAATCAATGTGGGCAACCACTGCCCACAGCTTGGCATGCTCCTCCTCTTCAGGGTAAACTCCCCACAGAACGGATTATACGCACCTTTTTTTGCAGAAGCTTCTTACTAAAACCCGTAATTCCCTGTTACTTACTCATGTTACTGACAATTACTCCTAACGATAACACATGTCATGTTGACATCACTCACCGAGCAACAAGATATACTCCGCACATAAATAGCCTTGCATTTCCCCGAGGTGAAGTCAAACCATTGCAAGGAGACTCTAGATAACCTGGCCATGAATGTCAAACACATCAAAGTACCTGATTAACGCTGCCGAGGTCAACCTTCAGCTTTTCCAACAAGGCAGCAGCTTCACAGCTGAAGGTGTCCCCCAGCAGTACAGCGCCAGTAGCACAACTTCAGTCCCTTGCTCACACCTACCAGAAGAGACCCTGAACCACAGCACTTTAGCTTCTTGAAAATTTGCTTCATTGCTGCTTTCTCTACAATTACTTTTCTCCCCAGAGATTCAAGTGAAGTTGCTGGTCAGAAGCGCTATCAGCTCCAGCCAAACTCTTCTTGATCCAAGCCTTCCTTTTTGAGTGAATTTGCCCAGCTGAGTGACGTCTTTCCCAATTCTCCTAACATTAGGAACAATAAAAATTAACTGGCATTAGCAGATGTGTACTCTGTCGTACTTCACCTCTATTTCTACGGTTTTACCCAGTTTAAGAAGTAGGGAGAAAAATTCACACAAAGACAACTCAATAGTCCCTGATGGTGATCCAGACCTACAAAGTCTAAAGCAAACTGAAAATGATTTTACATCCATTGGCAGCAGCACAGTATATTCAGAGGATGGTTGTCTTGCACTTGTATGTACAAATAATTAGCACAGAATCAAGATACGATGGTCATACAGAATTCAGTAATGAATTTTTTACTTTGAAATGTATTAAAGAAAAATGTAAACTCCATTTATAGAATACCAAGGATCCCAAACCTCGTCTGCCTTTCACAGCCATATTACCAAAGTTCTTTGCTGCACACTATCCATAGACTTATGAATCAAACTTAATTAGCATTTATTCTAAGAAGGAACAGGTGCTTTTCAACATATTACTTCAAGACCTCCCACGCTACAGAATTTGATGTAGGAAGAGTTAGATTTATTATGTGCACAGGAATTATTCCACTATATTAACTACCTGTATCAAGTGATCTCGTCGGAGACTATTCTCATACAAGCACTTCAGCATCTGCATGATGCAACATATCCCATGCCCTTAGAGAGGTAAATAATTGATAGGAAGCGACTCATTTTTCATCTTTGCAGCTTTTTCAAATCCTTTTTTAATGTACATCAGAGTATACCTAGGACACCACAGCGCTAAAGGAGGCAACTTTTGTTCAGGCAACTTGCTAATCAGCACTACAGCAAAAGCTGTATCACACCTTAGGTGTTTTGATGAGTGTTTAGCAACATGGTCAAAGCTAGTTTTATTATTATTATAGTATTTTCCAGAATTACTGTGTGCAGCGTCAAAGCAGGAAGTTGGATGTTGGGTCCCTACACCAAATCAGGAAATTTCATGCAAATCTCTTTGATGAGGGTAAGTCTACTGTTAACTAGGGCACAGCAGGAGTACCAGCACACAACGTACTGCAAAGGCAGGTCCTCTGATTAGGGGAAATATTGAGGTTTCAAAAGGTTTTCACAGATTTTTTCTGAAAAAAAAATAAAAAAATAAAAAATGTGTATAATCACGAAATTCAGGAGCTAGGAAGATTTTCTTCTCCTCCTTTCCCATTGCATGGCTTCTTGGCATTCTTCTAATGTCTGGCTACTATGCAGTAAGTATTTGCAAAAATAAGTAAAGAAAAAGTAAAGAAAAATAGGTGAAAAAGCAAAAGAGGTGAGAGAAGATTGAAGGCCACGTAACAGAAACAGAAGGAAGGGACTGATCAAATTTCCTCTGTAGTAATTTTTGTGAAGAAGGTATAGTGTTGTATAAAGGATCAACCAGACTATCTGCACTTCTGATCAACCTGCCCTTCAGAGGGACTACAAAAAAAAAATCATGCCATTAGCAATTCGCTCTGTGCTCTGCAGGAAACCTAATTACACACACTGCTCTAAAGAAAGCTCTCTCCACCCATCATAACCACCGCACACTGAATCTCCTCCTTGCACGCAGCACTTTCCAGAAAGTGATGCATGCGGCATGATTTACAGCACATCCAGAGTGACTTCCCGTGGCCCTTTGAAATGCACATAAATCATACATCTCGGCTCTTTTTCCTCTTTTCTTGCTTCAACAATAAATCTGCTCCTATAAAGTTCATAAAATCTAGCTGGGGGAGGGAGGGAGGGAAAAGGGCACCTGCATCGCCGAGGTGTTGGCTTCCTGAATGATAATTAGCGGCCTTGTTTGCATCCTAGCCCGTGCCTTGCCGGATACCTCGGTCTGATGCAGCCTTCACATGACTGGTTCTCATCACCATGCTCCTGTTTCTAATTCTCTCCTGTTTCAGACTTTTTCCTGAGCCTTCTGGTGCTGTGCAGCAGATGGCAGCCCAATGAAGAGCCCCAGGTCTCAGGCTGCCAGGAGGAACATTGCTTCTGCGTGGCCCTTGACACCAAGGTTTTGAATTGCTAAGGGCCTGAGACTCCTCAGCAACCTGCCCTGCCCAAGATCTCACCCAAGTGTTTACCGTCCTGCAGGTATTCCCCATTTCCCTCTGCTCTTTGCTGCATGTTTCTGAGTACAAACCAGTAACAAATGAAAGGGTCAAACGCCAAAATTCCCTGGACTCGCCGCTACCCTGTTTTGTCATTCATATCTGGCATTCGGTTCCTATGCAGATCGATTGCAAGTCTTTTATCGTGAATTCAGAGCAAATGTGCACGGATCTCAGGAACTACAGTAGCTCTCTACACCACTTTTCCTCAACTCAGAAGCTACACAATTCTCCACATCAACTGTGGGACAAGAGCGTATGACCTCTTTTTGTATTTTCTTGAAGTTAGAGGTTTTAGTGGCTTTCAACAGAAAGGAAGAATAAGTAGAACCAGAATTAAATCTCTCAGACTATTAGACAAATGAAATTTCTCTCTCTGCTGTCAGCTTCTCTGACCTTTCATCAAATATTGTCAAACACAGCAGCACCTCTTGCATGCCTGATGCAAAGCCCCCATCACTCGCATTGAACCCGGAACAACAGAGAAGGAAATGGTTTAGTCAGGTTAAGACTGCTTCGTAAAATTGCTAGGGACTTCTGTACTCTACCATAAAGTCAAATCACATGTTCTCATCCCAAATGATAAATTATACATTTGTCAGCTTTATGAATCAAAGCTACCATGGATAATCTGTTTTGTTCCCACAATACATCTTTCCTCTAAATAAGAAACCGTACATTAGTCTACCTCTAAAATCAGATCTACTTCTCTCTGTATTGGAGAAAGAAGACAGATTGCTCATAATGGTGTCTTGTATCCTATTACAAAAGCCCCAGGAGACGTGAAATGAACAGAATTATATGTAACCAAAGAACACATGGAGAACGCTCACTAAGTTGAAAAGGATTATAGAGAGGCTTCATGATTTATAAAATGATAGGAGCGTAAGGCAGAAGAAGAAAGTTAAGTCACGAAAGGAAGATCCGTCTAGTTAGGATAAATTTAATTAAAGTTTGCTGTCTTCTAATAATTGGGAATAATATATAAAAGTCTGAGATATGGATGATATTTCCCTCCATCTAAGAAAATAAGATGGAAAGGAAATGCAAAACAGAAACAGAGAGATAAAATCTAAATACGCTGGGGTCACACACACAGGGACTGGAGATCACCTGCCCTGTAGGGAGCACCCAGATCGACCAGGGCTAGCGCAGAACAAGGTTTGCCCTCACAGCTCCAGGTGCCTTTATTCACACACCTATGCACCACGAATACAATCAAAGGAGGTGAACTCATGGCCTTTCAACAGTCAGTGGTAAAACCACCCCTGTTAGTAACTGTTCCAACGCGAGAATCCATTAACTTGAATTTGTACCGGGTTCAGGCGTGATGAGGTTAGGATTCTCCCCGTATTTTTTTCTTTTGAGTTCACTACAGCTCGTCCTTTGTTCCACTATTTTGCTTGCAACTGAACACAAGCTATTACCTATGCCTGCTCCCGCAAGGCAGAAGATGTATTTGAATCCCTTCTGGATATGAATCTGCAAACAGCAACAGCAGCTTGTGCAGGGGCACGAGCGGGATGCTACTGGTCGAGATAAGGCTGCATTTCAAGAGAGCAACAGTTAAGAGGAAAAAAATAATAGGAAGCAATCAAAGTTGCCTCTCAGTGCCCGACCTCAGCAGCCTATAAATGCGGTATGGAGGAAAAAAAATAAAAAAATAAAAAAAGGGAAAAAAAAAGAAAAGAAACAGGTGGTTTTCAAGCCTGACTAAATACAGCTTGCTCAGTTTTCCTCATAAAGCCCTTAAAGATAGGAAGTGACAGCAGAAATGAGAATTTAGGCTGTCCAAGCTCAAACCACAGAATGAATGAGGCTGGAACAGACCTGCAGAGATCACCTGGTCCAAATCACATCACGCTCGTATTTCAGTCTATAGCTCAAGCGAACCTTTATTTTCTCTTTTCCTTATATGAGCGCTTCTACTTTTGGATTGTATCAGCTAAGAAGTTATTTCTCTTCCTTTACCCCCAACCCAGACACATGCTTACTATTCTTTACATCTTACCCGTAGGTGACTGGAGCTGTTTTCTCAGGCGTTGTAACATCTCAAGTTCTACATGTAGTTTAAAATCCTATAAAATTTTAACAGCCTCTTTCCTTTCATTTGCTGTGCTTTATTGTTCATTTATTATTGCAAGTTAAACTTTTTAATATGCATCTTCTAATATGCAGCTAATTAATAACATTTTCATTATGACTCTGCACCTAAAAGCTCCCACCCTTACCCCCTGTATCTTAAAAAACAAATTTTGGAGGGCTTCTCCAGTTGTCCTTAATCACAAATGGGCAGCAGCTGGGCAGTTTTCTGCTACCAGAAGGCAGAATGGGGGATAACTCCCACAGCACCTCCAGCTCCACGTGCAGAAGGGCATCACACGAGATGTCGGGTCCTGCTTCGTGCCACGCAGGTTGATAGCTGTTCTCCAAAAAGGTTTATCAAAAAGCAGCTCAGAAACGTTCTCCATAGTCCCAAACATCACATCCGGCTCCACTGAGCACTGTGAACACTAAAAAGAAACTTCCCATTGCTCCTTTGGCTGTCAGTGACAGGCTTTGTCCTTGGTTTCAACCTAAGCCAGCCCCAGCTCCTAGAATTTACCACAAGCCTACCAAAACCAGCTGAACACCAGGAAACAAACCCATGACTTCCCCAGAGTGTGTTAGCACGGGAGGCTCGCAGCCGTCCCCTGCCCGCCTTGTCCACAACCAAAGCCAAGTACTCACAGCTTTTAAAGCTTTTCTGCTCAATTTTGCTTTCCGGTACATTTTTTTTACGCAGGCAAGCATTAAGAACAGGGTATCCACTCGGTTCTGTTTCCTGCTACAGTTAAATACGATTGGATTTGTTTATTAACACAGTGTGTTCTGTTCACTTCCATTACGAGTACTCGCTCACTGCAATCGTAAGCACGTGGTAAAGCAAACGTGCCGAGAATCACTGCATCTTCCAGGCTACTTTCAGCAAGTTGTCTAACGACCCTGTTTCTCCTTTAAACATCTCCATATTTTGGTACACCGATAAAATCCCCCCTCATTTACTCAGTCTTGTCGCATACATTCTGCCTTGTGCACTCCTGCAACTGTGCTAATCATCTCCGCCTATTCTCCTTTAGGCTTGAATGAGATGTACTACATTAATCAGTTGATTGTTATTAACCCAGTTACATTGTGTCTTTGCATAATGCTGCTCCATCTCTAAATCCATAGTCTAATCAGGTACTAAGACATTTAATTATACTACTTGTGTACTTCACAATAATCCCCTGATTAAGTGATCGGGGGTTCTGGTTAAAGCCTTAGGAAGTTTCGGCCATCGAAAGCGTGGCAAGGAAGGTTTATGGGTCAGGATCGGGTGCTTAGCGGGTAAGGCTGCTCTGTATTGCAAAAGAGAACATGCATCGTGTTCCCAAAAGACAGAAAAACACCACTCCATCACTATGACTATTTCCAGTCCAAAACAAATAAATATCCACTCTGATTCTGTCTAAAATAAACATCAGAGGTTACTCATCTGAGCAACAGCCCAGCTAACGTGGTCCATGGTCAAAGACAAAGGCAAAACCACACGTTCACCTCCTACACCTACCAGGAGACAACCAGATCTGTGTGCCAGCAAACGTGTGCTGGAAAACACATCAGGCACTGCAGACAGAGGCAGAGCCCCAGGAGGGGAAGCCACAGGCAGGAGACCAGAGAAAAGCTCTGCAAGCACACAGGCCGTGAGCTGGAAAGGGAGAGAATGCGACTAAAGATCACCCTTTGAAAGGAAAATGAAAATGCCTTCATTTGCCAACATCTGCACTTGCTGCTGTCCGGTGGGGGCTCACCCTTGCCTGTCCCATCCAGAGGGCAGGAGGCCTCCAAGGGTGCAGAAGGAGCTGGAAATGTCTCAGCTCCTTTCCAGGCTCATGGAGCCCCGGGGAGCCTCCCCAGGGCTGGAGAAAGGCAAACATGGTTCCAACCCCAAACAGGGCAAGCCCTACCTCAGCCGCTGGGGTGACCACGGGTCTTCAGAGCCCCACAGATGTCATTTCCAGGGGCACAGAAGGAAGAAAAGGCACAGAAGGGAATGGGGATGGCTTTACCGCAGACACACTGTGCCCACCCATGCCGATCAGCTGCTGGGTGAGGCGGCTGGGCATGGGAGAAGCAAGGGACGTCGTTCACTTTGATTTCATCAACGCTTTCAAGACATGCATGTCAACACCCAGCTCTAAAACTAGTCCGTGGTGAAGCAGAAGATGGGCCACGCTGCTCACCAGCACGCAGAGCCACCTGGAAAGTGGAAATTAAAACACACACCAAGAAAAACAACGTATGGTGCGACTCAACGCTGAAGGAGCAATACAAGCTTCAGCCACAGCCCAAGGCATCATCGTGTCCCCAGCGGTGAGGGCGGGCAGAGACAGGACACACGCAGTCCGATTTAAGTGCTGATCACTGCTAAGCTGCAGATACGCCGTCGCCTAACTGCACTCGAGATCAAGTTGTATGCATGCTATTCCCTCTCTTTTATTTCCATTTTTACCTAATGATGTACATTTTGAAGCACGTAAGCAATTAGAGTCAAATGAGCGCATCTTGATCGGGATGGCCACTCCTCAGCGCAAAGTTACACGTCTGTGTGCGAGTCTCCAGGATCCCGGTCCGAAATATTTGATTATTTGAACCAGACGAGTGTTTTCCCGTGCGCCTTTCCATCATATCCAGACATACTTTTCAAAAAGCCCAAATTAAGGGTTTCGTATTTTCATTGGCTTTGAAGTGCATGGCTTAAAATATGCACGGCTGTTCGCAGGATTTGGGATATGCGGACAGCCGTAACCTAGCGATACATTTCGGTATTTGATATTTATACACCTTTTACCTCGTATCACAGCGTAAGTGAAGGTGTGTCATCTCCGTTTTCCTGCTTGTTTTTTGTTGGCTTTACAGTAGGCAGCCCACGGAGATCACTCACGGAAGCAGAGCGGTTGGTTGGTGCGCGCAGCAAATATTTCGGTTTTCGTTCTTATCGCCCGCCATTCTAATCAGACTTCTCATGGTTTGGGGCCCGATAACGAATAACTTCGCTACCAGACATATCTGTAGCCCCACAAAACGATTTTGGGAAAGCGCACATTAAGTGACGCGTTAAAAAATGTAGTTTACAGAAGAATTATCTCTATGTGCTTTTCTGCAAATTACGCGGTTGCTGTGAACACCAAAAGAAAAAAAAGCGCTAAACTTGGAAAAAGGATTTGCAGTATCTACATCAACTCTCTCAGAATCATTAATGCATCTTAATAACCATCGCCACATTCACCAAAGGCACACTGTACAACGTAGATGCTGCTTAATTATTAACGTGTTTACAACAATGTAGCAGATAGTAAGCTAATTACTACAACAATGTATTTTTCAACATTCTGGAGCTGCTCGGCTCCGCTTTCTGCACGGGGGGCAGATGCAGCCGACGGGCGCTGCCTCACGTGCCTAGGGCAGCAGGCAGCTCCACGGCATCCAGAAGCTGGTCTAAGCCGACGTCCAGTCCCTGCAAAAGCAGCATCAAAGGCTCCAAAGGCTGCTGCTTGTTGTTGTTGATCATTGATTTTATGCCAGGGTTTAGTAGGAATCCGTTTTAACTGATGGGCTCGTAGTTCAGCCCCGCTTTAAATTATTAAGGGGCGTCGTGTCTCAGTCACCTGCTTGCAGTCCTGCAGTGCCCGAGAAGCGACCGGCTGCAACACACACCGACCTGAGCACACGGACTGGGATTTTTCACTGCAGCGCCTCACTGTGAAACCTCTGCTACACCTGCACTGCTGTAGCATGAGGAAACCCCGGGCTGCTATAAATAAGCAAGATTTAGCACAGGTATGCGTGGGTTTCCTGCACTTCAATCTCTGCTACCGTGCCCTGCAGGCTGCTATTAAAAGGACAGCAGTCACATTTTTATTTTTGCATGGACTTAAAATGGTACTAATAAGACTAGACTTTAGGTAAGCCAGGTGTAAGAGATCCTCAGCGACCTGAAAGAGAAAGGGAGGAGACATTTGTTTCCCAAATAATCATGACTACCCTCCCTCCTTCCCTCCCTCTCCCTCCACAGCCTGCCCCTTCAGCAGCGATGGATCCGGAGATCACCAGCAGGGCCACGTGCTATTTATGCCTCTGGAGGTGGGAGATGTGCCTGGCACCCCCAAAGCCAGCACTTAATGGCCAAGAACTTCCTACTGCTGAGAAGCTCATCATGCCCCTCAGGGAAAGAGAGAGAATTACCTGAGTTAGGGAAATGAAGCGTGATACGGTTTCATTTTGTTGCAAGAAGAGGAGATCTTAAAATTTTGGGGAAAAAAAAAAAAAAAAAAAAAAAAAAACTCATTGGTTTTTCATATAAAGTTAGGGACACCATGAGAAGGGACAACTGCTGCTGGGTGCGCGTCTGTGCCAGCCCCTACCACCGGGGCTGTCAGCCAGAACACTTGACCGAGTTTTGGTCTCCACACAACATCGCAAGTTTCACAGCAGCAGTTTGTGTCAGAAAAGGCAGCAAACTGGCCTGGGATTGGAAACATCCATCAGGACCACAAGGTTCAGTAGTAACAGGCTCTTTGCATGAACAACGTCCGTACCCACAAAGCGAGGGTAATGACGACAACAAATGCGAGAACTAGGAAGGGTTTTTTTTTTTTTTGCCTAAGTAATTTTCTTATTATTTAAATTGTTTTTATTAAGATACACGGGGAAAAATATAGTTCAATCTGAAATGGAATTCTGATTACATTCTCTGGATCAATTCTTTGTAACGTTTAGGGCTAAATCCAGCAAACAGCCAGTAAATGGACTTGTTCATTCTGTTCAAGTTTAAAGCCAATAAATACAGTTTCGTAAACTCCAGAGAAATCTCTAGATTTTTATTTCGGATGAAAAGATAAAATCACCAAATCAGTATGCTCATCTCTACAGTTTCCCACACCTTAACCATTCACTAACACCTCTTCACAGCTCCTGAACTGAACACAGGGTCGATATTTTAGATTGCCTCCTCGTGTATGTTCCACACTTGCTGTATCTGCTCTGCTCTCGCAGGATTGTGTTAGTACAGAAGATGCCGTGTGTGCCAGCCTGGTCTTCTTGGCCCAAAGCTTTCCCCCTCCGTCCTGGTACGATGCCATAGCTGTGTCTCTTAGGTCTGTCTGTGTTTGCAGCTTGTTTCTGCTGTGCGAAAGGGAGGCTGTGGACCCATAGAGCACCTTTACATCCAAGCCTCCTCCTGCCCCGGAGGACAAGAGGGTGAGCCCCTCCAGCACTCCTGCATAGGATGGAGGCACAGCCCGTAGGGCTCCAACAAGCCCAACCTCTGATTTCTCATGCTTCCAACAAAACCTTAAGAAAAGCAGAATCTCATTTTGGTTTCTCCAGCACACGAGGCGTGTAAACCTGAAGGGCTCTGTGACCCCAGAAGACATCAGGAGCCCTGAGCCCATTAGGGTCGGACAGACCCTGCACTGCCCAACACGGCTGGAGAGCGCAGCAGAAGGGTGGCAGCCGGCATCCCAGGCACCAAGCGGAGCAGCAGGTCCTCGAGTTTCAAGGGAGACTATTTTCAAAACAAAAAACGAGGCTACGGGATTGCAAATTTTAATACTAGCTTTAATACTGATGCTGTAGATAAACGTGCTCAACTTCGTTCTTTGTCCATCAGACTCAGAGTAAGCTATGGGAAGACACACTATTTACCAAGATCATTCATCAACAAGCAGATGGCAGATCTGCAAACAGATTCTCACAGGTTCAGTAAAAAATATTGGGGCTTGAAACAAACATCGCCGAGCATTTTGTTATTATGAAGTATATTATGAGTCCTGCAATTTTCTGGGATACTGTGTTTTCTCTGGCTGGAGAAAGTCCTAGTACATGAAACAATTTGTCCCTAGGAACATTAATTGTTTAACATCAGATTTTAACGAGTTTTCAGCTTCAAAGAGAGAAAAATTCCACCCCTGGCAGAAATAGCTGTCTATTTACAGGAAATGCATATTGCCATAAGAGAACGCTGAAGGCTGAAATCGTATTTCCTCAAGCCAATGATTTTCTGAACTTTCTGAACACGGTGCACAAGAGGATTTTGGCTGCTTTGGCTGTTTTGTTTCTGCACTTGGCCAATGCACTGAGATCCACTGTCCCCACGCAGGCTCTCGGTGCCAGCGCGCCAGCCGCTCTCCCTGCCCAGGGCACAAGCTGCCAGGCAGGGACACAGGCTCCAGCTCGGGAATGAGATGATGATTATTTCAGAGCATGTGCACCACGTTTCTATTTTAAAGCATTCCAAAGAATCTAAAGTCTGCATTCATTTCTGTGCTTCAATCAAAATGTGGCTGCAGTGCTGCACGGCCCTGCAGGCACGGGTGACACCAAAGTTCAGCCAAGAGGTAGGCGAGTGAAATCCAGATCTGTCACTTGGTGGAGAAACAAACAAGGTACTCAAATACCAGCTTTCCAACTTAAAGTACTGAAAAAAAAAAAAAAAAAAAAAAGTAATGCTGGAGTTACCATTGCCCACTAGAGTCCGTAGTACCTAATTGTCTCATTAAACACACTTTGCACAGAGAGGAAAACATGATTTAATCTGAGCTCTCAGGAGAACAGAGGAAACAGAGAATGCCACGCACTGCCAGGATGCTGTGTTTAAGCCCTGTGTTCCTATTTCATGTTTTGCTTCTCCCGAGCATCAATGCCTGCTGTACTGTATTAATGTTTTAAGAATTAAGGTTTCACTAATGTGAAATGGCTTTTCCCTCACGCTGTTGGTTTTCTATCTCCCTTTTCTGCTTCAGAAGGCCACATCCCACAGAGGCACACCACAGCTTCCCGCACACCGCTCCTCGGATGCTTTAGCATGCAGATACAGCTCTTCCCTGGGGCTGGGAAAAACTTTTCAGGTGAAGATTGTTCTTTTGGAAAAAGTCATTTGAGGCGGGCAAACCTGTTTAAAAAACTCAAAATAGATTTTCAAATAGTTCTTAGCTAAAGAATTTGAGAACATTTCCTGAAAGACAGAAATTGTAGTGTTTGTTCTCAACGTGACTGGAAATGAATTCTGTATAAAAGTTAAGTGAGGGGGAAAAAAGACACCTCTCAAGAAAAAACATTTTTTGAAAATTTCCATTTCAGGGATGAGATTGTGTTGCATTTGAACTGAAACTAATAAGGTCTCTGCTCAGTTATTTGGCTGTCCTACTGAACAAAACCAGCCTCTTATTCAGAAAGTTCTCTCTTTGCACTGTCTTCACTGAACAGATACATTACAGTAAGCCAAGGACAAAAAAGATGTGAAAAAGATGGCAGATGCCATCCAGATTCCAGATGCATTCCAGATATTTACCCTAATGATACATCAACCATTCCAAGCCTAAAATAGCTTTCCAAGCCATACTCACACAAAAATTAAAGTGTAGACCGGCACCTCTGCACACAATGTTGATGCTTTGTTTTGTATCAGCGCCTCTGAAATACTTCAAATGGAGGGCAAAAAAAACACACTCAATTTTCATGCTCCCCTCCTCATGAAGGTAGGGCACAGCACGCCCGCTCATTCTGAGGTTATGTATTAGTTTTAGGTGATTACTGCACAGTTCAAAACTGGGAGTATCGCCCAAATTTCCACTCAGTCTTCTAAGCTGCTTGTGACTTTGCAGAGCTGAGCTCTACCTATCCGTCCCTGGATGGACACAGGCCACACAACGTGTCTCAGCCCGTGAACGCCATTGGCATGGCGGCAGCGTAGGCCTCGGGGGGGCTGCGTGGCGTTCATCCCCGCAGCCTGAGCAAAGCAGGGGACAGAGCCAGGGGGTGGAAAGAAGGGAGCAGGAGGCTGACGGGCAGGCAGGATGCTAAGTGTCAGCCAGACAGACCCCCATGTCCTGGCTTCACTCAGTCTCACACCAGGGAGGCCTCCCCAGCGTCAGCCCCACGAGGTTGCCTGCCCACAGCCATGGCCGCCAAGGCCCAGGGACGGAAAGCTGGCCGCTCTGGTAGGAACGCTCCAGGTTCCCTCTGCTGAAACGGAAAGCAAGATGGCTAGAAGCCCTGAGATCCTTTAAACTTGGACATTCAGGAAGACAGCAAGCGAGAAGCTGACTTTGTCCCCCCATCAGCACGTTAAAAGCAGCACCTTGCTGGCACCTTCAGACCGCAGCATTCCGCAACGACACCCCGAGACCCGCACCTCCTCTGCTTATCAGGAGCCTTTCACAGGGTAAAGGATGACCGGGAAGTCTGATTTGTTCAAAAATGCCTCCAAAGGCATATGATAAAGCTCCTGCCTACCTAGAGGCTGCAAAGGAAACACGGTTACCACCGGGTGAACGATCAAGTCTTGTCATGGATTAAAGTAAGTTAAGAGATAGGGAAGAGAATGGAAATAAATGGCCAATTCCCGGCATGGAGAAAGGTTAATAGTGTAGTGCCCTAGGGATCAGTCTTCGGGCTGGTGTTTTTCAATATATTCATTAACAGCCTGCAAGAAGTGGTGAACAGCAAGGCAGCGAGAGCACCTGACAGACTTGTTTTAGGTCAGCTGCAGGCGGGGGAAGCTGGGCACACTCAGAAGGGACAACAGCCAGCACACACCAAGCCAGCTGTGCTCCGGTCCCTCAGCCCAGCTGTGGGAAAATGGGGCAAATGCCTGAGGTTGCCTGGGATTTCCAGATAGTCGTGAACATGTGAGAGAAGTTGCCTAGCACCCTGGAAGAATTTGCCTAATGCTGTATCTGGTATGTATCTGCTAAACTCCAGGAGCAATCAGAATGGACAGCATAAAGAAAAAAAAAAATGGAGAAAAAACATTATATAAAGCACCTCCTCACCTATTACCACTAAGATTTATTTATGTAAGACAATGACGAAAGCTAGAAGAAACAAAACTATATTGAAATATCACAAAATCCTTAAAATAGTTCATCCCTTCCACGTCTCTGACCTTCTTGTTGCTCTCCAGTCCCCACAAGCTTCTTCCAACACATCCAAAAGCTGTCCTTGGAAATCATCCCAACTCCCACATTTCCAGGATTTAGAGCTCAAGGCATTTTCTCCTTTATCTGCATTAGAGGCATCACACTGATTAATTAAAGGCAGCACATTATTCATAGGCATAGGAAGCTCAGTGAACATTTGATGGGAAGAGACTAGTTTGACCTGAGATTCATCACTGCTCACTGAGCTCTGGATCAGGAGAAGCACCCTCCTAGGCTGGGAACAAATAATGGAAAAATAGCGCAAGAAATCGGTGCCACCGAGGAATTCCCTGAATCCCCTGGGAATTCACAAAGGGATGGCTGCACAGCCAGGGAGGTAGTTTGCAGTAAAAGCCTCTTAGGTGCTGGGGACAAAGGAGATCAGATCATCCTCAATAACATTCACTCCTAAGGAAAAAGTATAGGAAAACTATGCATGTACACGACCAAAACCTAGTTACCTACAGGGTGATCAAAACAGTGAGATTGGTGCTTCATCCCTGCAGTAATCCCGCTACATTTTCATAGTGCTCCACCTGAGTTACTCATCCCCACTACCCATCCCTGCACCCTAAAGTAAATGACAGCCAACCTCAGAACTGCCGGCACACAGCCCTGGGACAAGGGACTTTGAGCAAAGACCCCCGAAATGACACATGAAGGTGCCCCAAGGAACTCGCAATTTGTAAGCTTGCAAATGGCTTAAAGCTGCTTTCCCTGCAGCCCCTGGTGAGAGCAGCTAAATATCAGCTCCACAGTTACTTGTTTGTCAGTCTCTCGGTGTATTATCAGTACCAAGATCTAGACAGCAATATTTTCATTATGAACACATCCCCTATCGCTACCAGAATCTCGAGTAACTTTTAAATACAAAAATA
Source organism: Heteronetta atricapilla (assembly GCA_011075105.1). Lineage (NCBI taxonomy): Eukaryota > Metazoa > Chordata > Aves > Anseriformes > Anatidae > Heteronetta > Heteronetta atricapilla. Next base: position 35,356,243 of record CM021736.1, on the reverse strand, counting down.
GAGTAAATTTTATGGACTGGTTCCAGTAATACCTCTCTACCTTGCTACTCAGCACAGCTGAATTAGGAAGAGAGCGATTTAGGGGAGAGGGAATGAACGTCAGCTTTGGCAGGTTACTTCTTCAAGTGGCTGCAATAATCTTCCAAAAGGGCACTGAAGCTCTGAGCAGCATGTGCAAGTCTTGTTCACCCAGAAACAAAGGGAAAGCTACTTAGTCAAAGCAGCCTGCGTGTCTGATGACTTACACCACGCAATGCAAACTCAGAAGGGTGCAGGCAAGTTCAGGTGGCTTAGGAGTAAGATGATTGTTCTGAATTACTTATGGGAAAATCACTGGAAATTTAACATCCTGTTGACCATGAGTTTAACTTCGAAGACAAAACATGCTGTGGATTATTTTGTCATTATTTTCAACTTTTTCATCACTTTCCTAGATGGAATCCCTCAACCAAAAGCCTCACAGAGTGTCTCGGCTGGTTGCTGAGCAGGGGGAGCAGTCAGTGTGCTAGCTCTCGCTGAAGAGACGCGCAGCCCATTTTATAGACTGATTGCAAAGTCAATGGCAGCCTCTGCTGTTACGTCCCTTACTGCAAGAAACCAGTGTCTTGCACAGCATATATGAAGGCAGAGCAAAGCATACAACGGTAGAGAAGAATTTAAATTATAGACATTTTTTTTCTTTTTCTAAATAAAAAATCATTTAAGCATTTATTTGCTTAAATGGAAGAATCAAAAAAAGTATGTCCATGCATGTAGAAGTATGCATGTTTTAATTATCTTCCATTGTTTTTTCACTAACGAGGCTATCATTAAGTGATTCTGGTAAATTCATTGGGAACTATTCAGTTGAGCATAAAATTAAAGCACTATGCATACATATTTGCAGAACTAGGCCATTAACCCATCAAAGATCCCTTCCTGTGAGGCTTGAAAATTGTTGGCAATCGTTTGGTTGAGAGGATATATCCTTTGCATGGCACCCTTCATCCATCGGGGAGTTTTCTGCAAGAATTTACCTCAGTTAACATTCTAAGTACAAACATAAGTAATCTGCCTACAATGTTTTATATTTGCATTGTCTCAATATCCTGTAACTGCTCTTGATGTCAGCAAGATGCACCCATTGTTTGTATGCAGCCTAAAACTCGCAGAGAATTAAGACGACACGGTTCATTTCATAACGATGTTGCAACGCTGTCTTCTTGGAAACTCGTCTTCTGTAATCTACTTTCTTGGTTGCTTTCAGAGGCTGTGTATGTGCGCAGAATGCTGACACCACCCAGCTTCTGTAAGAATAATGTTGAAGAGAGCTTCCCAACACAAGCATCATCACCGGTGCGTCATTTAGAAAGATCAGCAGCCAGTATGCTACACAACCAACACCAAGGCTGCAGTGCAAAATAGTAAGCAGCTTATTAAGGAAACATCAAACAACTCAGCACATTTTGAATAATTTTTCTAAGGAGAGCTGCAAAAGAAGTCAGGGAAAGCCACAGACACCTGTAGGACAGAAACAATCCCACACACATGTATATGCAGGCACATGTTCTGAAAGCCACAGACACACAGACACCGCCCTTCCTCTCTGCATACTTCAAGAAGTATTTTAAAATTGATGCGTGCATAACCTTGAACGCTATAACCATGCTAATTCTGAGATCTGATGTATTTTTCACATAAAGGGAAACACCACAGTATTTTTTTTTTTTATGCTGGTGTAAAAAGGAATTTCCCACTGTGTTTTTCTCATTAAGCAACACCCTTATTGCCAGCGATACTCCCATTAACACATTTCACAAGACACTGCTCTAAGTGAAGGATGGTTCTCTGAACTCTTCAGTCTCCCCAGCTCCTCCAGTGCACAGAAGGCTCCATCTAGCGTTAAACATGTAAAATCCAGGAGGATAAAAATGAAAGGGGAAAAGAGACAGCTGGTGGGAGTAGCTGACACAGGTCTTTCAGTTGTCCTAGCTAAACAACTGGACTTCCCTGCCCTATACTAGGAGTGCCCTGTTTGCCCAGTGATTGAAGAGGTGTTGAAGATCACAGGTCTCCATCCAGAGTTGAAAAACGTGGAGTTTTTATACCTTGAACCTGATACAAAAAGTCACATCACAGATAAAACATGACACAGCACCTCCTAACACACGAGGGATTATAAAAATAAGCGTGTATGAACCAAGCCAGCCGAGGACCGTACCTCACCATCCTGGCTCACATGTAGCACCACTAACGCTGTCGCCACCCTCCAGTCACACCGTAATCACTGCACAGTGTTTGGGATGGAGCAAGTTAGGACTTTTAATTTCACATGAGTTTTCCCCAGGTCAGAAGACAACATCGTGTGCCCACCCCTCCAGAAGGCCTCGCAGGGCTTCCAGCATCACATCATCACTTCTAAAGGCACAGGGCTCGCGCAGCACACCCTGAAAGCGGGCACCTGGAGGGCTTACCAAGGACTTCGGGCAGCTTTTAGCGCTGTTATTACTCAACACACAAGCTTAAAAAGAGCTGAGAAGAGTCCAAAGGGCCCCTAGCAGACGCTTGCCTGCAGCTTAGGCCCAAGCAGGCCCAACCAAAGAGCAGCAGCGCCACGCTCTCTGGTGGCTGCAGCCACACTGCCAGAGCTCCTCGGCAGGGCTCGCCTCATGGACAAGCTGCCTTTCCTCCTGGAGCACCCGAAAAATGTGGTTTCATCACATCCAGCTCCTGGGGTTCACTAGCTGTACATGCTCACCCCAAGCTGGGTTGCTGCAGGAGCAGGCGCTGGCTCGAGGAGCACAGGGCGTTGTCGGGTCCTGAGCCAGCAAAGTGCTGCCTTCCTCCCACAGGTTTGTCTCCAAGAAGCCTGGCTCGGGCTGAAAACAGCAGGCTAGCCCTGAACCAGCTCTCTGAGCACAGCCCCGGCAAGGAACAGCCCCATACTGCCACAGCCTGCGTGCAACAAAGCAATAAAGAGGCAGCAAAATCCCGTTGTTTCCCTGAAGATGGATCTCATGGCTACGGCAGTGGCTGGGATGAGACCAGGGCAAAGGCACTGAGAGGCCGACCGCAGCACCTGTAGCCCTCCAGACACCCTGACCTGACCCTGCTCCAGCACAGGACACGCAGCTCTGCCTGCCCAGCCTCTCCAGCTCCAGCCAGGCGCCTGTGCCACCACGAGGCAGGCCTGGGGATCTGGCATAGCCCACCTGAAAGTTCTGGAGAGTTGACAGTGCACGAGACCCACTGCTACCTTGCCCAGTGTTCGTGCAGGACACGGGAGGCAGTATCTTCTGATGGAAATGTATTCTTTCACATAAGAGGCCCTAACCACCAAGATGCAGTCAGTCTGCAGCCTTTCACCAGGTGAACTCAAGCGGCAACTTCCTCTTCCACCTTTACAGGAGGCTGAGACAGTTTGTGACCCATCCTTCCCCGTACCTTCACATCTTCTAAGGAGCATCAAAGCTTAAACAGATCTCAATTTAAGACAGGAAATAAGATGGGGAACGGCTCAATGGGAGAGGCATTTTAAGAGACCAAAAAGCCATGAAGCAAAACCGCCCACTTACCTGCTCTGCTGAACCACGACCCACGTCCTATCAGCCTCCTCAGATCAGCAGCACGACAGACACCTTCACCTCTGGCTCACACCTCGCTCACCCTGGCTCTGCTGAGAGCAGAGAGCCAAAGGCTCGTCCTGCATCTCAGCTGTGCTGGCTGCAGCCTGAAGCCCACCTGAGCCCGGGCTGCTCATCAGGCACCAGGTGCTCAGGGCCCTTGAGGGGCAGGTCTGGTGTGGCCCTTCCTGCGTGCTTTTTGTGGGGTTTTAAACATTCAGCACACGGGCAGTGAGGTTGGTAGAAGTGCTGGTGTGACTGCAAGTATGCTTGGGCACGAGCGGTTGTTGTAGGTGTAAGTGGCAAGGACTGTACCCTCTGCCTCCTTGCCCTTTGTATTCATAGATGAATACAGCCAGGAGAATGGGCAGACAGTTATTTCCCCTAAGCAAAGATGGGCAAAAGTCATTACACTCCTCACTCGTGCTGCAGCCACACCAGGAAAATGAGGAAAGTCCGGGTCAGAAGTGGGCCAAAAGCTCGGTAAACCTGTGCTCACCGATTGCTGTCTGCATAACCCGGTAGTCTCAACAATGCTCCCCCAATTAAAAATGTTAACCGCATCGCATTTCTCCTTGGACTGTCTGAAGCCTTTAACCATTGTTCACGTAGTTTTAAATTAAATTTTCAATTTAAAAATGGTATTGTATTTCCTATCTCGGCGATATGGCACTTACCTTAAAAAAAAAAAAAAAAAATCATAGTGTTTTTAAAGTATTTCTTATTCAAGTGCAGAAGAAGCGATGGGAAAGGAGCTCTCTGGTTAGCCAGGCTTGTTGCAGATAGTTAACGCCATACAGCGGGTAATTGCTGCAGCAGGGCTCAGAGCTGGCACTCAGAGCAAGAGAAGCCCCGTTCTGCTCTCTGTTCTCTAACGCTCTTCACTATTCACTAGCGCTTCACTGCTCTATCATTAAAACCAGACTAATTCAGGTTGGAACAGACCCTGCAGGTCATCTAGCCTGACCCTCTGTCAAATTAGATCAGGTTGCCTGGGGATTTGTCTAGCTGAACACCTCTGAAGAGCCCCAGCCTCTCAAGCAGCCCAAAGCCATTTGAATATTCTAATTTTCTAATTTTGTTTTGGTTTTATTGTTTTCTCCTTGTACCCTAGAAGGGAAGGGTAGGAAAACAAGAATCTAGCTGAAATCTTTGGACAAGCAAAGGAAAGAAAGAGGAGAAAGAGCAAATAAGCAGCATGTAAGCTAGGTGGTGTTAATCACTGCACCAAACATCGGTATCAAATGCTTTGCCGCCAGTAAATAATAATAATAATAAAAATGAACACGCCTCTTTGGCAACCATGAAAAGTATGAGACCTCACTTACCTCAGTCCACCTGGAGGACTGTAGCTCTGACACTCCGCTGCTCCACCCCCTCTGTGCAAAACATGCCTTTTTCCTTGGGGTCTCCCAGCTCAGCGACCCCCTCACTACGTCCACCTCCAGAAGCCTCTGGACTGCAGTGCCTAATTCATCCCCATTTACAGAAAAACAGTCACGGAACTCTGTTGGTACTTTTCCATTAGGAGGCCAAAGGACCCAAAGGTCTGACTTTGAGGAGAGCACCAAGAAATGTATTTGTAGAAGGCAGCATATGTGCAGGAGCATGCATGCACAAACCTGACATGAGAACCAGCACCTTAAGCGGCTGCAGGTAGCAACCAGGGAACTCTCACCTCAAGCTGCTTCAGTCCTGTGACAAATACCTCCTCTTCATCTCACACCGAGTGCAGACGAACTACACATCCACCGTTGGATATGTGTAAGGAATTTTCCATTCATCGTAAGGCCAAACTGTAGGAGTTTGCGTGTGTGTTTTGTTGTGTTTTGGTTTTTGGGGGTTGCTTTTATCTGTTAGGTTTTAGTCGCAGCGTATGCCAAATGCAGAGGGATAGCCTGTTCCTGCAGAGACACCCCAAAGTCCCTTCCGACAGAAGGGCAGCAGCAGGGTACGAGCCACGCTCCTCGGCAGTCCCTAGATGTAAGGCTTTGGCCACATGGCTGGAAGTGGTTTTGTGCAATTTGGTGCAGTTTTGCTACATTCCCCGAGCCAGGAGGGGATGTGAGGCCCGGCACACGTACACCTTCCCACCACCGAGAGGCAGCCTGCTCCCACACATCCCTCCCTGCGCCGGGCAAGCTGAAAGCAAACAATTCTGCAGCTCCTTAGACACAAGCAAAATCCCAGCCGAAATTTCAGCTGCAGCACAGCCCACAGATGTGCTCCGTGCAAGTTCTTAAACTGCATGCCACACAGCAGTGCAAGCCTCATGCAAAAATACCATCACTTTCTAACGCTTTTTAGCGGCACCTACACAAAATTCAGGTGTGATGATGCTTCACTCGTACCATAAAGGTACCATAAAGCCACAGGAGGCTGATGCTTCATTTGCCATAATGAACACCCTGATTTGGGGCAGCCCTGCCCAAGCTGGGCTCCTCAGTGATGTACAGGCACCCCCCCAGCACTGCATCCAGCCACACTTAGAAATGCGTTCCTTGGGAAAAGTGCTTTATAAGTGCTTATTTCAAGAAAGTCTGGCTTCGTCTGTGCCATTTTGACTTAAGCCAAGGTAGTGTACAATGAATTGTTAAATATATATATATATTTCAAGTGTTGTTCGTTACCTGAAGCAGCACAGTAACTTCACTTCAAGAATAAACTCCATTTTGGTGAGAGAAGTGTAGCACTGGATTACATGGAATATAGAAAAAACCTCAGAATATAGAATATAGAAAATAGAAAAACCTCAGAAAAACAGCTGTTATTCAGTGCTGGCCTTTCACATGTCTATAAACATACTGCGAGGTCTCTACCTCCTGAGAGGTTAAATTCCACTAGAACAAATTTTCAAGGAAAAGGCTTTTGAGAAGAAAAAAGCTATTACATAAGAAATAGAACTTGTATTTACTCTCATTTTAGTTGAAGCTAACTCCTAATTTCACCCTAAGGATGTTACTTTTTAAGGTTTTCGGGTTTTGTTTGCTTTTTAAATAAAGTAGGTTATAATTACTGACAACTGCCTGGATGCATTTGCAATTCACTTTGAGACATTAAAACTTGTCCTCAGAAGCAGGGCAAGATTTTTCTTTTATAGATATTAAAATTGGTTTAAAGTTGTAAGATATACTTTTAAAATAGTGACTAAAATTTTTCTCACAAAGTTAATACTTGAATTAAATACAAATCATTTTAAGAATTATGCAACACAACTTTCTCAGTAGTCTGGGACTACATCTGGAAACAGCCTTGCTTCAGATTCCAACAGATTTAGATGGAATTTAAGCAACAAAGCCCAAACTTGTTTCCAAAACCTTCTTCCTCAGGTGCTGCCTAAACCCTCACATCACCTAACTCAGGCACATTTTGTAGAGCACACATTCAGTCCTGACCCCCTCCTGACAAGGGAGCAACTTTCCAGGAACATTTCTGGCCACAGATCTGAGCATACAGATTCCTCTGCAAGCACAGTCAACACAAAGATGGTGAGCAATACCTCTCTGCTCCAAATTTACTGCTGGTGAGGTTTGGGCACTTCTCTGCTCGCCAGCATTTCATTTGCTGGGTTTTGTAAACAGAGCCTGCTCCTCTTCAGGTCCTAGACCTCTCTACGAATATGGTGTCCTTGTCTTTATTGTATACAGCCAACGCACTCCCAACAGTTTATACCAGCATTTTGCAGCTGGAAAGCTGTAGCAGCTGATACCGCTGTCACACACAGAGGTCTCTGTGTAATTCACCAGCAGTATTTCAGTATTTCACTGACAAAACCATCCTCTGCAACGAACAGCTCAATAATCTCAGCGCAGAGGCTAGGAACTCAGACAAAGCAAGAGGTGCTTCCCTTGAAGAGAAAAACCCTCCCCGTCAGCACTGCAGAAAACGTGGACTGCGCTGTATTTTCATTTTTGAAGCTGTTTTGCTTTATTTTTCCAAAGGTAAAACATCCAGTACACACTTGCAAGTATACCTGTGCTGTAGCTGGTTTGATGGTCAGCCCATTGTTAGAGCTCATTATGTTTCTTAGTATTACCAGTGCTGAAACAAAGATAGAAAAAATAAAAAAACTCCAGAAGAAAAAGAGGATTTCCATATTAACATAATAAACTACAGAAGTTGTAGCCCAGAAAGTAAAACCTTTCCTTCTAAGCGAAGTAACACTGAGAATACATCAGAAGACTGGCCTAAGAATTGCATTTATTGGCTCGTTTTCACTAAAATTTAAACATGCCCAAAGAGCTCCTTTAAAATTGGTCTAATATCTGAAATTAACAATTACTGTACCTGCTTAGGTAATGAAGATGCACAGTATACAGCTGAAACTCATTAATAACAACTTCCTAATGGTGCACTGGATTAAGGTTTCAACAGCACTTCCTCACTCACGAGACATTAAAATAAATATTAGCAGGGACAGAAAGTTATTACGCTCCACACCACAGAGGCACTCCATTAATATTCTCCTAATGACAGCCGGGCCCCAGAAAGATGCAAGTTAGGCCTACGCAGTAGCGCAACACCCTACTTGATTCCTGAACAGCTGGATGCAAGGAATACATGGAAATATAAATAAGAACCCCAAACTTCTTCAGCACTGTATTTTAATTGAAGAACTCGGCTTTATCTTCAGTGGAAATACATATGTTCACACGTAACATGGTCTTGTGAAGTACAGAGTACATAAGAAGCCTTTATTTACTTCTGATCAGTTCCACAGGGTTAAGTCACGTATTGCTCCAATATAATCTATAAATGAGGAATTGTTCAAAGTACTTCAGTTCCCACTGCCGTCCGCTGACATTAATTTTCTCCCTTCAGAATAGGCAACAGTTCACCGCTTTCTTTTAGCTCCTGTAAAGAAACGTACAAAACAATTATTCTCAGTGTTTTGTGATTACGCTAACACGGTTTCAATAGGAACAGTTTACAGATTAATTCGGCGGCTATTAAGGGGATGAACTAGACGACCCACTAGAGGTCTCTCTTGACCAAGAGTCTTTAAAAGTTCATAATCTTGAATTTAAATTGTGTCTATCAAGTAAAAGAGGGTGCTTATTTAGGGAAAAGCCTTCAAAAGAATTAATTGCTCTCAACTTTAACAGGTAAGCATCCCCTGGTACACCTCCTTCTAGATACATCTAAGCATATCCAAAATTTTACAACATCCAAAATGAAAAAAAACATCACCCAGTGTTTTAAAGTGTGCTGGCAGCAAAATCTGTCAGACCAGACAATGAGATTTATAAGAGTTATAAATAAGAAGTACTTTCGTGTATTATCTTCATGGCTTAATTCAAATTTTGAGGCTTTAACTTACCAGACAGAGAGGGAAAACCAGGAAATGGTTTTAAAATGCCATGTGCTGTGCAGTGTGTATTTTCCCACATCTCAAGAGAAACAGCTCTATCTCAGTTTTATTTCATGTTATGCTGTATAATGGAATGCACTTTAAAGCACTGACAACATTCATCTACCCGCACAATTTACTGGGAACCAAATACAGCCTAACAACACAAATAGACAAATTATATTTAAATACCAGGGAGAGAAGTATTTTGTAGCATCTCCGCAATGCCCAAGACTACACTTACTGATCACTGAAGTAACCCACACACTTGTTAAATAAATAAAATTAAAGTAATCTATATAATTTAAGTAATACCAGTATTTTTAGAACTAAATGAGATTTATTGATTGCACCTTCCCAAGAGTTACAATGTCTGAGGAATTGGCTATAAAACATTCAGACAAGAATGGGCTCAGGAGTATTTGGGGTTTAGAACACTGTGCCTGCTGTTACGAAAATCAAAAACCACAGTAACAGATGCAGATCTATTTTTGTTGCTCCGGGGTCTGTTCAAACAACTACAATAAACCTTACTTTTTTCCAGGAATGAGACTCTTTGGTAGGAAAAAATGTCTCACCCACCTTATTGGAGAAAAGCAATGTCAGAAGTAAAACTAAGAAGAGAAACCTGTAAAAATACACCCACGGGGTAAAAATGGTCTTTACAGTAACAGTAACTGACTGCTGTCAAGAAAATACATTTCACTGATAAATCTTGGCATATGAGAATGGAAGAGATTTAGAGCTCCTTTCAGGAGTGTGTTGAGCTAATGGAAGTCATACTAAAAACCACCAAGACGCTCGGTTTCAAGATCCATGGCCACTACGCAGGCGTTTCTGGATGTTATAGGCAGAAAACATTTCCCAAGTTTTAAAACAAGCGGTCAATTTACATTGATTCTCCCGTTCTTACCTTAACAATATCCAAGCCTCCGACAAGTTCACCTTTCACATATAACTGAGGATACGTTGGCCAGTTTGAATAGGTTTTTAATCCTTGCCGCACCTAAGAAAAACAACCTTAACTGTAAACTTCAACGTCAGGAAAAGTAACAACAAACGCCACAGTGATGGAAAGACTCCGTTACCTCTTCGTCCTCCAGTATGTCGAATGTCTCATAATCAACACTAGAAAGGGGGAAAAAAAGTTTTGTAATTATAAAGGAAAACGTCAGCTCCATAGGCATCAAGAGCAAGCCTAAAAAATATCTAGTTTCATGGGAAACTCCTTACAATACGCAGATGACAACAATGTGCTAAAAAATTAAGCTGTCCAGCTTATACTGGTATTGGCCAAATGTGTTCAAAGCAATTCTGGTCAGTATTAGCTTAAAAAAAAAAAAGAGACATACTTCAGAAGTTTTTATTGAGGAATCATCCAGCTACAGTTACTTCATCATCTTCGTCTATTATTTGCAAAAAAAAAAAAACCCACCCACAATAAAATGCCAGTGCAAATTTGAGTACTGGTTGATTCATGTTTGAGTTGTGGTATGAAATTCTTTGCATCCAAAGATCTGTCAGCCTTCAGTGACCGGGGAGGATGCAGATTCCTTCAAGCAGATAGGGTCATAGATGGGGAATAATGATTTGAACAACTACGTATTTCCAAACCCTATATTGATATATACGGTTCCTTTCTAGTTGTCTGTCATCTAAAACAGTAAATCATTCTAACATTTAGTTATGGAGGCACCTGCTTAACCTCACGCTAGCAGTACAAATGGCACATGGGTTTACTCAAAGGAAGATGATACTAATCTCTCTCTCTCACCACAGAAGTAACTGCTTTGAAGATGAAAATTGAGACTACATAAGAGGCTCCAAGATTAAGGAAACTGATCAAGAGGGACCTCTACGAGGAGCTGCTTATCAGAGTGGAAGGATTTCTTTAATGTCAACAGCAAAAAAAAAAAAATTACTGTTGCAATAACCTGCTCAGTCAGAGCAAGACAATCACTGTGCAGCAGAGCTAAAGCCGCGCAGCATCAGACACGCCACGTTTGACTTGTATCAAGTCAACGGAGGAGGGATTTACACTACTGGCTTTTAGATAGGGACACTCAAACACTTCTGAGCAAAGAAAATGACATTCTGGGAAGTCTTCCACCATAAATAAAGAGTTTGGAAAATATTCAACTGCAGTTGTTAAAACAGAACCGGCTTCCTAAATTGAGCAGAGACTTACGTACCCGGTATTATTTATGATTTCTATAATTTGCTTGCTGAATCCACATTTTGCAGTCTAGAATGCAAAACACACAGACATTAGCACACATTTCTGCTATATTTAATCCACTAAATTCCAGCTCCAAGTCACACTAAAGCTATTATCAATTTATGGCTAATGGCAGCCTTACTGAATGAGCAATGCTACTAATCCTTTTTTCATTCTTTCCACTCTAAGCTTCAAACTCTACTGAACATCTTTCTTTACATACTTGAAAGTAAATGAGAAGTCTGAGAATATTAAGCACTTTCCTCAGCTGCCAAGTGACACAAGGTGAATCTGTTTGCTAGGTTTGGTGACAGTACCTTGGAAACTAGCGGGGCTTTGGCTTTTTGAATGTTAAGAAAACTCCGAAATCATACATAGGTTGTGTGTGCCTGGCATGCACTTGTAAAACAGATTATTTGGAGACTTACTCCACCCTTTACTTAACCATTCTGGAGAGAGTAGCAGCACACTATGGTCAACCAATAACTAGTGTACGTGTACAGCAACTCCCACTTCCCATTATTAATTTGAATTATGTACTGCTAACTCCTTACATGGGCAGTGGAGGGACGCAGAGCACCCATGTTTTTCAAAGCAGTTGTGAAAGCATCATAAAAATCAGAGAAACTGAAAAGGATGGGACACCCAATCCAACCAGGTCAACAGAGGGGAACTTCAAAAATAAAACATGTAGGCAAAGTTGTAAGCATCAGGTAACAATCAAAGAGTATGCTTCAAGTAGGACAGACATCAGGGGCAGCACTCGGTACACCACAAGAGAACCTGTTATCTGCAAAGACAACCAATAAGCCAAGACCAAAACGACACGCGCAGTTCTTCCATTCATCCCTGCGCCGTAGATCAATTGACAGATGTCACTAAAATCAGAGAATTTCATGCTTGGTTTGTAACAATGCTGTTAACACCTGAGCAGCATATTTCAATCAGGTGAAATATAGACTGTTCTATTACTCACAGAAGTACCAAACAAAGAGACAACTTCCCAGAAGCACCGATTTTTATTAAGCAAAGAAAAGAAGTAACTGGAGGTGTTTAAGTGTTGCAGAATACACACATATATTTTTAATCTTACCTGTTTGTTTCCTTTCATAAAAAGCATCACAGGAGCCTTGTTTATCAAGGTTTTAAGCCTATAGAAAGCAAGTAAAAAAAAAGCTCAATTATTTCTCAAGCTCTGCTTCAACAAGAAAACAAACGCAAGAAGTGGAAAGAGCAACTTGCAGCTTCAGCAAATGCATTCAAAGCAGTACTACAAGCAGTTCCATTTATACTGCTTACAGTACTTGTAGTGAATGAAATTGGACAATCCTGTTACTTTTAGAGCAGTTTGCTTTTCTAGACTGACCTCTAGGTATCAAGCAGCAACAAATTCAGGAGAAACATCCTTTTAGGATATTTTTCACACAGTGTGAGTGTTTACTCGTATATTGCCTTTCCACACACTGAATACAGTGTGATGTTTCTTGTTCTACTTGCAAGGCACTCTTGTGAAGGAGAAAAGCCACTCCTAGAATCAGTCACAGTCACTACAGACAAACCACTACTGAAATTCAGGAGTAAGTCCTGGCTGCTGTTGGTTCACCCACAAAACCGGACAGTCTCCACCTTTCCCTCTCCTTTTAGGAAAGCCTTTCTGTGACAGCTGATGAAAAAGCAGAACCTGCTGTCCAACAGTTTCTTGCTAAAGGCATGTCACCCTCTATAAAACACACAGCAGCTGGGCATTTTCTCTAAAGTTTCACACAATGTGAAGTAATCCGAGACTGGAGAATCCAGGGGCTTTGTTAAATCCAGAAGTCTTGTTGGTGACCTACAGCCCGTGCACACACAAACCTAAACCAACGTTTTTTCCATCCAAGTCACCTCTAGAGTAAAAAACAAAAGTTTAACATCCACAGCAAGCATGAGCTACTGCAACCTGCACTGGTTCCCCTGACTCCAGATCTGCCTCGCTAAAGTCAGCTGAGTTCCAGAGTCCGTTTTCCAGGTGATTATCAGAAGATGACAGTTCACTGATTAGAAGAGATCAAACACTGACTAACAGAATACGATTTGGCATTAAATAGATTCTACTACCAATTTCCTTCAAGTTATTGAGTCTTAAGACATTGGAGCAGCTAGCCCATAGGTGGTTTTGTGACTGATAGTGGCTGATAGTGTAGCTTAAAAGAGATGGAAGTTGCCCCAAAGTATGAGGTTAACTACAAAGAAAAACTAATGTGTGTCAGAGTAAAGAGCTTCCCAGCTGTCAACAGAAAACAGACCTCAGAAAAAACTGAGGTGCGTTAACCTCATAAGCTAGCACCTAACTTAAAGAGCAAGAATAAACCAGGCAACAAGAAGCAGATTGCAACTCACCCGGTTTGCCTTTAGACCATTTCTACGTCAAAATTGGATAAAATTGGTAAAATTAATGCACCTGTTTAAAAGATGCTGCTGCTCCTTTAGGGAGACATTTGCTATACCAATAGGTTTGCTCTATTAAAACCAAGTGTTCAAATTATCTTCTCCCCCTCAAACAGACCAGGTAAAGCAAAAAACTATGCACAAATTCAGTGAAGTTACAGGCTACACAATTCTGCAGAAAGGTTAACAAAGAGATTAAAGGAAGATTTCTAGATTAGATTTTTTTTTAAGTAACATGGTCACAATCTCATTTTTAAATATAATCTCAAACTGCTAAAGGTAAGGATTTCTGTGATCTCAGCGAAACAATTTACAACTTACCCTCCTGGAGTAACAATGCACAGTGCAAGTGAAAAAGGAATTTATAACTTCACATCGCTGAGCACGTACTTCACTGTTACCAAAACGAGTTTCATCAAATTAGTTCTCCGCTGGGCTGAGAAACCAAAAGACCAGCACCAGCCTCATCTGGAGTTCCTTAAAAACTGCTCTCGCTGTCCTCAGACTGCAAGTGGGAAATCTCTGCTTACATATTTGCCTTGGAGGCACGGGCCACCTTGCTGTTAAATGAGCCTCAGTTTGCATGTCTTAACGGCGCTGCTCACGCAAACCAGAAAGGAGTGCCACACGTACCCGCATCTCCTCCAACAGAACGACCTCTCAGATGCACGGAGCTTGACTGCCTGGGGCACGTCGGAATTTCAAACAGGAGAGAATCTTCAGACGGGAAGGTGAAAGGAGGACAAATTGGTTTCTAGATATTACCTCCGATTCAGGAAGCAGCGCTGCCTACTGATGCAGCATATGCTCGTGTGGCCAAGGTGAAAGAGAACAGGAACTGAAGGACGGGAGTAATCAAGAAAAACGAGCAGAAGCCTAAGTATTTTGCCTACAGTAACATCACAGTTGTGAAGCCTTTGTCAAATGAAGCTAGCAGAAGTTACTGGTGTGTTCAGAAGGGGATTTTCTCAGTTACCTTTAAAGAATAAATTCTTTTGGAAAAGGACAAAGATCTATATACTCCTGCCATAATAAAAAAATAACCAATTATAAATGTAATAAGCAAAGCCTGTAATAACAGTACGACTTAGTAATTTTATATAAAGAGACGCTTAACATGTTCTGTTTTCTATACAGTAATCAACTTGAAATAAAGATTATAGGATTTCTGTAATTGAAAGGAAATCTGAGGACCTTGAGCAACCTGATCTAGTGGAAGGTATCCCTGTCCACAGCAGGGGGGTTGGAACTAGGTGATCTCTAAGGATGATCTTGAGTCTTTCCAAGTTAAACCATTCCAAGTTCCTGATAAAGTTAAAGAAGAGGAATTCTGGGGGTAAATACAGGTATTCTCCTATAAAAATGAAGACAGGAAATCTCTACGATAGACCTCCTTAGAATAATGACATAATACATCATACCTGTCCTCTAACTTCTGTGCCTTTGGACAGATTGTATCCAGTTCTCCAGAAGCCTCAAGTTCCTAGAGAGATTGGAGGAAAAAAATCAATGTAAGAGGGAAAAAAAATCACTTCTGACAATTGCCAAGGTTAAGAAATTTCTCGTTATCTAACCTTGATAATATCAAGTCCACCTATAAGCTCTCCAGCTACATACAACTGTGGATAAGTTGGCCAATTAGAATATGTTTTCAGCCCCTGACGAACTTCTTCATCAGAAAAAATATCAAAACTGCTAAATGAAATACCATGTTTGTTCAGAATCTCCACCATTTGTTTGCTGAAACCTGCAAACACAAGAAAAGAAATATATGTAAGTTTAAGCACAGTATCCCCGTATCTGCGTTAAGCTTCATTCAGTAAATAAACAATTCTTCCATATAGGAAATTCCCAGTAAGCCATGAGTTATACGTTGCTCTATTGATGTTCTCAAATAGTATAAAGGAGGAAGAATCGTATTTATTACTGCGATTACAAGTACACAGCTTGGTAAGTCTGGAGCTTCCCTACATGCAAAGCTACACAGTAACCTTCGTACACTTGCCTGTTCCTACACACTTCTAAAGCTCAGCCGAATACACTCTCTCATTCTGTCTCCTCCAGCTCTTCTCCACGCAGCATTCATCAAGAAGAAAAGCTGCTCAGTAACTGTAACAGCATCTTCAGTAGCCTTCATTTCATCCCCCCACTGGCATATCATTTTCTCTGCTGCTGTCATTTCTTTCTCTAGCTGCTACTGACCTTCCTTCTGCTGGACAATGCAGAACTGGGATCCAAACCCACTGCTACGTCACCGATTTAACTTCGAAACTTGGGTTTAATGTTTGTTTCCTAAGGTTTTCATTTT
Organism: Heteronetta atricapilla; assembly: GCA_011075105.1. NCBI lineage: Eukaryota > Metazoa > Chordata > Aves > Anseriformes > Anatidae > Heteronetta > Heteronetta atricapilla. The sequence continues at coordinate 35,340,338 of CM021736.1, read as the reverse complement.
AAGAGTACGTCCTTTCCTATTTCAGGGTAAAAATGCAGATTCCTCCATTTTTTAAACTCCATGTTCCCACGAGTATATAGTATTATTTAACCACCCTTGTGATACTTACATACCGTGCTTTTTTTTCCTTTTATGACCAATTTTCATTAAGCCCTACTCTGACATTTCTTTCTGAAGGACATTAAGCACTGAATGTTACAGCGTAAACATCCAGATTTTATAAACTGTGTGGCCAAGCTCAGAAAAAAGTTACTCCCTTCTGTAACTGAGAATCTTCTTCCCAATAATATCACCATGGCTTCTATAAAAAGTTGCATTTGTGAAAATTCTGGTATTACCCAACTTCACTAAATCTTCTTACACTAAGGGGAAATGCACACAAAATTTCATTTTCCCAACAATTCTCCTTCTTTTCAATTTTAAATTCTCCATTCTCTTTTATTAAAGTGAAATATGAAATCGACGTCTCTGAAAGAAAATTTTAAGACAATTACTCTCCACAGAAACTCTTTGAAATTACTTAAAAACCACAACCCCACACCCCAGGCTGTATCCTTCGAGTCAACAAGTCCGGTCTTTATGGGATAATCTGAAAAGAAGCCTTTGCCTTTGATGTTCAATGTCACCTTCATCCATGGAACACTTCCACCAAGGCAGAGGCACAACTGGTCCTCTGCCGAAGACATCAGCCTACCGCGCGTTTCACAGACATTTAGTCTGGAAGGCAAGGAATGGATCCTCAGAGCTAACGAGTAGATCTCGATCCACAACCCCGCTGCTCCTCCACTTGTCCTGCTATGAGAATCATACTGAGAAGGAACTAAATACGTAGCCACACACTGAAAGGTTCTGGAGTTGTGCTGCATTTTTAACACGTGTTCTTTACCCTCAAGTATTTCAACACCCGCTGCTGTATTTTAGTGAACATCCCTTCTAGTGAAATACAAACCCCTGAGATAACACCACCACAGTTTGCAAAAGCGATCCCTGAGAATCTGCCCGTAACACCACCACCTTTTATACCTTCACCAACTCATTCTTGCATGGTCAGATGCCCCTGCAATCCTACTAATTCCCTAAAAACTCCAACAAGCGCTCTGCAGACAGCTGAAAACCTCTATACAGATGTTAAAAAAAAGACTTAAAGGCTTTAATAAAGGGAAAAAAGAAGCTTTAAATTAGAAAACAAATGAGTGCCATACAAGAATAACCTTTGATTTCAGCTTGCAGGACCACCTATTAGTTTTTGAAATATGGATTTTTACGGCAGCTTTCTGCGGTTTTCACGATCTGCCATTTATTGAGATATGAAGGAGCAGCATTTGGATGTATGGCATCTAAGTTGCTTTTCTTTCTACAACCGAAGCGTTAAGTTCATGTACAGCCTGAAGTAAAACACAGATTCTGAATTTTTCCATACATCTGGGAGTTCATTAGCAAACAGCTAAAGGCTGATTGCTGATGGTTATTCTATCACCAATACATTAGCTCATTTCTACTGTAAGAGGCAGTGGGGGGGAGCTTTATTTTAGCTGTAGGCAATTACATGCAAACTAGAAAGATTGATTGGCTGTGTTTCATTTTGAAGGGTTACGGTAGCAGTCTGCAAGTATTGTGCTTAGGGATAAAGTGCCAGAACAGCTTTACTTTCCTAACAAAAGGTTTGGGTTGAATTTCTGAGGAAATACCGTGCACATATTACACGGAGTAGTTAAACTGGACAAAACATTTTAAGTAATTATCTACAAAGTCACAAATGCCACTCAGCCTAAATAAATGACTTCATCAATGAAGCAAATAAATATTGTCACAGGCTGAAGGGATCCGATGAAATAACCCAGTGACCACAGCAACCACCTACAGCTGCCAGGACCCACACAGCGGAGGGGACAAGGCTTACCTGACCCTATGCTTAGCTGGGTTTTTTTTCCAAGAGAGAAGCCACAAACTACAAAAAGATCTCAAGTTACGCTGGTGGACAAGGTTGCCCACTACTTGCCAACTGCACTGAATAGGGCACACCTACTAGTTGTATCAAAATAGCTATGGGTCACAAGTATCTTCACCTCTCAACGGGCACAGCTCCTTTATTTCATGGTATTTATATTATTCCTACGACTGTTACAGCAGGTTCATATTATCTTTGACAAAATGTTCCCTTATTTCACCTAGAAAAAGGCTGGCTGACCCAGCTTACCAACACCTCCCAGCTGCTGCCAGGAGCTCTCAAGGCAGCCTAGAGCAGGCACGGTATTTAACCACAAAACACAGAGTTCAGGTGCCGTTGGGTGTTGCACTACATTTTAATACATGCATCTACTTGGGGAAGCTCCTCCTTTGTATTTTTCAGGGGGTACCAGGGATCAAACACAGAACTGACAGCTTGAAGAAACCCCTCAGCATCCAGCACGGTGAAACCTAAACACGCAGCTCAGCAACCTGCCCGAACAGGCACCCCAAACGTGCTCACCAACAGTCAGGGCTCATCACAGCACTGCCCCATTACTTGGGCTTATTTCAGGGTGTATGGCTGCACCTCACAGATCTACTTCAGAATAACCCAGAACTTTGTCAAGCACTGATCCTGACCCAAAGCTACCCCAAGTTAATGAGAAGACCTACTGCCTCTCGAGACCCTAACGTCAATTGCAACGAACAGAGTGCAGCACAGCTCCCAAAAAGCAAACTGCTCTCCTGTTAGGTGAAGCCTTCGCAGACACAATGCAGGACAGAGGCTGTCTGCAAGTCACGTATCATCAGCCCATGTTATTCTCACTCCACCAAACCCACATGTTCTGTACACACGGAGAGAAACAAGGAATGTGGCTGTGGTTGTTTTCCCACACTGCGTTTTGCTCCTTGGTTGGTTTAATTTATTTATGTCTCCCTTCCTGCCGAGGTGGGATATGGGGTTTGGGGAAAAGGCGCATCTGAAACTAACAGGACAGAACCTAGGAGCTAAGCGTGCACTCCTCCAGCAAAAAGACTGGTGGGTAAGAAGCAGGCTGACATGTGAAAAGACACGTAAAGAAGCTGACATTTGTCCCCAGAGTGGAGGTGGGGATTATGCTCAAAGCAGGCAACCTGGAGGGCATTGTGTTAACTGCCAGAACGATGCCCACAGAGCTACACCACCACAAGAGGAAGCCAACACCAAGCAAGCACTGCCAAGAGCGCTGCCTGGTCAGGCAATCCCCATCCTTCCCGTTACCTCCTGCAAAGCATCACAGCAGGCTCTACAAAGTCAGTTCCACAGAGCAACTTCTTGACTGCCTGAGCAGAAGGAAGGCAGCTTCCCAGTACTTAGCAACTTTGCTCTTCAACATTTACCTGCTTTCCCAGTACAGATCAACACTTTTAGGAAGAAGTTCTTTACCGAAAGGGGTGTTAGACATTGGAACGGGCTGCCCAGGGAGGTGGTGGAGTCACCATCCCTGGAGGTCTTTAAAAGACGTTTAGATGTAGAGCTTAGGGATATGGTTTAGTGGGGACTGTTAGGGTTAGGTCAGAGGTTGGACTTGATGATCTTGAGGTCTCTTCCAACCTAGAAATCCTGTGATTCTGTGATTCAAGGTAGCTGGGAACCACACACCCTAAACAGTGAGCAAGACCTAAAAGCACTAGGTTGAAGAAAAAGCATTTCCACCCTGGTGGAATAATGCTATTGTCTTCCAGTTTTACCAGCTAGAATGGCTTGATTTTCTTTTTCCAAAATGGCAACTAACAGAGGTTGGTCAATTCTTGTTATTCCCTGAGCTGAACCATTCTCTTCAGACTAGGTTACATTTTTAACACGTGTAACAACACACAAAACTCATTGCAACTGAGCCTGAGGAGAAGCTTCCTAGTTCAAGGGTAGCACTGCAGGTGTTCTCCGGAAAGCACCGATTCTGTCACTCCATTTCCCAGATTTAAGCGAGGGAACAACAACTCGCTAGCTGCAGATAAGCAGTAAGGTAGCACCTTCATGTTTTGAGCATGCAAGACACTGTTAGGATGTAACTCCACAGAACTGAGTAATTCTGAAAAACAGCCCGAAGCAAGCGCTGGCATATTGAACGTGAACTTCAGAAAATCCTTACCACACCGAGGCTCTTTCGGAGAGCCCTTCATGAACAGCATGCAAGGGGCAGCATTGATGAGCTTCTTTAGACGCACAGTCAGATCTTCTTTTGCGCTGTCGTTGGAGCCAGCAGACACAGAACTGCTGGACGCGTGGCGCTGGACTTTCTTGGTCAGCTCGGGGGCATGAGCACCATCTAATCTGTCAACTTTCTGAGAATTCTAGGGAAGCCAACACACGGGCTTGTGTTAAAGGATTAAATCCGGAATTTGTACTGTCATAAAAAGCAGTAAAACCCACCATAAAAATAGAGATTTTCAGATGCAGAGCGGATTACTGTATCGATCTTTCAGCCAATCCTTAGTTCCAGCTGACTCAAGACGCATACTGTTAGCCTGCTACTCTTAACACTAGCAAAGTTGGCTATTAAAAGAGCGATAAAGAAAATATTTTGAATTTTATCACAGGCAAACGCGCTCCATCCAGACTTGTCATTTCTACCAAAAGATTATTTGCTCGTTTATTTTGTCACGTTGTAGTACTAGAGCTAGGAAATATCACCAAAAAATATGACCCAAGAAGGTATGACAGCTAAAATAAAACCTTTATACGGCTCCTAAAGCAATTAAGGAACCTCTGAAACACTACACAGAATCATGTACTTTTCTAGGTTTGACTGGATAGAATAGATCAGACGCGCAAACGTTTCTTCACTGTGAGAGTTGTTACCCAGTTTCTGCTTTTCCAGCAGTAATAAAAAAAAATTCTACATTAGAAGTTCGTTTTCTCTTAAACCCATTATTTTCTCTTACCTTAAAGAATAAGAACGTTGGAACAGAACTAATTTCATATTTCTCAGACACTTCAGGCACAGCTTCAGCTTCCAGCTAAAAAACAAGAACAAGGAGAGAGAGAGATAGTTTTATTTTCATAATCTTCTTTAAAGCTCAATTGTGGATGTCAAACCTATCTAAAACGTTCTTCGATACGTTTTATACATTTTAAAAGGAATTTGATGCAGAAGTTTGTGACATATTTGCATTTAAATGAGACTCACTGGGTTGGCGTGTCATCCGCCGAGCCTACGGTGTCAAAACAGGTTCAGAGGTTTTTATTTTGTTGCACGTTTCCAAAGATGCCTGGAGGCTGCGAATAAAATTTTTGGTGCACTGGTGACCTAGTAAATTTTCAATCATATGCAGCTACTACTATATTGAAATCCATAAATCATTGACCCCAGTTATGTCATGATCACAGTGCTTATTTTCTGCCCACAGCAATTCTTGCTGTTTGCTCTATTGACTAATTTCTAGGGGCTGTACATCACGACTGACTTTTGCAGCCTTCTGCAAATTATGAAGCAAGAAGGAGCATTTCTTCAATAAGCTATTGATGCTACTCGGTTTTATTTTTTAACTCCTACAAGGCTACTAAGTATTGGGTGCAAAGCTGGGTTAGATTATCGGTTCTAATCTTATCCAGCCTTTAAAGGCGTACCTTTAAATTACACCATGCAGTAAATCATCAAGAAAATGCATCTTTTAATTGACTCAGATTTATGGTTTTCTATGCACGGGCTAGAAGATTGCTTGAGGGACAGAAGTTACAGCGCAAGCCTGTTTAAAACTCTAGCTCTACAGCAACTGCAGAGTTAATGGTGAAAAAAGATTGCTAATAGATATGTTTCACAGAGAAGCCTGTGATCAAGAATATAGAAGAAAAAACCTTTCAAGCTCTTCCCCAAAGCGCACGGTGACACTTGAGGAACAAGCACTGAGAGCTACTTAACAGCTTGCTCCCGCCCTCCTGTCCCACCCTACTGAATTATTTCAGACATTACTGATTGTTCTCACTCAGCTGACACGTAACAAGCCTCCGAATATTTTAACGCTACAGCATGGTTTGGTTTGCTCAAACCCTACAGGCTCTTAATGAACTTGCTGAACACAGCAACAAGCCAACAGAGTAACTCAAAACAGAGCTCATCTTCACCTCCGCTCCTGCAAATGCTCCAACAAGAACAGAGAAACTAAAGCTGTGAACTGAAACCTGGAAACAGACTTCAATTAGTTGGTCTCATCTGAGGGGAAGGTGATTAAATGGCATAGTTATATGATTTTTTCTTTTCCAGTAACGTTTCCTGCTTACCTGCTTATTTATGCTCCACTCTGGTGAGCTTCAGACACACAGAACAGATTTCATTTGTTATTCCAGTACCGTGCTCTTACTGTTAGCTCTTTTCAAAGCACTGTTTCTTACTATTTCTCGCCATAAATGCACTTCCATTTTAACCGAGGCAAGGATCTTAAAATTCGGATATGCAACAACTAAAATGAGAAGCTGCATTTTAAATAACTGCAAGGTTTATCGGCGGTGCTGACGTTCATCTGGCTATTGCTTAGCTCTGTTCTAGAACGCGACTGTTCAGATTTCACCGTGCTGCACCACTCTGGATTAGCCAGCTCTAACCATTCGATGAGTTAAAAGGACAAAAAGTTCAGGTTCTGGCTGCTCTGGAACACGGACCAAAACCACACAGAGAACTTCCAAAAACCAAACACATCCCCCTGAGGAATCAAAAAGAAAATCCGTAGCAAGCGAATTTACCCAATACTTTCCACAGATTGCTCTCTCTAAAGTACCACAGGGGTTTTGGTGGGCTAAGGGGGCAGGTGCAACTACCTCAGCTTTGCAACACACGGCCACGGGGCTAGAAAAGAAAGCCTTCAAACTTTCTTGAAGCTATTAAGAGCTAAAACAACTATAAACACACGCATCTCCAGTTTTCAAAGTGTTGAAAATTAGTCCTTTGAAGCTCTAGGTCATAAAATAATCCAATTAAAATAGTTCCATCCTCCCGTTTTACAGGAAGAAATACCAACTGAGAGAGGGATCATTAAAAAAACACTAAAAGCTGTCATAAATCAAAGGAAAACATTCACAGACAGCTGGCTGCTGCAGTACTCCCTGCCCCCGTAATCGGAGGCATCTCATTAACGAGAGTTCCTTTAAAGTAAACAGCACATGGATGAAGTGCATTTGTTTTCCCCTCCGTGCTGCTTCTTGCTGGGACGTGCAGATGGATGATGTCCCAAAGACACAGCAACTCGTGTACGCAGCATCCAGCATGGCAACACGGCCACCGTCAGCATTGTGTAAGCCTGAATTGTCTTTCCCATAAACTCCGGGAAGATCACAGCTCACCTCAACTACTAGACAGAGAATCTACTCAGCTATCCGTATGAATCCTAGGATCTACTCAGCCAGGAACATCAGGGGAACCAAGGAGACCGCCAGTAATTCAGGAACACCGTTCTTCTCAAACGTCACCTCAAAACCAGAGATAAAAAGTCACCCTGCAAAAACACAGCTGCACACAGGAAGACGGACTGAGACACGGCGGGCACAAATTTAAGGGCTGGTTTGGTAGATGAAGTAGCTAATGAAAGAAATTTCTTCATTGTATCTTAACAGACTGCTATTTTTTCCCCCCTTTTTTTTTCTTTTCCATGCCAAGGTTAAATGAAGATGTTATTTAAGCTTGCAGTGTCACATTTGGATGAAGCTAGAAATTTTATCCCACAAAATTTCTGACATGCCTCTTCCACACGTCCAACTCTGGGCTTCAAGCACGAAGTCCTTAAAGACCTTCCAGCACAGCCGTACTCGTACATCGGAGCACTCTGCTCCCCCTTGGCAATCACAGCTCTCCTCCGCTTAGAACAAGCCCAGCCCAGCGGCCCGGCCTTGGGGACTTACCGTCACGAAGGTGACCTGCGTGTGCTCCTTGGCGAGCGTCGCCATGACCTCGTTCATCTGAGCACACTGAGGAGCCCACGGCGCCCAGAAGTGGACAACTACAAGGGATCTATTTAAAAAAAATAAAAAATATATTATTAAAAAGTGACAAAAAATAACAAAAAAATCCGACAGAGGTTGGATTTGCCACGCACACGAACCCACGTATCTTCCCGAGAAGGAAATCAATGAGTGAAACCAAGAACATTTCCTGTAACTCGCGGAGAAGACAACCCCGCTGCTTCTGCAGGAAGCGCACCAAAACCCAGCGCTGCCGCTGAGGTGATGCACAGAAAATGTCATCGTGCGTTCTGACAGCTGGACATCAGCCGTGGGCACGACAGACAGCAAGAAACAGAAAAACAGGGAAACACCACGGGATGCAGCTCGGGAGGTGAGGGAGGCCAAGCCCTCAGAACCCATCTCAGGCACCTCGCATCTCTCCCCTGCCAGGTTTGGGGTTCAGAAGCCCTGGGAGCTGTAGGTCTCAGCCCAGCTCCTCTCCCTGGTGCCACGACTGCCCCTTGCTCCTTATCTGGGAAACAAAGGGGGAATTTTTCAAGTCAGCCGGGACTTTTCTGAACACTCCGTACTGCAACGACTGGAGCACCATGTTCTGCTTCGACTCCTTATCCAGCTTCACGGTTTCCTTGAGCGTTTGGTATAAATCATTTAAATGCTGTCTGATTACCTCAGAACTTATCAGTGGGATTTGATACAGACTCCTTGAGAACCCGCAGGTCTCACGAGACCACTCAACACATTTTTAATTTGCTTCGAGAGAGATGCAGAAGTCACCGCAACCACACCCTGGAAGCCATTCAGTGTCTTTCATCAGTAAATAATGGAAATTCACTACAAATTGAAATAGCCTGGTGGGCAGCACAACATCCGTACTGGAGCAGCAGCTGCGGTATCTGAGCGCGTACTGTGAACACAAAGCTGAATTCAGTTCAGCCGTGGAACTACAGAATTCATGAAGTTGATTTTTCCAAGGCAATTCCAGGAAGCCTGGGTAGAAATACAGAGTAACCAGGCCGGTCTCTTCCCATCGTGCCACCAGTCATTGCGTGGTTCTGCTCTGGAAGCTGATTAAAACTTGGCAGGACCAAGGCTAGCGACAGCTGAAGGGCAGCAATGACAGGACAGCTCTGTTTTCCTGCAAGCACCGGCCTTGCGGGCTTAGACCTGAGCCCAGGGACAGCTCAGGACCTCCCGTGCTGCCATCTGCACAGACTCTTCCAGCACTTTCCTACACGTGGCCAGCAGCAGCGATCCCAAAGGCCAACAGCCTCTCTTTAATTACAAGAAAACAGCCGTGCCATTAACAGGAACTACAAGCTGTACCACTCACTACAAGAAAACAGCTCTAGACTGCCTTCGCTGCCCACAGCTGACACCAGCACCGAAATCCTCATTTACCTGATTTATTCTTTACTTAAATGGGATTTGATACAGGCTCCTCGAGAAAGCTCAGGTCTCATGCTCAAAGTACCACGAGTCCCAGAGCTCTGCCCAGCACACAGGTTTTTAAACCAATGCTTGACTGAGCCCCTGAATGGAGGGGAGACCGGGACGGGAGAGGAATTCTCCGTCTGTACACGAGGGCCTGGTCACAGCAGAGAGAATTTTAAAACCCCAGAGGCAGCAGCAGGTTGGTATTTCAGGGAACAGGCCACACACTGGTGCAGAGCGATCCAGAAATTTGCTCCAGGGTTGGTTTTCCTGTACTGGCCCGTGACAACCTTCATGTGAAGTTCCAACCTGGCGGCCTCCTCCAGCACTGCTCTTCAGGCACACGCTGCTTACGTACACCGGGCACAGCTCAGGGAACTTGCTACAAACTGACCAAAGCCAAATTGTGTTTTACAAAACCAAGTTTTATGGTGTCTCAGTCATAAAACAGGCTGCTCTACCTTCATCTTCCAAAGCTTCTAGGCGAAAAGAGAATGAAGTGGACGCAGTTGTCAGGCTGGCACGCACGGCAACGCCTGCACACGTAGGAAGAATTTGCATCTGAAGGGCAAGCAGGGCAAGGGAACACTGCCCGGGGCTAAAATCACGCAGGGGAAGAACCGAGGGTAAAGAACCAGGAGCAGTCGCGGCTCTGCGTCAGGCCAAAGCGGCAGTAACCTCACCGCAAGCACGTCAGGGTGTGCCAAGCAGAGAGGAAGGAGTCACAGCTATTTCACGTTCACTTCACCAGAACCTGGCAGTTTCCTTACCAGCACAGAGCTGCAGCGCACTTCACAAAGGGAAAAATTATATATTTAATTTGCACCAAGGGTTTTTTTTTTAAAAAAAAAGTTCATTCAAAGAAGTCTAAATTCTGTGAGTACCCTCTCTATACATGGGTGTTTTAAATCAAGCTTGAAAAACACAAAAGTAATTCAAAGGATTATTATTAAGGAAGGAAAAAAAAATGAAAGTTAACAAAAAGAAGCAGGTGATTCTAAACAACATATTTCCTATATTCAACCCTACTATTTCTAACAAAAATAGCATTACCTACAAAATAGAATAGAAACAAAAAGGTTGTAACATGCCCCAACGTTTCTCTTCCTGCATCATTCCGCATTTCATGTTCTGGGGGAAAAACTTTGGGCTCAAGAATTAAATTCACTTCCTCCATCACTGACACTTTTCTTACCCTTGAGTAGCCACAGATGAGTTAGCAGGATGTGTCACACACACTGGGCTTTTTATTCCTCCACAGAAAGTCCTGTTTCTACCATACCAAAAAAAAATTGCTTGAGTCAGACTCACAAAGCACACCTTTACAACAAAGGTCTGTTGACTGGAGAACCGGAACAGCGAGGCATTCTCTGCTTAAGAAATCTAGAAAGTGATTGCTCCACAACCCAGCCACTTTTTCAGCCTAGACAGCAAATGTTTTGGAAGTATTTATCTTCTTTCTCTGACCAGCAGCCCCAGTTACTTGGGGTTATACGCTGAGTTTCTAAGACGTAGGCTATGCGGAACAACGGAGTACAAAACGATGAGAGAAGAGGTTCAAAAGCTTTGAAGGCGCTGACCCAGTTCATCTTCTGAAACTCTGAAAATTTAAAGGTATTTTGGAAAAAAAAACAAACCTTCAAATTTATACTCCTTCCATAATACAGTGCTTACTACTAAGGTGATGCAAGAGGTTAATTTTTTGAAACAAGAACTCCTGAGAAATTAAGTGTCAACGTTAAACGATGGCATTTCCAACTGATTAGTGGGAACCCTAATAACTTGGAAAAAACAGCAATTCTTTTCAGCAAAGTTGGCAGTAAAATAGTATTAGGATGATCCTTAGAAGTCCTGCATGCTTCTGATCGAAACCTTCATATTTAAAATAATATATTCCTTTCAGAAACTTTGCCTTTCCTGTTTTATATATAAGTGAACATTTAGAATTATTTTGACGTTGTTCGCTTTCACATTCATTTTGTGAATCTAAATATAGAAAGCACACTAAGGAAGCTAATGCATTTTAAACTCTCATATTGTATTCTTATATTGTTATATTTTAAATTCTGTCATCACCCAGAAGTGACATCACTTTAAAAAAAAGTCTATGATTTGGGGGAGTTGTTACGTGCTGCTAGCTCTGTAAGTGCAGGTTTGTCTGCTTTTTTTGGTTTCTTTGCAGTGAGAAAAACTAAAAAAGGACAAACACTTCCAAGCCAGAGGAAGATCCCAGAATCATTAGGGTTGGAGAAGCCCTCCAAGGTCACCTGGTCCAACCATCCCCTTACGGCCAATGTCACCACTGAGCCATGTCCCTAAGCACCAGGTCCAAGCCCCTCAGCAGTGCTATTTCCTCATCACAGAACCAAAGAGCAGACCCCACCGCGGTGTGGGCACGGAGACAAGGGCAGAATTCCAGCGCAGTAGCTGGCAGTAACTCGAAGTCGCTCGGTTTCTTCCTTTGGATGCTGCAGTTCCAGCAGGCGGGTGCAGGTGGACACACCTGCGGGCCTCCCTCCGCCGTCCCCACGGCAGCAGCCACCACGGGCGGCGGCATCGAGGCAGACATTAAGTTCCCCGTTCCCCGCCCGGTCCCGTCCCGGCGGATCCCGCCGCTCCCTCAGGCGCTGCTCCAGGCCGCCCGCCCCGCGAGGCATCGCCTGCCCCATACGGGCCGCGGCCGGCCCAGAGGCGGGATAACCCCCCCGCGGTGCCCGCTCCCCGCTGCCCCCCGGTATCCGCTCACCCGCCGGGCTGCCGCAGGAGCTGCCCGAACTGCTGGGCCGAGCCCGCCGCCGCCACCACCCCCGCCGCCGCCATGGCCGCCGCCACCGGGCCCTCAGAGGAGGAGGAGGAGGAGGAAGAGGAGCGGCGCCGCCTCACGTAGGGTGCGTCACGTGGGGCGCGCGGCGCGTGAGGCGCGTCATACGGGGACGCAGCCCGCGCTGGCGCAGCCCGCGCCGCGCAGCGCGCGCAGGCGCAGAGCGGCCCCTCGGCGCAGGCGCTGCGGGTGGGGCGGGCTGAGGGGAGCGTCCTGTGGTGGTGGCGGGCGGTGTCGCCCGCTGTGGTAACGGCACCTGGGCACTGCCCCTAGGTGTGAGCAACCGGAGCCCGAACGGCCTTCCCGTTCGTGGAGGAACGAAACAGTCGCGTATCTCACAAGTCCTCGAGATATTTCGAAGTAAAACAAAAAAATTCAGTCAGCCGTCTGTTCCTGGAAGGTTCCCGTCTATAAAGCGGTCACCAAATCAAGACCAGTTATGTTCTGGATGAGAATATCCATAAAAAGAATTAAGGATGTCTAAAGAAAGTACATATATGGATTAACTTTGTTACTTTTCCATAATCAACTAATTAAGACCTTGAATTGCTCTTCGCTTTTAAAAATTACTATTGGTCAACAAAATAATGCAAAATAATTACCAAAATAATGCACCTTCTGTTCATAGTCAAGCAAAGACTTAAAGCTTCAATATAATGTGTGATTTAGACCCTAAGAAAACCCAGAAGCTTACAGTATGTAAGACTTCATGAATTAGAACACAAAGTTTGAAAAAGGAGTAATGCGGGTGTAGGAGATGTGCGTCTGTGTCAGATCTGAGAACAGATGTGGTATGTGAGGGCAGGAAGGCAGCCCGGCCATATCTTTGGCTCTTGGTGTGTGGCCTCTTGCTTCAAAAGCAGTATCAGGGCAATAATATTTCCAAGCACCTTGACAGAGGAACATACGCACCAGAAAGTAATAGCAGGTCATTTAATTGTACTCTTAATAAAAGGTATAAAAGGAAAGGCGGTTTGGTCTTACCATTCCTATCAGGTTGCTGTTCATAGAATCATTAAACTTGGAGAAGACCTCCAAGATCATCTGGGCCAACCATCTTCTACCACCGATGTCACCCAGTGAACCCAGGCACCACGTCCAACCTCTCCTTGAACACCCCCAGGGACGGTGACACCACCACCTCCCTGGGCAACCCATCCCAACGCCTGGCTGCTCTTTCTGAGAAGAAATGTCTCCTCATTTCCAACCTGAACCTCCCCTGGTGCAACTTGAGGCCATTCCCTCTGGTCCTATCCCTAGTTATCTGTGAGAAGAGGCCAATATCTGCTCCCCACACCTTCCTTTTGGTTGTTTGAGAGAGCACAAAGGTCTCCCCTGAGCCTCCTCCAGACCAAACAACCCCAGTTCCCTCAGCCGCTCCTCACAGGAGTTGTGTTCCAGGCCCTTCACCAGCTTCATAGCCCTGCTCTGGACACACTCGAGGGCCTGGATGTCCTTCTGGTAGTGAGGGGCCCAAAGCTGAACACAGTACTCGAGGTGCAGCCGCACCAGAGCTGAGTACAGGGGGACAATCATCTCCCTGGCCCTGCTGGCCACACTATTCCTGACACAAGCCAGGCTGCCGTTGGCCTTCTTGGCCACCTGGGCACACTGCCGGCTCATGTTCAGGCGAGCATCGACCAACACCTTTTCCTCTACACAGCTTTCCAGCCACTCTGCCCCCAGCCTGTAGCACTGCATGGGGTTGTTGTGGCCAAAGCCCAGGACCCGGCACTGAGCCATGTTGAACCTCACCCCGTTGGCCTCTGCCCATCGACCCAACCTGCCCAGGTCCCTCTGCAGGGCCTTCCTACCCTCCGGCAGATCGACGCTTCACCCCAGCTTGGTGTCATCTGCAAACTTACCGAGGTTGCACCCAATTCCCTCATCCAAATCATCAATAAAGACATTAACGAGGATGGGCCCCAACACCGACCCCTGGGGACCACCACTGGTGACCGGTCGCCAGCTGGATTTCACTCCGTTCACCACCACCCTCTGGGCCCGGCCTTCCAGCCAGTTTTCCACCCAGCACAGGGTGTGCCTGTCCAACCATGGGCTGCCGGCTTCTCCAGGAGAATGCTGTGGGACACCATGTCAAAGGCCTTCGGGGCCTACCTGTCAGCATTGCGTTACAAAGGCCTATCACCATTACAAAGGCCTTCAGGGCCTCCCTATTACCATGGCATTACAAAGGCCTATTACTATACAAACATCTTCAAGGCCTACCTACTACCATTACCTACAAAGGCTGTTCAGGACCTACCTATTACCATTTTCCTTCCATTCCTTTGCCAAGATAACTCTGTTGAAAAGAATCAGGTATAATGTCAACCTGAAATTAGATTTTCACTCCAAGCTTGCTGCCTGTAAATACGCAGCTGCCGCAATTCGTGCCACCGAAACCAGGATTACCACAGGCGAAGGAGAATCACGTTGTGCAGAAGTGGAACAGGATAAGAGTGAATACTTGATTTGATTTTGTCAAAAGAAAGAGAAAAAAAAAAAAAAAAAAAGAAAGAGGAAAAAAAAAAAATCCCAAATACTCTTATCCCTGTGTTAGGGAAAAGATGGTTATAAAGCATCCTGAAGAATTTTTACTGTTCTTATAAATTTAACGTAACGTTTTGACACACTGCTGAACAATATTTTGTCTGAAATCTTAAAAAAACATAACAGAAATTAATCCAAAGTAAAATGTTTATTCCATTGAGTTACTGTCTGTTCTCAAACAATACTTATAAAAAAACAGAATTTTATAAGCATTTCTAAAGACAACAGAGAAAACGTAAGGTGTAACAATATATGCTTTCCCGAAACAATTTCTAGCTGACATGAAGTACACTGCTACCTCGTTACACAAATAAAGACCTGAAGTCAGTGGGTTACACCACAACAGCTAAGAACAGATTCAGCTTTAAGATTGTTATCAGGCCTCTCTAAATCTTCAACATTTGACAATGTTTCAACAACTTTTGAAAAGCAATGAGTGGAGGACGCATCTGAAAATTTTGATCATTGAAAATATAGATCATTTATCAGGGAATATGTTGACAGGACATGTGACAAGGGCTTTAAACTAAAGGAGAGTAGGTTATGATCAGACATTAGCAAGGAATTCGTCCCCATGAGGGCGGCGAGGCCCTGCCCAGGCTGCCCCAGGAGCCGTGGGTGCCCCATCCCTGGCAGTGCCCAAGGCCAGGCTGGGGGCTTTGGGCAGCCTGCGCTGGGGCAGGGGGGTGCTCATTGGGGGGATTGGGGAGGGGGGGAAGCAAAGGGGGGGAGGTGGGAGGGAGGCGGGTGGTCTGTAGGGTCCCTGCCAACCCAAACCATTCCATGATCATGAAGCGAGATCACCACAACTTATCAGTCATATGTTCACCTTTTGTCATGCTGAAAGCAGAGATTCGAAGAGACTTTTCACAGGCATGGTTCGAAGTGTGAGAACTCGGTGCCGTTTACTGATCTCTGCGTCCCTCATGATTTGAGGTGAAGGGAGGGAAACCAGTCCATTCTGCACATTGTCTCTTCACATTTTAACCTAACAGAAAATTGGGGACATAATCAGGAATTTTCAAGAACAGAAAACCTTTGGGAAAGATGTGTTTGGGATTTCACATCATATTTTTGTTTTAAAAATCACTGTTCCTTTCAGTCGCAAAAGAAGCAAACACTTTTAAGTTTTTCCCAATAAAATATTTACTCGGTTCAAAGTAAGGAATTAATTTTGCTTAAAATCCAAATTCCTTGTGTTAGAGAAACGTCTTACAGATTCCCTATTTCGACTTTAGATTTCAGATTGTAAAAAAGTAAAAAATTAAATTAAATTAAAAAATAATATTAATAAATAATTAAAAATAAAAAATAAAAATAAAAATAAAAACCCTTCCCATATGAAATAATCTGGAACAGAGAGCAGGTAGTATGTAACCTCCACCCGCAGCTCTCATGACTGAGGAAAAGCATTAGACTGTGTGGAGTGGCACAGGCCACAGGCCATTAGGAAGACTGCGTAATGTTACGTCACAGACAAATCTATTCTCCAATGGTAAATTATTTCTCCTTTCGTTTCCCGGTACCACAGAAAATGTGCATTCTGTCTGACCCCATCTAAGGCCCCTTCCAACCCGAGCCATTCTGCCATGATGATTGCGGTGATAAGGCAGGCTTAAGTGGTCAGAAAAAAAACAGTGAGTAAATATGGCACTACAGTCTAATTAATTGTTTTATTATTTGTCACATATTGTCTTTTTTTGTCAGTCCCACTGCCCTGTTCCAACAAATAAAGCTCCTTTTTCATGGTGAAGGCATTCAGCTCGAGACCGCGCCCTGCCCGCTGCTCAGAGCAGCGCGGCGTGGAGCCGAGGGTTCAGGCGCTCTCCGGCCACAGCTCCCTGTGAGAGCGACTCGCCCCGCTTCAACTGTCGGATGTAACTTCTCAGAACAAATGTCTTCCTCCGTAGCCTGTGTCAACTACAGCCATGTCCCATAATTTAAAGCCTCATTCTTTAATAAGGTTCACAAGAGCTTTTCAAGGTTCATTTGGAAGGTAAAAAACAAGGATTGCTGTTAAAAACGTATAGGCCCATTGAGACGCAGGAGACCTAAATCTCCCTAACATGAGGCTATATTTCTGGGCATCCCATATGGAGTAGTTGGCAGCACGGTCCCAGGGAAACCCAGGGCTTCGACGACTCCAGATTGAACAACAGGCAGCGGGCCAAATTAATCTGGCAAGGCTCCCATAGTGCCCAGTTGATCTACTACTCACCCCAAGCTGCAAAGGACTTGATTACAGAGGCAATATCCAAGGCTGGGTGAAACACAAGCTGGAGGAAGGTGCAGCAGACCTGCCTGGCACGAGCAGTCACGCTGGAGCGCCGCTCAGATCTCCTGGCCCTGCCCGAATCATGCAGTCAGCTTACAAAAGGATTGCCTGTCGGCTTCACATTTGCTAATTGCTTTATTTTAGAGCCCCGTTGAAGCGCTGAACTGGATATTCCTTACGGACACGGGCTTTATTCTGTTGTATTCAAGCTGGGAATTCCCCGTAAAATATTGAAGTGTTTTAACGTAGTTCTAGTTCTAGCTCATCCCTGAACACACGATTTTACGTGTGGAGAAAAGTTACTGGTGTTTAACGCTATTTTCCTCAGCCATGCTTAGGCAAAGATATAACGGTAGAGAGACTACGTAACTCCGGTCCGAAGAAATTAAAGTACTGAAAGTTGCTCAGTATTCAGGATACATCTGAAAGATTTTTTTTCATGCACTAATTTGGCATCTTATTTTTACAAAGTCGTGAAGAATAGCGTAGTTTTGTTGATGCTTGTAAAAACATCGCTTTTGGGGTGTCTGAATAGTGGGATTTACTGAACTGCACAAACCAAGCTTGTTCCTAGGGAAAGATAAAATGGGTTAAAGGAAATGGGGGTTGCATTCAAAGTCAAAATGAAATATATATTAAAACAGATTACTTTTATTGATAAAGTATTTTATTTTTGAGATTTGTTTTTTCACCCTAGGGGCCTTGACTACGAGCCTTATACGTTGAATGGCATGGTTAACACACGAGGTTCTCTCCCTCCTTAAAAAAAATCATTTTAAGTCAAGGCAGAATTGTTATCCGTGTAGCAAGAGAGCTTTCATGCTTTTTACAGAGCTAAACTTTTCTTTATTTGGAAAAATATCCACGGAGGAAGAGAACTAATACTAATTCTGCTCAAGCAGGTACCACTTAACCCTGCAGTCTGCATCTCGGAAGATGCTTTCCTGATGCAACTGACATTTCCAAACCTTGCACCTGCAGAAAAAGGATCCCCTGACGTATGCCGACGCATTTAGATGGATGCATCACAACAAGCCTGGTTTTTATAGTGCATCCTATTGTTCTCAACGTGCCAATGTAACGGGGACGGCAGATCCCAACGCTAGCTATACTGGCAAGACACATAAATAGACTCTGGGGGTGGAACCGGAGGGTTGGTTTGAAATAATTAAATAAATCGGAGGCGACGTGAATGGATTTGGGCTTGATTCAAGCTCAGAAATGAGTTATGCTTCCGATGCTCTGCAAACTGGATTACCCAGATTTAGGGTTATTTTTCTATCCGGCGTGTCAATTGCTAAATTAAAAAAAAAAAAAAAAAAAAAAAAGAAAAAAAAAAAAAAAAAAAAAAAGACAATCTATGGATTTATTTGCTGTGATACACCCTCAGGCTCAAAGAATGCGGTAGAGCATATAGTGTAAGGACAACTGGATCCCTAGTGAAGAATAAGCTCTAGAAGGAGTGCCAGGATAGACTGGCAGTACGTGAGCCCTCCTGCAAAACCAGCTTGATCCAGCAGAGCAGAAAAGACAAGCAGCGTATCAGACCTGACAGGAGTTAGGCCTGTGCTGGTCTCCAGAGTCCCCAAAAGTAAAAGGAAGGGCTCCAAGTTTATCTGTGACATCCAGGGCCAGGGAGTGACAAGCAGCGTCAGATGCTGCTCGGTCACACCTCCGGCCGTGCCTTTTGTCTTCTCCATTTTGGTAGATTCTGGCTGGTGCAGAAGACACCTTTTACTTTGAAGACGTGAGTCGTCCTCTAGTAAAGAATCTTCTGTCGGCCATTTTCAGAATGAATCCAAAACAACTCTGCCTGTTTGGGATTGCCTGGGCAATTTGTATGGCCATGTCCCCAGTCCAGGTCTGTGCTTTTGGTCTTCTGCCATCGTGGGTGGGAATTCGCAGATGATCCTTGGAAGCTTCTGAATTGTTCTGTTTGGAAATGGACGTTTCTGTAGTGAAACTCAGGTACTTTGCTGCGACTTAATCCGAAATGGTCACGGTAGTAAATAGTTTGTAAACTGTGTGTTCTTAACATGCATCACAGAAGTACTCATACAGCTAAAAGTGACTTTGTAGAATTTGAGTTATGATGTACCAATTCCATTCTCTTAGCTGGACTCTATAGATAAAACCCTGCTCACTTACTTAAATTGACGTAATACTAAGAACAGTACTGCTGAAGGACTGCCTATAGCTCATGATATTCAAGAGAGAAAATGCTATTTTCATTTAGAAAAGCTCTAAAGAAAAAGAAGAAAAAAAAAAGAAAAAAAGAAAGAAAAAAAGGCAAGGGAGGAGAAAGAAAATTTGGTAAGCTGCAGGGACTCAGGTCCTATGAGGAGCAGCTGAGGGCACTGGGGTTGTTTGGTCTGGGGATGAGGAGGCTCAGGGGAGACCTCATTGCTCTCTACAGCTACCTGACAGGAAGGGGTGGGGAGCTGGGGGTCGGCCTCTTCTCACAGGTAACTAGGGATAGGAGCAGAGGGAATGGCCCCAAGTTGCACCAGGGGAGGGTCAGGTTGGAATTTAGGAGACATTTCTGCTCAGAAAGAGCGGTCAGGCGTTGGGATGGGTTGCCCAGGGAGGTGGGGGCGTCACCGTCCCTGGGGGTGTTCAAGGAGAGGCTGGACGTGGTACTTGGGGACAGGGTTTGGTGGGTGACTCAGGGAAAGAAAAATTACATATATATATGTATATATATATATAATTAGTCACAGGAGTGAGACCTGGAGCACACGGTTAGGCTGCAGAGTGCCCCTCCTGCTGTACACCACGGCATGGCTGAAGGTATACAGCTGTACTGGTCAGGCTAAAAGAGACTGGCTTTAGGCTGCAAATAAACAGCAAGGCTTTTCACTCCACCCTGGGAAAGTCTCCTTTATTTATTTATTTATTCTATCTCCTGTCAGCTCTGGAGCTTGCAGCCCACGCACCAGAGCAGCCTCAGCCACGCTTCCTCGCGGGTTTTGTGCTTCGATCCCCTGGCAGCCCCGCAGCTCGCAGGCATGGAAATTGGGCTGTGCATACAGGAGGCTACAAATGTCTCGGTAACATTTCCCTTTTGCCTTAATACCATCAGCACCCGAGGACGCCCGAAGTGAAAGACAAAGCAGCACTCGACCCACGAATGGCAGGATTTGGGGCAAGATCTGTCAGGATGCCCTGATGTTTGCGGCCCAGCTGCGATTTTGGCCCAACTTTTTATTCAAAAACTTCCCCGTGGTAACGCCTGGGGCCCGGCGGGGCCGGGCAGCACACCTCACGGGGGCGCCCGCCCCGGCCCCGGCCCCGGCTCCGGCCCCGCTCCCGGCCCGGCTCCGCCCCGGCGGGCGGGCGGCAGCGCCCGGGGGC
>CM021736.1:35277787-35319619 GCA_011075105.1 Heteronetta atricapilla | reverse complement strand
GGGAGAGCCGCCGCCGGGCTCTGCTGACGGGCCGCGGGGCTCCGCGAGGTCCCGGGGCTGCTGGCGAGCGGCCTCCTGAGCGGGGCTGGCCTCGCCTGTGGGGAAATAACCGCGCCTGGGTAAGGACGGCTGGTGGCTGCGCCTCACGGGGCTGCGCGGAAACGAAAGCGATTCTCCGGCTTTTGAGGTTAGGGAGACAAGTGAGGGCTTTCTGCTGGTGCAGGGATCGCAGTGCGTAAGGAAACCACCAGGACAGAGCGGAGTGGTTCAGCGGGAGGGGACCCGCTAAGATCACCGAGCCCAACAGCCTGACCGCTGCAGGCTAACCAAAATTATCGAGGGCATTTGCTCTTGGACTCTGGCAGGTGTGGGGTGCCAACCACCTCACTAGGAAGCCTCTCCTCGTGCTTTCCAAGACATGCTTTCCGTCCCTTTTACCAGCCTCGTTGCTCTCCTCTGGATGCTTTCAAGGGCCTCAACATCCTTCTGCTATCACGGAGACCAGAACTGCACCTGGTATTCAAAATGGGGCTGCGCCAACACTGAGTAGTGGTGGGAATCGCCTCTTTTGCCCGGCTGGCCGTGCTGTGTTTGATACAGCCCAAAGTGCCGTTTGCCCTCTCGGCTGCCAGGGCACGCTGCTGGCTGACGTGGAGCCCGCCGTCCCCAGCACCCCCAGGTCCCTTCCTGCTGAGCTGGCAGGATTAACGAGCTGAGATGAAATCCCCCTGAAACCTCCGCAGCAGAGAGCAGCTCAAACCTGGCAGGCAGCAGAACGCCTGCGCCAAGCTCTGCAAGGTGGCTTTGAAAGGAGAACTTTTCTCGTGCCAGTTCAGTGCGTTCCTGCGTAGCGCAGCACAGAGGAGACGCGATGGGGTTGTGCCTTGGCCCTGCCACGGCTGGGAGTGCCCACTCGGTGCTCCCCGCCGCTGTGGCAGTGCGGGCAAGCTGCTTTGCTTGGTAACTGGTAGAGCTCCGCAGGGTTTTGCACGTTTTAGGTTTAATATCAGAACATTTGTCGCTCTTCTCACGGGGATTCTGGCCCTCCTGGCTTTTAAGCTGCTGGGGCTTGAGGTCACCGTGAACGCAGCGGGGCTTTGAGGAGATCCCATCGCCGAATTGCTCAGAGCTCAGCTCCCCTCGCTGACTCCTGGGCATGGGGAGGGAGCTGTTGTGGCGTCTTCACCGTCATCTGACTGAGTGCTGCTGTCACGCGGTGCCCTGTGCCAGCGGCTGTCGTAAGTGGGGAAGATCCCCTACGGTTCCTCCTGCTCTCCTCATGGCTCCCGCTCTGTTGTATTTATGTGCGTATCATTTATTTTTGCCTTTTTTTGTGGATGTAGTCACCTGCAGGTATGTCAGAAATCCCCTCTAGGATGGCGCTCGCTGGTTTCACGGCTTTTGGATTTCGAGGCTTTACTGGTCTGCTCTGCGGGGACAGCGGCAGCACCCGAGGGAACGGTGTGGGTGAGGGGGGTCACCCACACACCGCCACCCATCGAGGTGCCCAGGGGAGCTAGACATGCATGAAGCCAAGCTGGATGGAGACCCGTTTTCATACCTGGAGGACAGCTGCTTAGGAAACGCAACACAGAAGCTAGCCAGGCTTTCAGAAGTTTGGCGAACAAACCAGTCAGTGCTTGGGACGACTTTCTTAGAACATCTTCAGTTGCGTTTGGGGCAGTTGCTTGTACGCAGCTGGGTTTTGCACCCGTGCGGTGCCTGTTTCTGAAAAGCAGCATCGCAGGGAGGCCTTCATCCTTCCAGCAGCAGCGAAAACGCGTGTGTTTGCAGGCTCTCCTCTGCGGGCACAGCTCTTTTCTGCCTGT
The DNA here is from genome assembly GCA_011075105.1 of Heteronetta atricapilla. Taxonomy (NCBI): domain Eukaryota; kingdom Metazoa; phylum Chordata; class Aves; order Anseriformes; family Anatidae; genus Heteronetta; species Heteronetta atricapilla. The sequence goes on along the minus strand of CM021736.1, from coordinate 35,317,790 downwards.
TCTGGGACATGATGTGAATCGCTGCTGCTTGTCCTAAACTCTTTCCAAGCCGGAGACGTAGCCCACCCTCCCGAACAAAATCATTTTGACGAAATCCTTGCTTGCCTTTCGCCTGGCTCGCTGATCCTTGTTAATCACACGCACTAAACGAGGTCTGTTGGCAGGCAGGATTGATGTATTGGTTGTTTCTTTCCTACGAGGCAATTCTGGAGGGGAAGCCTTCCCTGAAGCCAGCCTCTGCTAGAAACTTCCCCGCTTGGCGTCAGTAGGATAAGATTGTCAGGCAGCTCCTCTGTACGCCGGCTTCCTGTCACTCATGCTAAATATCTTAAACCCCTCCCAAAAACAGTACTTTGAATTTATTTTTAATAAGCCAAATTTCTTCTGGTACGTGGCAGCGCATCGTTTCTTCCTCCTTGCCTTCACCCTGCCAGCTCTGCGGCCGAGGCTTTTAATAAAGGACGAGTTGTGCAGCACCAAAGGGCAGAGAGCGTTTTCCCAGCGGAAGGCGCTCTGCCTTCAGAGGACCTCGTCAGACTTTCTGTTATTATATTATTCGCTTTCTTAGCACAATAGATATTTCACTTTCTGATTTACATCCCGTCCGAATGCCCTCTATTCCTTGACGGCGTTCTCGTTTCAGCTCTTTTCCGCCGAGGTTCCCGCTGTATCGATCCATTTTATTGTTACATATTCAGGTTTTAACTTTGGTTTCCATGCTCCAGCAGTCTGCTAGTTCTGCGGCAACGCAGCTCTTGCCTGTGAAATCATGTGCTTGTGAAAGGGACCGGATACTGCTACCCCTTAAAGCTTGTTCAGAAAGGCCTTAGGAAAACGTTTCAAAGGCGTGCGCATCCCCGAGGAATTCGGGCAGAGTCGGGCCCCGAGGTGGCTGGGTCGGTTCTGAAGCTGCTCGTTGGGCTGTGAATTTGCTGCCACGATTTTAGGACCCCCGGGGGCCGGGTCGTGCCCCCACTGCCGGGTCGAGGGCGCCCTTCTTGGGGTTTCTGATCCCGCAGCTGGCATCTCGGCACTCCCAGCTCCCAACATCCTCCTCAGGGAGCAGTGAAGCGGTATTGCTGCACGCCTCCAGCCTGGCCCTGCGCTGCCGAGATCTGTGCAAAAGCCATCCCTGATGTGCAGGAAGTCCAAAAATCATAGGGAATGGTCCAGGTGAGAAGCGGGACCTTCGCTGTGTGGCAGGGGGAAGCTGCCAGAGGGGGCAGTTTGCAGAAAGAGACACGGAGAACTCATTACGAATGACGTCTTTATAGCTGTCTGACTTGGCTTCAGGGTTTTCCTTCCGTTTCCTCGATGTAATTAGCTGTTTCACACAACTTCCCACGATCTGCTCCTTTGATAAGCCCCATGCTAAATTATACATGAACGAAGGCTGACGTAGCCTCTCTTCCCAGAGGCTTTTTATCCCCAGTTTCTGCAGCTGAGCCGCAGAGGTGTTCGGTGAGATCCGTGTGTTTGATTCCCTGCTCACCCAGCGTGTTGGCCGGGCCGCACGTTACCGACTCACCGTGCCCCCAAATGGAGGCAAGGTGCCTACCGGGCAGGAACAACAACATCCTGCGGGCTTGCATGCGATGTCCTGTGCCTTGCAAAGACGTAAATACTGCTTGTGGGTCTTTCAGAAGCGAGCGTGCAAGCTGCTGGAAACCCTCCTAGATGAGGCCGACGCTCGCCTCATTGCTACGGAGCTGGATTCCAGACAGAAGCTCTCCTCTGCCTGCGGTCCCTGGGATGCAAAGCCAAAGCCAAACCCAACGGTATGTTTACACCGTCAACAATAGCTCTTACTAGAGCACGTTTAAAATCAGTTTTATGATAAAATTGCAAATAATTGCTTTTTTTTTAATGGTTTTTGTACATGTTTTTGTTAATTAGATTTTTGCAAACCAAGGAAGCAGAGGTGCTGCCCAGCCTTGCCCGAGATGTATTGCTGGCGAATCTGTAAGTGTGTTACCCTGCTTTCTGTGGCATGAAAGATAGACTTGTTCGTAGGCATTAGATCCATAAAACACAAAGTTAATAAAAACCACAATTACGTTTCTCAGGAATAAAGCATGTAAATAAAAGAAGGCAGATTGATTTAGCATTTCTCAGCTATGCCGGCAGAGTACAAACTAATACGTTTGCAGCAGCAGTTGGAAAATATGGAGGCAGCAAAGACATTTTTCAGATTCACTCTAAAAAGCAGAGTTTAGGAAGTAACAGCAGCAAACAGCAACGAACAACTTCCTCTACCCCGTTTTTATATCTTCCTTGATAGACTGAATCATAATAAGACACTCAGGAATCCCATTCTGTGTCCTGTTTTTTCCTCTCATTGGATATTTCCTTTCCAAATAGCAGGCCTGGCCTGAAAGCATTGCCCCGTCGGTGTAGTAGGCGTAGTTTTAAACTAGCTACGGAAGCAGTAAGCCACCAGAGCTTGGTGCAGACAGCTTGACTCTTCTGAAAAGCAGCACAAGTGTTTGGCCAGCCGAATAGTGCTGACGTCTGAGCTGTCTGGGTACCCAGAGTCAGCTGGGAGCGGGGAAGGAGGCTGTGGCCTTCCTGCAGGTTCATTTTCCACGTACATTTTCTAACCAAAGTTTCAGAAGTCTGTTAAATGTATGGGAGCTACTCAAAAGTTGAGTAGCTTTTGATCACCCGGGATTCCGTAGTGAAAAATGAGAAGTCTGGGAGAGTGCCACGCGTTTCTTCCAACGGGCTGAACGTTCGTGGCAGAATCTGCAGTCTGGTGGCACCGATGGCAAAGTTTCCATTGAATGCTGCGAGACTGAGGTTTCTGCCATAAAGCAGAAGTTGTAGCTGAACAGGCATTCACTGTGTTACCTTACTCCCCCTTGTCTTTAAAAACAAAATGAAAACCAGATCTAGGGCTGACTTTAGGAATAAATAGTACGAGCAGAAATCGGTGTGACCAAATACGTCAACTACTTTTCAGGTCTGTTACCTTCTCTGGGGGCATGGAGACCTGAAAGAAGGTGTTTGGGGATTAAAACCCAAATTGGCACAGCAGAAGTCAGTTTTGTCACCTTATAGAACTACAGTGCCAGCATCAGAGTTTGTAAAATTCTCTGCTGTTAACCACTGGATGCCGGAAAATGGTCACCACTGTCATGTAACATGAGTACCAATGCCGTAATTCCAGATGAGGCCATGCCTGTTGTAAGTAGTTACATGTCAGAGCGGCTTGTCATGGTTTCTCTTCTGGTGTAGTAAGGAACTTGAAATGATAAATACGCCCTGAGTTACCTGGGTTTGTATAATTCACCTCTTCAACATTCATTTTTTTGGGTATGATGGGTGACCTATTCACTTTTAGATGCTTTCCAGCTTCAGCTGGAAGAACCAAGGAGAATCATTTGCCGACTACTGAGAACCGGAATCTCAAAAGTAAAGAATTTTCCCACTTACCTGTCCTGTGCTGGCAACATAGCAGCTCAAGTTGGTGTTATTAAAATCCAGAGCCCTTGCGTAGCTGCTTGCTAGACTTCTTGCTAGATCAGCCTCGTGTCATTGAGTTGAAACAGAAACTGCTTTGCTTAAAGCAGGGTGATTTAAAATATGACTGAGTTTGATGAAATTCTGATTTCCATGATTTTCCCTGTAGTGGGGAAAAACTTGATCCGTATCTGTTGCATGATGTCAAATACAAATTAGAGTTCAAGTAGTCAGAGGCAGCGTTTGGTACCGGGATAAGCCAGTTAGCATATATGTGCACTTCTCTATTATTGGAGTCAGGGGCCTGGAACAATCTGTGGCTGAAAGAAAAACCTGACTGCTTTTGCTCTGATGGCTTGCTTTTGCAGAGAGGGGGGGTTCTCTTTGGCTCCCAGTTCCCGTCAGCAGAGTTGGGTGGTTTCCACAGACTGCCGCACAAAGACAGGCCTAGAGCAGCCAGAGTGAAGCTGAATTCGCCTTGTGCTGAGCTTCTGACAGCGTCCTGATACCAGCTGGCTCACGTGAGCGTCCCTGCATTCACAACTCAGCTCTAAGCCCTCTAACTCCCCATGATGGCCTGCCTGTGCTAGCTCTGTTCTCTTCAGATGATCCCTTACTTGTGGCCAGCACCACAACGGATAATAGTCATATTTTGATAAATTTAGTGGTAATTATATTACTCAATTATCTTTATTCTTAAAAAGTAAAAAGCTGCTATTACAAGTACAACGTGCAGTAATCTGATTTTTGCTCAGGTAACTTTGTTCAGACTTAAAATTCACCTCAGGAAAATCAGACTGTCACAGTGGTTGAAGTGCATCACGGAAGTCCCTCACAACAGCTGAAACAAAGACAAGCGAGGAGCCCACAGGCAGCAAGATAAATCGTGATGTAATTTCCTTCATAATGATAATGATAAAGTCCTGTAAGAAATTATGTTCTGCTGGTGGTAAGGAAATTCAGAAACGTTAAAACATCCAAACTGGAACATGGCACACACGAAGCATGCTGGGTTAAGGCCATTTTTCATGGTTGTTGGTAGTCTTGTCAGCACTGTATATTGCATCAAAACATCCTAATATTTATGAAGCTGGTCGGTTATCACTGCAGGAATTTCAGTAACAGCAGCTTTACTGAACACGCTTAATGCTGCGTTTCCATCCTGCGTGCCATGAACTTCAACAGGTATTTAAAGGCAGCGCCACTGTCAGGTTTGCTCTGCTAACTTCTAGGTCTGCTTTTCTGCACGGGGTGACTCCCACATCTTCCCGAAGGAGCAACAGACGTGTGTTAGGCCACACTTTGAGGAAAGAGTACTTCTTTGCTAGCTGCAAATATCTAACCTGTCTTTGGACGGACGTGTTAGTGACTAGTTAGGTGAAGTGCTGTGCAGGAAAGAAGGAAGGTAGGGAGAGGTTTGGGGGTGAGAAAAACATCATCATTCCCAAGAGTTTTCCGTGCTACATGATAACAGGAGATGCAGCTCTTTGCTGTGAAGGTATTTCCACGAGTACGTTATTTAAGCAAACACAATGTGATATAAACAAACGTGGACTTAAGGTTAAAATAGAAATTGCCACCCCAAAACTAAATTTCTGCTCTATCCTCAAAAGCTTTAAACGTTTTGTTGTTAAATAGAATCAGGTATCTGGTGGTCTGTGTTCAAGCATGATGCTAAAATTGTCTGTACTCCGGTATAGTCCTGATTTCTTTAGCTGTCACTAGTTCTTCAGGAAGAAGGGGAACATTTGTGGTGCTGTTAGTGGGACAGTCGCTTTCTTTTAAAATAAAGATTGAAAATGCATACTGAGACAAGTTTTTGATTTAGTGACGTGACCTTTTGTCATTTCAGGGACACTTCAATCATATCCTGGGCTTCTAGAGATTGAGAGACTGCAGCTCAGCGACACTGCTTTACCTTTTAAGTGCTAGAGACGCCCCTGTGAACGCCGGACACAGGATATCTGTACCTTCCCTCACGGCGTGGACCTGTGCGAGGTGTTCAGCACACAGCACGTTGCTGTGTGTGTTCCTCTGCCCGTGTACGATTGCAGATGTCGTCGTTTTTACACTTGAAAAATGCTTCTGCTTCTAAGGTAGCTCAGTAGGTGCAAAAAATACACGTTTGGTTTAACTTGTTAGAGTAGGTAAGCTCATTTAGTCTTTGGCCCAGTCTTCACCTGGGACTGGATCAGAGATCACGCTGACACAAGGCATTTGACTGTCTCTCTGGGACGCTTTCTCTGATACCCTTGGGAGGTGGTCCTTGTGTTTACGTTGGTACAGGGCCTGCGTTTTTAGCTCAGCTCTGTGTAAGCAGGCAGAAATGGACGAAATTCAGCTTCAGACAGAGAGCTTATCAGCTCTGCAGCTATGCAAAGGCCAGTAAAAATCCTACTGAAACTTAACGTTATGTTAAAATCCAAAGCATCCAGTTCAGGAATCTTTCGTACACGCTAAACATCTACTTTGTAATGAGTATAGTTTGTGAATGGGACAGGTAAGCATCTAAAAGATAAATCAGTGTTATTTGAGCAACTCTATAATGCAACGATGGGTGGTATTTTAGATCTAGGCAGTTTAGATCTAGGCAGTTCTCTCACAGTTGCTGAAGATACCATTGTCGCTCAGACTCCTCCTTCCCAGTTCTGGTCATATCAGAACAAATCTGTTGGAGAAGTTTGAGCTTGTTATCCAAGGTGATTTTATTGGCTGGCCACAACTAATTTCCTCTACATTTTGGCAGTATGCAGGACTGTAATTTTTAAACACGTTCAGATTTTTGGTCTCTTAGGGTATCTGAGTTGTGATGCTTCAGGTCCTCAACCTCCGAACCGAGCAGCAGCACGTTAACCCTCTGCATTGGAGGGAAATGGCTGTGACCTGCCAAAGCTCATGCGGAAAGCAATCTCCGCTGTCTGGAATACTGCTGAGCCATGGCTGTGCCCTGCTGCCACTGAGCCTTTGGGCAGAGTTCAGCCCAAAACTGGTATCGCAGGGAGAACAGCGTTTGGCCTCTCCTGGTTTGAGGGCAGACGTTAGGCAGGGCAGATGAAAATGGTGGCTCCAAAGCTGCAAAGATCGAGCCACAGGCTTTTCAGCGTTACCTTCCCAGTGGGGTTTATCATGCTGTAAAATGCTTGGACAAAGCTTTTCACAGTCTTAGAGTGCCTCCCATGTCGTGTGGAGTTGTAGCTAGCGCTGAGCTGACCGTTGCTAAGAAGATATTCTTCCTAAATATACGAATATCCTATAAGTGCTGAATTGAATTAAGTGATAAATGAGGAAATAAGTCTGTTAAGCAGAGCTGCAGTAAATTGGTATCCAAAGCGTTTTGTTAGGAAAGAATAAATTTCCTCCAAGCCAATATAAATTTTAGACACACTGAAAATAAATCTTTGCAAAGTGCAGATTTTTCCAAAAGCCTCAAAATCTTCTTCAGCCACAGAAGCAATACAGGCTGTTCGAGGATCACATCACTAAGAAACACAGTGGTTTTAAAAATTGAATTGGCCCTGGTTGGTGAAGGTAAGAAACTCATCTTGAACTCTCCAACTCCCAACAGAGGTCGATACAAGCAGTAGTATCTGTCCTAGCTGGAAAGGAAGATGTTCTCACTTGAAACCATACAAGTGCTTGAGCAAATTCTCATTACTGTTATCAGAGTTTATCAACTAGTGCAAAATAGGAATACGATACGTTTTCTAAAGACACTGCTCTGAAATGACGTGTTTGTTACTAAGATAACTAGATCATATTTTGAGAGTAGTTCATTTTGCCACAATTTTCCAATTTTGATTTTAAAAAACCCTGGTAATAACAGCAGCCAAGGAAAAAGCTGCCTAAGTGTCGGTTTCTGTGCTGTAAAAGTTGAAATAGCTACCTGCGTGTAAAAGGCTAAAAGGTATCTACAAGTTTAATCGCTGCAAAATGACTCACAACCTATTTTGTGTCACTGACGAAATATTAGGCAAGGAACAATTAGCAGCAGAGCAGCGTACAGCTGAAATTTGGTGTATCTGAAGACACGAGTATCAAAAGTGCACCTGGACTCTTTGAGGGAAAAGTTTTCTGCTGGAATATAACAGAGCAAATAATTATGCCAGCGTGTTTACAACACTGGGAATATTTCTGTGCATCATCAAACCAAGAGAGTGTTTTCTGCTTAAATCATTCAAGTTTCATCGTGTTAAGAATTCACGGGTACTCGTGCCTCTCTTTCTTAGGTTTGCTTTAGACTTAGCTGTATTTTAATCTGCTCTAGAATAAGGTAAAGCGAGAACCACCTGGTTTTCCTTGTGATCCTGGTAGTTTTTGTCACGTTCTTTTTAATTCTTCGCCTTTCAGAGTGGCGGTCACTTGGTTTTTGTGAAGCCTCACCGTACATAAATCAGGGAATTGGTCGTAGTTCCTGGCTGCGTTACAGAGGCCTGATGAAGTCATGCTACTGTTCGATTTTAATGTAATTTTTTCATATCAGCCTTCTCATTGCTGCTGTGCAGGTGTTTTATTACACTGTCCACGGTGACTCTCAGGCCCGTCCTTGGGGATTACTGCATCTATGCAGCTCTAGAAAACAGGAGAACTTGGTGCTGCTTTTTTACTCTGTAAGCTGCAGCGTGACCGTGGCCTGTTGTACTTTCTTTACGTTGTTAGAAACGTAACGCTGCCGTTCACATCAAATCTCATTGATTAGGGGTCTGTGTTAGCATCAGGACATTTTGAATCTCTCAATGCTACGCTATAGAAAGTAAACTCGAGTGAAATGTGGGGTAACAAGTAGGGGGGGTTGTTTGTTGGTTTCACTATAGCCTTTTACGTTCTCCAGGAGCACAATAATATGTCAGGCCAGTTCTCCAGTGCTATTTAAATAACATTAAAAATGTTATTTAAACTCTGTTGCCCTACCAATTTCATCTGGTTGGAGAATGAACTCCAAAAATGGATTTAGATGTAGACCACCTGGAAACTCCCTTCATTTTCAGTCTATCCCAATTACCACTGTAGTTACACTGAGTGGTGTAAATAAAATACACCAGTATTGGCAAGGAATGAAAAAACACGTGGTCGTTACCATCTTTGCTGCATTCTAACACGGTTTGTAATGAAAGAACGAGTACAAAAAGTCCTTTTTGATACAGAAATGTAATGCCTTCCTTCCTTAGCAAAGACTTATAAGCAAGCCTATCTGTATCTTTCTATTCCTTCAGATTTGACAAGTGTTTTAATCCTTGCTTCCTTACCATTTCAATTTCCAGGATAATTTTCCTTAGTTATTTAAGTGCAGCAGCACCAGGCTGGGTCAGCTGGGAACACCCAGTTCAATCTCCTGTATGCTCCAGTGCCTGGTAGCAGACGGCCACGTGGGAAGAGTCTAAGAAACAGGGCATGTGTTGAATAGAAACACCTCTTACAATAGAATAACCGTGGTTTGTGCCATGTTCTGTTGTGGGCGTCCTTTCTTGCCTCACAGCTAGGTCTTGAACATCAGGTATCACAAAAATTAGGAAAACGCTGATGGTTTCCAGTGGTATTTTTGTCTTCACGCGTGTTTAGCAATACAAATGCATCAGGCTTCAGGCGAATCTTCTGTTTGACTTCTCCTTTTATGAAACGTTGGCGTCTTCACTATTTCAGAAGTAATTCCTGTTTGACTTGAGTTTAAATGTTTTTGTGTAGCCATACTGAATTTGTACAGCATTAGGATGCTCTACCTAGTATTTGTTACAAACAGCAGCTCCCTCGTTTCTGTTTTTCTTGAGTTTGCGGAGAATTTAGAAAATAAAAATAAACCCCTGGGAATTGCAGCTCAAGGTAGGACGCAGAAGGGTAATTGCACTGTCTTTTTTTTCAGTGTTCTGCATTCTTCCTTTTTGCATGAGGCTACAAGCACTAAGAAAACCCTTGAGATTGGTACTTGCTTTTCTGAGAATGCTACTGTTGATAAAGTATTCTGGATAGATGTAAATTTTAGTTACACTGCGTGTAAAGCATCCAGAAATGAACTAATAGATGTTGCTCACTTTGTGATGCTGCTTTTTCTTTGCAAGCTCTTCGCGGGGGGCAGAGCAGCACCTGCTGAATATCCTTGGGCCTGCTTCCTTTGGTCCTTGTGAAATGGCTGCTGGGTTTATTCCTGCTGCACTGCTCACTGGTGTTTCCAGCTGACCAGAAACTAGGCCAGGGTGCAATTCCTTCCTCCGTGCCTTCTGACGGGGTAAGGAATGCATTTATAAATCAGCCACGACAAAAACGAACTGCAATTGAAGTAGTTTGGTGTCTTGAAGACTTGTAACAGTGTGTGTGGGGAGCGTCTTTTGTTGTTCGTTTTTTTATTTTTAATAGATGTGCTGTATTTGTAATTCATTTCAAGATTTGCTGTCAGTCAGAATCATGAAGTTTCTGTAAGAGGCAGAGCTAAATGCCATACAGTTTGGGACAGGTAAATATTGCTTTAAGGCAAATTTGTGTAAAATCTGCAGTAGAACCTCAAACCTATTTTTGTAAGACTTTCTTCACCTTGTATAACTATGAAATTTTGGTTTATTGATAAATATTATATACTCTTTATATTTCTTAATGCTGTGGTTTGTACACAAAATAACCCAAGTGATACTTTATTGACATGTATATAGTAAAATAAGCATATGGGTTTTTTAATTCAGATTAAAACTTGATTATATAATATTTTTATCTTTGTATTTTGTAAATTGTTACTCAGAAGAGCAGAAGCATTAAACGCCACTTTGGCTCCAGTACGAAACCGACTGATTTTGTTATTCCATTAATAATTGAATTGCGTTCTGCAGGCACTCAGGTATAAAGGTAAATAAAGCCTGGTTGTGGCTTATTTGAGGTGGAGTTTCATTTGTGCGGTATAGCCCGCGTGGTTTTTCCCCCTCACGGGCCAGATATACGAACGATATGCAGAATCAATATTTTGCAACAGGTAATTCCTCTACAGGCTTGGTTTAATGGGGAGTTAAACATTAATACTTCTCAACTGATCTCCTCCATCTGCGTTTCCAGATTTTGTTTTTCCTCAACTAATTGGAACACCTTAGGATCAGACCTAAGTTCCTGTGGATTCGAGTCAAAACGTAGGTGCCCGGGTACCTCTGTGAGTCTGAGCTCTGATCTCCTTAGACTACCGCTGCTTTGGTTAGATTAGCATTTTGCTTCGCAGTAGTGGGGTTTTGAAGCAAATCCCCCACCCTCTGCCATTCACTAGGCATTGCTTCAGTTTTAGCTCTTGAAGCGGCTTCGTTCAGAATCACCTGCCCTGGGACCTCCGCCCCAGTGTGCTGCCCACGTGGGATCGGAGCCAGGGGCTGTTCCGTGGGGCAGCTGTGCTCAGGGCAGCAGGCTACGTGTAGTCCAAAGTCAAACCTCCGAACAACGTCCTGCATACGTGCTGGGCCGTGGCACAAGCTGCTGCAATAGGCGGCTCACCTATCGTGTCAAATTGCCTGCTAGCACGGACATAACCTCGGCTGTTCATCTGTTCACCCCTCCGAAGAGAGCCCTGTGTTCCAGGGCTGAGAGTGCAAGGCTTGATGAGAAACCGATGCACGGGGCACTCACCTCCATGAGCCATTCCCAGGGCACAGCCGGTGAACCACAGGTAGGATACACGCTGCCCTTTAAAGCCCTTAATTTTAACTTGCCCTTTCTGCAAAAATCTTCAAAAAAATAAAAATAAAACCTGTTTGATAAACAAGTACACATCAACTTTCTTGCTTGCATTTATTACAGTTCTAGAGAAAACATTTTAACCGTCTGCCTGGGCGAAGTGTAACCTTGTCCACACCGTACAGTCCTGGGAAAGCAGCAGCTGTACCCAGGAACAGTGACACTGTGAACAAGGGGAGGGAGGGTGAAGAGAATTTTTTGCTTGCTTTTTGTCATCCTTTCTCACCCACACCTGTGTGTACTGAGGGAGAAGTTCCTCTGTAGATGGACATGATTTTGCCAGGACAGCATGGCGCATCGGTTTGTACAAAGGGAAGCACTGTTTAAGAGGAGAGAATTAAGCCTCGTAAGAAAGTGCAAGAGGGAATGGGAGTCGGGAGGATGAATGGATGGAAATAATAAACACATTATCTGTACTACATAAAATTTTTGTACTGGATTTAGTTGGTTTAGGCCAGTATCATGGCCTAATTCACGTATTGTTCGCTTCGCCAGCGAGCTGAGGGCAGCAGGACTGGCCGGCTCTCTGCCCTCCGCAGTCGCTCCCAGCCCATTCACAAGTAAGCAAGAAAAACACAGGCCATCTTGCTTTTTTTCCCCCCATAAAAATAGCAATCATCATCCCAGGCAGATCAAATCGTCATTCATTTACCTGAACCTCTCCCGCTGCCACACAACAGCCCCTCACCAGCCTTAAAAACCAGATTTGCCATTCCTCGACTACACGCGCGTTAAGGTCTGCAAACTGCGATCAGGTTTCAAAACGCCGCTCTGTTCTCCGCTATGATTAACCAGCCCGCGTTTCTGAATCGGAGTTTTCAACTAATAGCTTTTAGAAGCCTAAACAACAACTTCCTTGATGTCGGGCTGCCCCACGGGACGCGGTCCCTGCCGATATTAATGCGCACACGTTCAACACACGATGGCTCTTATTTAGCACTAGATGTGTATTGTCCTAGCATCTGAAGTTCCTAGTATTTAATGCCATCTGCTGTGTAGAGTCAGGTGTAGTGATATTTGTGTGTGATTATAGTGTTGTTACTGAAACGATATAGAAATCACTGCATGATATTTGCTTGCAACACAGGGTGTCATTCATGAGTTATACATAAATGGCAGCTTTACATATTTAAAAGGAACATGGACTGCTTCATATCTGAAGTATGTTTCCCAGGAGATAACACCACCATTTGATCTATTTTTGATTAAAATGTAAAAATTAAAAATTAAATCAAATGGTAGTATAATTCCTTTGGGAAAACATACTTCAGTTATGAAGTATTCCCCATAGTAACCTTGAGAATCTTACAGCTGTATTGTCTCATCTGTAGGTGGTCTTTTTATGTCTCACATAATTAAAATGAATTGCTGTTAGAGAACCCATACTACTGCATACAGATTTATGAACCTTGAGGCACCTCCATTCACAGACAAACAGTGATATCCCAAGCTCGCTGTGCAGATGCACTGCGCCGAGGCAGGTCCTGGTAATCGAGATGCTCACCGGTGAGCCTTACTTACCTCTGTCTCGAAAGGGTAAACAAGGAGCATGCTGTAAAGCAATAACGCATTTCCAATAAAGAATGGTTTCTAAAGAAAGGCGGCGTACGGCACAACCGCATTCTGCTACGTTTGCTTGTAGAACGCCAGTTAAAATATTCAAAGAACATTTTATGTACTAAAGAATGGCTAATATGTCACCAGAAAAAGATTGTGAAATTGGATTTACTAGGCAAATGTGCTCTGCAAAAATCTAATGCAACTTGTTTATATCAAGCTGCTTTATCAGCCTGACTCAGAATACGGGAATATATATTTGATAAGATTAGAGAATAGTGGGGATCAGAAAAAATAAGACTACAGAATTTGCATTCACATTTTCACATATCTGAAGGACAAAAATGTCATTTATTTTTTGTTTGGTTTTGATTCTCGTAGCCCTGCTAGTGCTATCCATAACAATGGCTTATGACTATGCATTCTGCTCAGATTGTAATTAAAACTTCTATATATTTTAGTGAAAAAACAGAAGTGAAATGCTCAGATATGATGTTTAAATAAAGAAGAAACATGTAACAATGAAAATATAAAGTCTCCGAGTTCGATAGTGCCTTGTAGAAACATTTTGTACTGAGCAGCAGGAGTGTTCAAATTTCGATGTAATACTTGAAAGAAAACGTCTCTGATCTTTGAATTTCTTTATAGAGAGGAGTTTTTAATGTATAATCAGACTAAAATCCTCCTGTAATTGCACAGCAAGCAGCCTGTGAAGCTTCAGGACGACCTGCAGAAGCGAGAAGATTTTTCCTCCATCTGGGGCACCTGCAACACACCACCAAGACAAGACACGGTGCTGCCTGTTGCTGCTCAGGAACCCACTGAGGGCCAGGTGGGTGCGGGTCAGGGCAGTGGCAGCGGGGCAGCCTCCATCCAAGCAGCACAACAGCAGTTCCCCCTCCAAACTCTATTAATATTTACCCCTTAATTACATTAACATCACCTGGAGTGAACAAAGCTTCACACTGTGTGCAGTCCCTCTGCTTGTGCAGCCTCGCACTTCACCTGGGATCCGCTTGCTCTTGCCTCCAAGCAAAGCAGGGGCACGCGTGTGGCCCCAGCTCCCTCCCGCTCAAGCACAAACCAGGGGCAGGAGGAAGAACACATCGATGCCATCTTCCACATCTCCAAATTAAAACAGCAGTGCTCAAAGCCACCCTGCAGAACAGCAGCAAACAAAAGCCTAAGAAAACAAGGGAACAGACTGAAAGTCAGAGGGAGAGCTCAAAGAAGAAAAATCAGAAGTGCAGGGCAGACAGACATTCACATTTTCACTTATACAAAGGACAAAACATTGTCTGGGCCAGAAAGCAGGACCTTCTCAACTGAAAGCACTGAAAAAAGATCACCTAAAACATGCTAGTTAAGACCTTGATTATTCAAGTTACTTCCCACCCATGAGATTTGTATCCACTGAGCTCCTTGGCTAAGTGCTGCTTGTTATGAATTAGGCCCCAATTAGGGAGACATTGCATTGGCATCTATTTTCTCAATCGTGTCCCAGTAGAGGCTCATCCACACCCTGGAGAGGAACAAGACACCGTTCTAGTGGGGTTCTTACACCCCATTTCATGCCTTTGATGGTGGCAGCCCCTCAAACCCCTCACTGGAAGCTGCCTGCCCTCTGCTCCCAGGAGACACATTGCAGAGCCATGGGGTGGGCGAGGAGCTCAGCGGGGTGCCCCCAGCTCCTGCTCTGCCCTGCCGGGGCCATTTATATATATATATAAATATATATATTTATCAGTGTGTTATGAAGACTTTAAATAAAAGTTAACTGAGGTCAACACCTCTGTCTTTAAAATGCCCAGTAAGCAAAAATGTTTTCTGACCATGATTCAGTAACTTGCAAGGGAAAAAGTCTGTGAAACTTTTTAGGATGTTAACCTCAGAGCAAAGGTTTTGCTCTGAAGTTTTAATTCAGAGCAAAACAATTCAGAAGAATATATATTTTTTAAGGTTTATAAGAAAAGGGAAATAGAAATTGCGTCATTTATTAAAGAGATGCTATCACACTGAAGACGAGACAGTTTAGAAGGGTTAGCAAATGATAGTCCACATTTTCTGTCTACTCTTAATTGCCAGGGTTATGTACCTTTGGTAATTTTGCCAATGGCCAAGATGAAGCCATTACAACTCTGTTAAAACATGAGTCAGAAAATACAGATCTTTGCAGACCAACACTTTTGCAGTCTTTATATGCAACAAATCACTTTCCAAGATTAGAGTCTGTGACGGGTGTTTTAGAAGAGGGGCTAAAAGTTTTTCTCACCCATTTCTTTACAAAAACATTGCTAGATCTGTTGAAATGCAGTCAGGTAACTCGGTTTTAGAGCCAGACACCATGACCCGGAATTTGGGATTCTTGTTACTGCCTTGGGCACAGCTGCTGAGGGTCTGTTGCTGATTAAAGACCTGATTTACTTCAGTGGATCCTTCTGAATCCTCGCTGCCTGCCCAGTGCCATACACACTGCGGGGTGGAAAGAAAATGGGAACCGAGAATTTGCTTTAAATAAAACTCTGATGTGTAAGAGAGGCTTGTTTTGAAGCAAGTAAAACAGTGCATTCATATTAACAGCAATCACTCCGATACTGTCACAAATACAGTACAAGAGTGGAGCAGAATCAATACTTTTCGTGATTGTATGTTGAAAATAGTGAATATCTGTTTTGCCATCATTGAGTCTTCAATAATTAATTCCGAATCTATAGTAGGTGTTGCACAGCACATCTAAACATGAAGGGAAAGGCAAACAGCAGCAGTTTGATAGAATTTACGAGTAACTAGGCCTCACCAGAGCGATCTGTTTGGAGTTCACCCCGTGATGTGATCTGGGCAGGCTCCATCACAGAACTTAGTTTAAACTTTCTCTCAGAATAGCATCAGGAGGTAAAGACAGCATCCTGGTTTACAGGTGTGAAAGAGAAGACAATTCAGCGGCAGCATGAATAAATGATGACAGAAACTGAGATTATTAATTGTGCTTCCTTATTTGAAAGGACTTGCCTCCTGCGCAGCGCCTGATTTGTGACTATAAATGTGTTACAATCTTTGGGGCCATTTACAAAATAATAAACGCTTTAAGATTGCCCTTCACTTTATGTAATTTTAATATTCTAACTTCATTAATTATCTAAACAGACAACATCTCGGGAGCAAATAAACTACTGACACAATCCCGTAGCTATTTTGCCAGCAGGATCTCCTTTGAAGTCAGCGGCAGCTGTAAACGGATGTGGATGACAGGGCCGAGTTTCACCATGACTTTTTGGAGAAGAGAAGCAAAAAGAGCAGCCCAAAATCCAGATTTCACACGCGATAGCCACAGGGCAAGACAGCACGAGGCCTTTCACTCCCACCACAGGGCAGCTGGCCGGGGCTGTTGGGCCTCCAGTGGTGCGCGGCCTGGACACGAGGCCCGCGGGGCGGCCTGCACTGCCCCATATGCCTCAGGCCTGCAGTATCAGCGCAGCTCACCCTGTGGAGCCTCAAGCCATAGGGGAATGTAACCCACGTCCTGATCTGCAGGGGAATGTAACCCATGTCCTGATCTGCAGGGGAACGTAACCTCAGCCCGTCCACAATGGGCACGATGGCAGCAAGACCCATGTCTGCCCACAGGCCTGCGCAGTCTCCCCCTCGCGCACTGGCTTCGCCTTCCGTTCCTGTTTTAATATGGGCAAGTCAGCCCTCAATGTTTTCCACCTTATTTTGAATTTTATCCAGCGATATGCATATAAATGCTTGTATTAAAAGGAATTCATTAATAACTCATATTTAGTTTCCTCAGTGCAAAAGGAGCAAAAATAGTAAATCAGCTAGAAAGAGTAGAGTTCAAAATTACCATCTACAGCCCAATCAGCAGTAGGCCCGCTAATACTCCCTTTAGAGCTCATCAGCTGAGACAACAGATTTCAAAGTATGAATTCTGGCATTGCACAACCCCAGGGCTATTCATTACATTATACAGTTTCCCGTCTGTTTTATGAAAGGTAGAGATGTATATTACAGTAGTTCGCAGGCTATCATTTTCATTAATAATCTGATCCATGTCTTTAGATTATTTTAGTAATTACTTCACATAAAAAGACTACTGAGTATGATTACAAATATGTCTTTGTTTTGATTGTCTGCTTTTGTGGTGAATACCAGATGTCTGAAGTTCTTGACTTTGTTTAACAATATAAATAATGTTCACTGAGGTTTCCAAACGCCTCGCTCTGACCCCAGGAGTATACGACTTAATAACACAACACTCTAATAAACTAGTCTGCAAACTGTTCAAAGTTCAGAAATTAAACCTTATTTGCATACAAAAAAATACATCAAAAAGAACATTAAGGGCCAAACTCTTTTCTTTTGAAGATCCGCAGGCGCAGCTCGCACGCCACCGCGGGTCTCCGGGTGGTGGCTCCGCGCTGTGCCCCCACCTGGGGCCAGGCTCCCCCCGGGCTGCCCCCACGCGTGCCCTGGCTGCCCACGCTCCCATCCCTCCTCATCTGCCATTCGTTTCATGCTCCCCACCACCACCACGGCTGGTTCTGAGGTGTTCTGTTCTGTTCCACCGAGGGGGAAAGCGCAAGGTGTAACCTTGTGCCGGGCGCTGTCAGCTCCACGGGGAGATGGGCTCAGATAGTGATGGGCCCTTTGGAAAGGGAACCTGACGTAGAAAACCAACCAAAAAATGGTCCAGGCTCCTCATTTATGAATGGATGTCTCTCAGCAACAGAGAGAATGTTTTGTCAGAAAACTCTCCTGCTTCCTCAGCAGCACAACCTCTGTCTTTCCTGGATTTATTTTTTTTTTCCCCTGCAATTTGATGCTGGTTTCCTCAGCCAAGGGCAGCCCAGTGACTGCAGGTGGTGAAGAGGAGTGTGTGCCTGTCCCGCTGGGAAGCAGGGTCATGGAGCATTTTTCCAGCAACCTGTGTGTGCTCAGCCAGATGGGCTGGGAGCAGCACCACAGCCTTCTGCACAACCCTAAGGTGTCTCTGCCCAGGTCACCTTCATTGCCCAGCACTGAGAAGGAACCAGTGTAGAAAACGTACGTTGTGTACATCTCCGGCTGGTCAGGATCACAAGTACAAGTACCTGGGCTAAGGACTAAATTCCTTGCAACCTATAAAACCTATCAACCTGTTAGAAACTGCCAAACCAAGAAAGAAAAGCACCGTGAGGTTTTCTTTAGCTTCACGAATTCCCTTGAAACTGAGAAAATAATTGGAGCTGAAGCCCAACGCTCCTTCCCCTACCTCAGAGGGATGCCTGTGTGCGAGGGGACGATACCCACTGATCCCACTGACTGGGGCAGCTGGGCACAGGCAAGGGCTTCACAAGTGCCAAGAATATTCGGGCATCAGTTCTTGGGTACCCCTGCAATGAAAAATGCTATCTACAGGAAAAAAAACACTGCTCTGCCCTTGCTGTGGTGCAGTCACCTCTCCTGATGCAGTGAAGTGTAAAACACATGCAACAAAAAAGGAATAAAAAAGCAGAGCAATGTATTTTTATGTAAAAATATGAATAAAAGTATGTTCTCAAAATACAAGAGCAGATATTGTGTAGTTTGTTTGTCAATGAGATATCACTGAATTTGTTAAAAAGAGAATTTTGGTTCCACTATGTTGCCAAAGGGGACAGAGCTTTATTTAGGAAACTTAAAATGCACAAATGATTTTTTTTTTTTAATTTGGTTTGCAATTAAACCACCGTTTCTCACTTTTTGATTTCAATCATGATTAAAAGCGTTACTTGACTCACTGATTTAAATCAATCCACACCATCTCTCTCAGATCATCTCAAGCAGTTAAATAAGAAAAGAGAATACCATCAATAACCCATCTGTGTCACAGATGAGAAAACCTTCCCCTCGGGATTGCTTTTACCTATTTTCCACGTTGTGATCCCTAGATTTTCAGGGAGTGGCACAAGCCCATAGGAAACCACAAAAACACAAGGGTGCGTAGCTGCAAGCGCTGTGCAGGAAAAATTGGCAAGGGCCCACGCAGCCAGGGTGCACCAAGGACCGCCAGTTTACACTCCTTAAATAGGTCCTAGCACATCCTTCAGTAGCACAGGCACAAATTATGTGTTCCACAAACAATTACTGTGGATAGTTCCCCCTTCATTTGGAGGGATCTCCACAGAAACAAGGGACAGGCACGGGGCTGACGCTCCCAAGGTTGACACAAAACCTTGGGCTCGGGGATCCCCCAAACCACCCAAAGCCCACTCACCCAGCCTGCAAGAAGCACGAGCGGCTGCACTCGACAGCCCAGCCACGCCTGCAAGGGCAGCCTGGAGAGCTGGCACTTCTGTTGTGCTTTAAGGGGGTGACAAAAATTGCATCCGAGGGAGGAGGCAGCAGAGCCAGCAGCGGGGAGCGGCGCGGGGCTGCTCGCGGTGCCTGGGCATGTTCCCGCTCAGCTGCAGTTCCCAAGTTGTCTAATTGCCCTTGATGCATCTGCTCTCCCCCAGGAATGCCATCCAGACCTAGCAGCTCCAGATGTCTGCATATTATGCAGGAAGCTGGTAAACAAATTCCTCCTATTTTTCCTGCTGGTAATTAGAAACGTAAGAACACATTGTTTAACAGGCAAAGAAGCCACCAAAGATGTTTCATATGCATTTATAGCTGCTTAGCGTCTCTGAAATAGGTGATAAACGCTGAATATTGTAAGTCTTCTAGATTACTCCTTGTTGCTACAAGATCAGGCTTTGCAAAAAGGTGCTTTGTTCAGAAAAAAGAAAGAAAGAAAAGGATAGGGAAAAAGTATGAGTTGAAATGCCAGTTAAAGTTGGGATAAACTTCTGATCAAACTTCCAGCGTGACACCAAGGTAACGGAGCCACCTCACCTAGACCAGCCGTCTCAAACAGTTCCAGCTTTTCCCCCCGTTTTAGCTTCAGAGTAGGTCACTGCTCACTCCCTGCTCCTTCCCTCCCCATTAATTTCCTTCCATGCTTGAGCAATCCTGCCCTAACAGGAGGGATGGCTTAGGTGGCTTCAGGAGTCTTTTCCAGCATTAATTATTATGATTTTAGAGCCCCACTGGGTGAAGACTGGGGAAAGGAGAATTTGTTCCGAAGGTTGTGAGGAAAATGAGAAAATTCAGCCCTGAGGCTGCACCCAGCCCCTGCTGAAGGGCAATGCCGTGCTGGGAAGCACACGGGGTGGCTTCGTGTGCCAAGGGGGGTGAAGCCAGCCCAGCCCACAGGCAGGCACGGTGCTCACAGGCAACGCAAACCACAGCTCCACGAACCTAAAGCTTACAGGTTGAGGAAGTTCAGGAGCAGCCAAATCAACATTCAGAATCGCAGCCCCTGGTTTGGCGCTGGCTGCAGAGGAGACCTTCCAGGGGTACCCCAGCACTGCGATGCGCTGGGAGAGGGGCGCTTGTCCCTGCTGCAGAGCAAGGAGGGACTGATCCGAGGTTGCTCTGCAGTACTGAGGAAAAACCTCTGGCATTTACATACACCAACAGCTGTCCAAAAACTGATTTACAATCTTCTCAGGCCATTTTTTCACATTACGGACACAAGAGATGCAGTTCCCTTGAGTTTAGGGGGGAAACTGAAGTGAGGCCGAGGCTGTGCTGCCTTGGGCAGCCAGGAGGCCTCTCGGAGCCTTCCCCCCGCACAGCCACCACCATGGGGCCCCTTGCTCCTGCCCTGCCCAGTCCCACCATGGAGCATTAACCATCACCAGTGCCGCCGTGGCTCAGGCAGCGGGCACCACATGGCTCTGGTACGAGCAACCCTCGCTTTGAGAAGCTTCATGCCCCGGGAGCCACCGTGGGCTCAGCTCGGCTGCTGAGCAACGCATTTTGCAAAGTGTTATTTCACACAATATATATTAAAAGGACACCACACTGCCGAGGAGCTCTTTAGCCCAGAGATCACTCAGGGCATTATTGACTGCCTCCCGCCTGTCTGCAGGGCACAGCACACCCAGTGCCCATGGCAGGGTGTGGGGAGGCCGGCCTGCTGCCAGGCCTCCTCCGGCCAAGGCCGAGGGCAGCAGGCCGCTGTCCCCCACCAAGGCCCGAGGGGAAGGCGAGCACGAAGTTACCACACAGAGCGACATCTACATCACGCAGGGCTGATCTCACGGCAGGGCATAATGCCGGCTCTGCACAGGATATTTAAAGATCCATTTCGAATTCATTATTCTTAAGCAGAAATAAACTGCCAACATGCAAAATAAGTGTGTACATTTGCTATTTTCATCGTCTCTTCTGCCGCGCTTCATCTGGCTCAGGTGTGCGCCGCGGCTGTACCTGTCAGAGGACTAAGATCACTCCTGCTTCTTACTGCGATGAAAGAATTAAATACAAAATCTTCTGTAGGAAGCAATTGTGAAGTGTGGAAGTTTCTAGTCAGGCAAATAAATTGGATTTAAGTATATTACAGTCATAATCTTTTTCTGCCTCTCTCCAGACAGCCTTTGTACATGGAGAAATGAGAATGTATTCTCAGACAAATCTTGACCTGAGGGAGAAGGCTGCGGGAATCTGGATTTTCAATAACATAAGACAATAAAGCTCAGACTTCTAACCTGCCGCAATATGGTAAAAGTATAAAGAGCTTAGCAACTAATAAAAGAAAAGGGTCTTCCAACTCATATTTGAAGATCTAGACCCCCAAAAGGACACTTCATAAAGATCATAATGGGTTAGTCAGTATCTAACAGATACCATGTACCTTGTTGACCAATTGTCTGACAGTTGTCTTCTGCAGGCCTGGATATTAATAAGCCTTGTGTTGATTTCCTTTGGGTATTTTGTCTTCGTAATTGTACATCTACTTGTTGTGACACTGCAGCTTGCTATATATTTATTTAATGCGATTCCTATAGAAAAAAAATGTATGTATGCTATTGTTTTCCTTAGATGATATGCATGCACTGCAAATTTCATCTCCCTCTAAGGTATAGTGAATCAAAGCCCTTACAGGGTACGGGAGAGCACGCGGTCTTGGGGCGAAGAGGAAATCCAGATGTGTTTCCCCCTTAGGTGTGAATATGTCTTACTCCTTGCATTACATGGGGAATATAAAGGGATTCAATTATCACTGCATTTTTGTTTCTAATAATAACAAAGACTAGTTCTGGAAGGTATTCCAGTTAAATAATATTTTGACAGATAATGCTAGTGCAAAGTAGCTGTCAGTCACACAGCAAGATGAAGGGGAAGCAGATGCATAAGAAAGATCAGAGTAGCTTATGTAGTGAAAATGAAGCCCGTTAAAAACTCCTCTCACCAACAAAACAAAGACTGTCTGCGGCTTGATCCCGCTCTCACCGTTTTCTGTACGTACAGCTACAGAACAAAATGCAAATATTTAGAGACTGCACAGTATATATACACTGCAGTTTTCCATAGATTTACAAATCTAGGCATGTTTTAGAGCGTGCTGTGTTTCACAGCTCCCTCAGTCATGCCAACCGTGGCCCAGCAGCCAGAGGGCATCAGGACAGAGCGGGGCATGGCCTCTGTGAGCCTCCTTGAGGGTTCCTGCAGTCCTGGGGCCAGGCAGCCCTTCTCACGAGGCACCCGCTGGGTTTTCGGTCATGGCCAGGACACCCCCATCGGATCCAAGTCAGTCCCAAGCAGGCCTGGAAATATCAAACTGACCTGCATCTCATCACCTTTGTTCTCCCACTGAATCCACACTCAGCGTGCTGTTAGTTGGCCTATTTCTTGGACTGCTCAGGCCAGTTCATGCCCTTATCTTCAGCTAACTGTCAACATGCTTCATTTCATTTACCTCATGCATCGTAACCCTGTGAAAAGGAGTGTCTTTTTTTCACCTGCAAGAAATCCCACGCAGGTGCTTTAACATACCATGACCCTTTCCTCCAGGACCTTGTGGTACCCGAGCCCTGCCAGCACCAATCCCTGCCTGAAGCCCCGGCCGCTTCTCCTTCCCCCAGCAGCAGCATCGCCAGCCTGGAGGCACAGCGATAAATTATAAATCACACAGCGATCTACCACAGCACCAGTGAGGCAAGGCCTGCAGGTAACAGACCTCCTCAGAGGCTGCTCGGTGCCGGGCCCTGGCACCTCACCAGGACGAGGAGATAAACCGTGGGGAATTGGAGGAACAACAGATGCGTTTAGAGGTATTTGCTCAGGGGGAAGGCTCAATTACAGCTCATGACAGCATTTAAGAACAAGTCTCCAAAGTTTGTTCTGATGCAAATTTGGCAATGCTGATCAATAACTTCCCATTCAGTTTTTAAAGGATTGATTTTCTTTTTGGCAGTGCTGAATCCTTCCTGGAAACTGAGCACAGAGCTTAAATTTGGGATTATGAACAAAAATGCATACAGATTGGATCAGAAGAGGCTGCTGTGCCTGAGGGCCTGGGGTCAGATGTCCCAAATCCCCACTCCTTCACCCCAAAGAGCCTCTCTGCACCCAGCGGTGGGAGATGTCAGCACAAGGAGCCGCTTGACATCCAAGAGAGGTCTTAAATCATTCCTCCGGAGCAGCATACCTTCACCCAAAGTCTTCTGAACTAGAATTTTGAGTTTTGGGGTGAAATTCCACTTGGGAAGGAAAACTAGGAAATAGTCAAGTGTCCCAGAAGGAAGAAACAAAGCAAAAATGGGCACAGATATTAATATTTATGGGAGAAAAACAGCCCAGGAGATTGCGGGAGGAGGTCATTATTGGGGGGTGTGCTTCTGGGAGAGCGCTGTGAACGATGGCATAAGGCCAAGGAGTAATCCGGCCAGGCAGCCCTAATGGTAACTGCTTCAAGACATTGTAGGAGACAAGCGGAGACTGCTTTTTTAATGCATTATTAGTATACAGTGCACTATAGCTCATACCATCGTCACTGCTTAAATAGGTCCAGTAAAGCTTCATTTTTAAGGCAACTGATGTTAGGAAGCTCTCCCTTCCAGTGGCAGAAGCAAGAAGATGCACAGCCCCAACAACACTTCTACAGCACGTGGCACTTGTCACCAAACACTAGTTTGTTTTTCTTTATTTTAATCCTCATTCAGACTTATAAGATACAATAAATATAGCTGAAGATAACAAGCATCTAATTTTATCCTCCGTTTTGATGGCAGACATTAGCTTACAAAGCCATAACCGAGAGCTCCAGCTAAACCTGGAGAGGAAATATTAAAATTTCATTTACTACAGTGCAATGTATTTTAGTAAATTTGCAGTGCCTTTATGAAAATATTTGGTTTCATTGCCCACTTTACCTGAGGTTCTTTAAAGTTATATAAATAGATTTCTGAGCAAGTAATAGATAGGGTTTGCTTTTCTCCCCTCAGACTGATTAAAGTAGTCCCAAATCCAGCTAGTACTAACGCTGCGGCCATCTCGGTGCTGCACAAGAACTCAGACGCTCAAGAACTTCCAGCTGCAAGGGAACAGCCACGTCGGTGACATCTACTGTAGAAAAGCCATACAAAACGCAGCGTGCCAAGAGCCACCGCCACCACGGGAAGCCAGGCCGGGCACACGCGGGCTTCTGAGCGCAAACCTTAAGGTCACAAATGAAAGCAAACAAAATTCTGCACAACACAATAGCCCCACCTGTGGCATCCAGTAATCACGCCACATCTGACTGAGCCAGAGAGAGCTAGGAGAAGGCACTGGATGCTGAGGACCTCCAGCTCAGCAGCAGCTCCATCCCATGCCTTGTGGGCGCAGCCCAGCGGGGCACAGGCGTGGGTGCCCCGTGGGGGCTCTGTTTCTGGCAGCACTTTTCGGTAGGAGCTCCTGCGTCTGCTGATCCCTCGCCTTGTTTCACTGACACGGGTATTTCCAAGCTGATACTTAACTTTTATGGTCAAACCCAATATTTGCTGGTTCTCTGATTATATGCAGCCGGAAGAGGAGGCAGCGATGGGAACTGAGCAGTCTCGTACCCTTGTCCTTCTGTATTTAATGACTGAAGGTGCAGCTGGTAGCCCCGTGCAGAGGTTTGTGGCCCAGCAGCTAATAACACACGGGCGCTTGCTGGAGGAGACCGAGTAAAACGGCCTAATGTGATCTTGCCATGTGGTAATTTTCCAGATAAATGGACAGTTGCTTCAACAGTTCCACTGTTGAAGGTCAATGATCCATATAATACAGGCAATTACAGAAGTATTTCCATTGCAGACTCGGTGACAAATTTTTAGTGCAAGACAACAAATAAACTGTAGCAAAAGCACAGGGATGGGGATAGGGGCTGCCAGGTCCTGCGCCTGGCTCCTGCCTGCCTGCCTCTCCCTTCCCCATGCCCACCAAATGAGGTGCCCACGCTCATCGTGCTGCTACTACATCAGCCCACTTCGGCCCATCTTAATCCTCTTAATATCGAGCCTAGATCACCAACTCATTGCTTTCACGTATTTTGCTGGTTTCCTGTGTCCTAATTCAAAGTCAAGCACTCGGTTACCTTACACAGCTTCTCTGGTGCTGAAGAGGAAAGAAACCAAGTACGGGAGAACTCCTTTGCAATTCGAGGACTCGCGAGTCCCGGCGGGTAGACACCCATAACCATTTCTAATTGCATTTCAAAGGCAAGGCAAAAAGCATTCTCAGGGAGTCCATACAGCTGGTACTCACAGACCCTATGCGTAGAGACAGCTTAAATCACAGCTTACATGCTAACACTTCGTTCATTGGAAAGAAGATCCCAAGCAATACGCGGATTGAAATAAATGATTGTTTTGTGTAATGAAGTGTGCACGAGGAAATAACCACTTGTACCACAGCACAGGCTCTTTCAGCATTATTGCATCTTCCTAAGGCAGATCCTTGCCGCGCGGTATTACAGCCTGCCACCAGAAATCAATACCAAAGCCTCTGAAAATATTTAAGAACACGGCCAAAGCCGCTCCCAGCAACACTAACATTTTCAACCCCGAGCTTGTAAAAGGCAAAGCAGTTCTTGCAGTTTCAGCGCTTGCTTATAAAACATCCACATGCAACAACGAGATGTAAAATATACAGGTGCCCTTAGCCATCCAAGCACTGCAGAAGTTTAACGATAAACACATAAGACCCTGAAAGACTTTTGTGATTTCTGATGGGAATACATTAAACCTGTACTAGTGCTTCCCCTGTGAATTGTACTTCTGTTTCAGTTTCAGTTTACTGCGGCTTTTACCCATCATGTAAGAGACAGACTGCCATTTCATTCCACCAAAATGAACGGGAAACATCAGTACAGAGCAGCCTTAATGGTGGAGGAATTCACCAGGGACGAACTTTTGAGTAGTTCAAGAACCTATTTCAAAATTTAAGCAGATTTTGCTAAAAAGGAAAGAGGGAAGAGAGACTTGAAACGCTAGGGTTTAACCTTCATGTATGAAGTGAAATAAAATGCATCCGCTGCTACCTTGGGCAGAAGCCTTTCCTCCGCTCCCACGAGCGGGACCGCGAGCCACCCACCAGTCATGGCTGTTCTCAGAAGCCAAGGCTTTTAGATACAAACGCTTCGGTAAATAAGCAGTTTTGTGTGAGATCAGTGGAGGGGTGATTGTGCTATATCACGAGGGCGGTGGTTCATATTTGGAATATTTATCAATTATATACAACAGTCACGTAGCAGCCAGATGTGTCAGACGCCTGCTGGTGCCGCACGTACAGCAAAACCTCTCGTTTCCCACGGACGGTGACGGGATGGCCACAGGGCAGCTCCGCACAGCAGGACCCGGCATCAGCCCTGCCTCTGCTCCGTCTGCCCACAGGGACCCAGACCTGCGAGCGGCAGGAGAGCGCTCAGTGCGCTGCCATCCCAGCTGAAGAGTTAGAGAAGTCTCTGCCTTCTGCAAAGTCCCCCGCTGCACCGAGCTCCTGAGGCGCTTCCGTAGCGTGTAGCTAACTATCTGATGTCTAGCCCCACAAAATAAAGGAAGTTAATTAGCCGGCAAGGTTCGTCCCAAAAAGTCTGTTTTAAATAGAATCGATGCATTTTTTAAATTATTATTTTTTTAAAAATGAAAAACATTGATCTGTCCTTGCTGTGCAGAACAACTCACCCCAAGAAAGTCCAGTGCATCTGCTCCAGAAGTTTTTGGAAGCCTCATCCCAGCTGATGATGCGGAAAGTATAAATTTATGGGCAGTTCAAATGCTAAGACTCCTGCTACGTATACAAAACAAGCTCCTTTCCCCCACCCTCCCCTGCTGCTGCTTTCTCTTGTAATAATTATGTAATTGCATGCTATTTCAGAAAACCGCATAAAAGTTGGCTCTATTATGATTAATTGTCCCCATGGCTTCTTGTAAAATTTTCAAAGTTCCAGCTGGTCACACAGGGCTTAGTTTACAAAAGTGTTGCACATTATTAGATTTTCTGATAAAGTGTGTTCTTTTGTGATTCAGAAAACCGCTTCTCCTCCAGACAACTGGCATCCTCTTTGTTATTCACCCAAGAGATACACGAGCCAAAATGGAGTGCACTCAGATGAAAAAAGGTATTCCCAATCAGACATGCAGATGAAGCATTACTTATGCAGTGCAAAGGAGAACATTACAAAAGTTGCAGTTCGAGCTCTCCCTGCAGCACAGGCAGGCTGAGGGGACACGTTCAGCTTGGCTGGTGCTGCCCTTCCCACCGGCCGCGGCAGCAAAGCTCAGGGCTGCAGCCACCCCACCCCAAAGGGATCCCAGGGCAGGTCCCAGCTGAACCCCGCTCGAGATATTTTGTCACACATCGTGTTTAGCTTCTGAGAAGTGCAGACGGAAGGAAGGCAGGACAGAAGGGATCCAGCATCACTGCACACCTTTCCAGATAAGTGCTCTGACTTCTGCTTTCCTCCACATACCCTGGTCTTCACACCACCACCCCCCAATACTGCATAGGGCCGAGAAGAAACCCAGAAAGGTTCCCCAAGAAACAGCACAACCGGAGACCTTTTCTGCCTGTACCACGTTATGGTATCCCTGGGAAGAAGCAGGTGTTGTGGTGGTTAATACAACATCTGAGAGAAGAAGCAATAGCAAGGAAGACGGGACCAGCAGGAACACCACGGCACTGTGGTCGCTCCGCTCTGCCAAACGTAGGGCCAGGCAGACAAATATATTGAAATTCAGAGTGCAAAATGGGAACTTCACTGCAAGCAAGGAGGCCTGGAACACTGAAAAGCATATTTTGGGAAAAGCAGATTGTTCTGTTGGTCTGCCAATACCATAACTCTGAGGATTGCTCTGTCACCACCACGTGCAGGGGGGGCAGCAGACACCTATGGAGCCACAGGCAGACCTGCCGACAGCGACCTCCAAGCTGTGAAACTGAAAGCAGTTATTCCACAATATCGGAGTTACTGGGTGATAAAAATGGCAGTAAATGTTAAGTTATACAGGAAGCAGGGAAAAGACAGTCCTAGCTTTATATTATTACCAAGGTTTCTGAGCTATTACCATTTACAAAAGAATCATTGTAATTCTATGAAGAATTCGGCTCAGCGCTCAATCGCAAATGGAGTATTAAGGATTACAAGGAAAGAAATTGAAATGAAAACAGAAAACATCACGATCGTGTAGATGCAGTGTGTGCCTGCCCATTGAACACCACCTGCAACGCCAGTTCCCTCCAGCCTCAAAGTCAATATAATAAAGCCAGGAAAAAAGTACAAAATAGTTAAATAAAATAAAAACAGAAGCTTCCTTGGTTAGAGCAACTCAGTAAATTCAGGGGGTATTTCTTCAGGGTGAATAGCACGTCAGACATGAATTGAGGGGAGGATGATCCATTTGGGGCAAGTGCCCTCAGAAACTCCCCAGCTATCCCTGCAATCCCCTCGGGTCTTGTACAAGAACTAAATACTCATCCGCAGCAATGGAAAGCTTTAATGATAAAGCGTCCGTGAGCCACCATTTCTATCTGGAAGGAGAAATCCCTGTCAAAGGCACAAACATTTCCTGGTGGCTAAACTTAAGAGAACCACCATTGTTCCTGGGGATGCTAATAAGTAATCCAAGTCCCCTCATCTCCTGCTGCCCCCTCTCCCCCTCACTTTGTACTACGCAAAACACAAATATCATCATCTATATGGCATCCTTCTTGAAAGACATGCATTTCAAATAGTATAAAGAGGTATTGTCATAATGAGGTTAATGACAATAGGGTTTCCAATATCAAAGAGCCAACATGCAGCTGCTTTATAGTATGAAGCGATACAGCACAGAGCTCCGTAATGAGAGTAGAGTTTTTGGGTTACGCATTTTAATGAGTTTGTAATAAGCAAACTACTATGGAAGCAGTAATTTGCATTTCACAGCACTACTTAGATAGAATACTTTGTTAACACTCACTACATTGAAGCAGGAAAATTAGTCCAACTTCATAAGGATTTAGAGTCTGAACATGCACAGGCCATTGTGCAGAAGATTACATGCTCTTAGAGCTGAAAGAGAAGTTACTTTGTGGGGAGAGAGAAGAGCAGAGAGGAGGGCAGTACCTGCGCCTTCTCACCTGTAGAATAACATAGCAAAAAGCACTCCACATCATCCGAGCTCCCTCACCCGGGCCGTGAGGAGACAGAGGTGTCTCAGGTACGTGGTGTGTGTAGCACCGTGCCCACCATGCTCCACAGAGCACCGTGCTGCGCTCATTACAATCCATTCGATAAATAGATGTACCTTAAGAACAACGCATTCATCTATTAATGTTCCTTATGGGAGACATAATCAGCTTCATTAGAAGTCATTATTATGGTAAAACCCTGAAAAAAAAAAAAATCACGTAGAAGCAGGCAGCACGATCAATTAAAAACCTGGCCTTTGTGACTAATATTGACAAACGCTCACAGGGGCACGAGGCGCAGCATGGCCGCGCAGCAGCGGCCCCGGGACGGGCTGAGCACACCGTGCTTGGAACAGGCACTGAGAGCAGGGGCACAACCACGGGGAGACCTCCCAGAAAAAGCCATCAGAGAGCCAAGCCAACCAAGCCTTCGCTGGTTTCCTTGTTGTCCACCTTCTGCGGGTCCTCTCCAGGCAGTACTCCAGCTCAGGCCTCATCTGCCTGACAGGCAGGAGCAGCAATGGGGAATCCCCCTCGTAAGCTCACCCCAAGACAAGGCACAGCTCCAGAAGGGCTGACAGCCCCTTGCAGGGCCCAAGATGCCTTCAGGTTGGTCATTTTGTGACTCACAGCAGGCAGCACTCCATGCCAAACATGAGGCCAGGCCTGGTGGCACCACTGCCTTCCTAAGTGAGCTTCCTCACCCGCAGGGCCCAGGAAACTGCAGCTTGTGCTTGGCGAGATGTCGTTTCTAATCCATAACAAACAAGGGCTTGATCTTCTTAAACAGTTTGAGCCTGCTCTGCCACACACATTCACAGCTCAACAGCTGACTCGGCTTTGGGCACGTAACTGCCACCATAAAACAAGAACCGGGCTCAGGCAGGACTTGGGGTTGCTGGTAGCCACTAAAAGCTTTTCCCATCCCATCCATCAGCGGGAAAGCTGAAAGCTGTTATTCATCAGGACTAACACATCAGTTGTTAAGTCAATAGCATTGATTTGGGGGGACCAGGGCTGCGCTCAGCAGACAGCTGCTCAGTAAGTGCCGGGCAATGGGAGTGCTCCAGGAGCCACAGCTCCCAGAGGAGCACTGGGCAAAGCCACAGGGGGCAGGGAGAAGGTACCGAGACCCTGCTTGTTTTTAAGCATGCCACAACTTTCACTTGAATTATCCCACAGACTAGTACCTAGGAAGAAGCACGGGAAGCAGAGACCTCCTCCAGGTCCAGAAGTTTAACCAACACCTGCAGCTGGAAGA
Organism: Heteronetta atricapilla; assembly: GCA_011075105.1. Taxonomy (NCBI): domain Eukaryota; kingdom Metazoa; phylum Chordata; class Aves; order Anseriformes; family Anatidae; genus Heteronetta; species Heteronetta atricapilla. The sequence continues at coordinate 35,287,330 of CM021736.1, read as the reverse complement.
AAGGACTACTCAAGTGCCTGTCCTTATAACGGCTATTACTTCATAACGTATTACTTAAGCAGCACAGGAAAACAAAGCACACAGTAACAGGTTCACAAGCATGGGACAAGGCCACCACACACCCAGGGCCCTACTCACCCCTGCTGCCAGCAGCAGTTCTCGTGGTGCAGCACACAGCTCCCCTTGCCATTAAGCCTTCAGGGTCGTTAGCGCCATGATCAAATAAAGAGATACAGTAATTTAGAGCAGCAAGCAGTAATCTCCTCTAAATAAAGAATTATTGCTTCCTCCTTTAGCAAGGCCTCAGACACGCTGGGCTCCTCCCTGCAGCACCAGGAGTCCTCGCTTGAGACCAAGCAGAAACAGGTGACGAGCATCAGGGGCGTGCAGGAGCCTCCCCAGCAGCTGGCACCTGGGCACTTCTCACAGGTGCTCAGAGCAGAGCACAGGGCAGTAAAACAAGGCCTTAAAACTTCAGGGGTAAATAAATAAACAAATAAACAAATAAAACAGGGTACAGCCACCCTGCTGCCTGCATGGATCTTTGCTCTTGCAAAACATCCAGCAAGTCCAAATGCAATTGCACTTGTGGAACGGTGTGGGGAAGGCAGATGTTCCCAACGCACTAGACAAAAAATAGTTTAAAAAGTCAGAAGAGGAAAGGGCCTGCTACTCTACACACCAGCCAACCACCAGCAGCAAGTTGGAAACATAACATAACCTTTACAGCTTTGTTTCCAGCCTGCTATGTTGGGATATTATCTGTTGCTGCAGCATTTGGTAGGTGGGCCGGTGGTGAATGAAAGGCAAACGTGCTCGGGAGATCTGAAGGAGCGCTCGGTGAGCCCCCGGGGCCCGAAATAGCCAGGGGAACAACTGCGGCCTGCGCTGTCAGCCAGCGGGGAGAAGCTGGCTGCAGTGTGGCATTTCTCCTGGTCAGCTACCACAGCCATGACCCTCGCGTTTATGATGCCCATGCAGCATTTAGGCTGCTCGGAGTTCGGGGAGGACAGAAGCAGGGCACAAGCTTGCTGGTGCAAGCCCCGCAGGCAGTGCAGGCACTGACGCTGCAGCAGCCCCAGCCCCACTGCTGACCCACAGCCAGCGGCTCCACAAAGTTCACAGCGTTTCTCTGGAGTTTTAGAGCTAAGGCCCCACGAACCACCTTACAAAAAATAACCAGTAGATGGCAGGCCTGCAAAGCCTGATAAGATCACGCAAGTTCATTTTCTTTTAGTGAGAGGCAGAATGATATTTTAAAGACAAATATTTTTATACTTTAACTACCCTAACAGGATCTATTAGTACATCTGTAGAGATATTTTAAAGAGTTATGGCTACAGGATTACAATTAGTGCACCAAGCCACCCAGATCAGGAAGATCCATTTGAGTCAAAGCGGTTTTTCAAAACGAAATAAAGCAGAGCATCTAATAAAGTGCAGATAGTTTCTCTACAACAATATTCAGATCATTTGAAGCATCAGCCAAGTCTGTTTAGGACTATTGCCATTAACATGTTTCTAAGATAGTAAAGACGTCAGAAGCACGAGTGTATACCAGTGCCTACTTCCAGCCTCCAAGAAAAATAAGCAGTATTTTCTTGGACAATAATGAAAGAAAGGAGTAGGGTAAGTCCCATTATCCTGCACAAATCAGTCATGCCCCACCATCAGTTGTGTCCCCTGTAGTATGGCTTCTACCATAATCTGTAACCCAAAACACTGTTTTGAAACACATCAGGAACTTTTAAATAGCAGTTCAGATGAGGAATAATCAGAGCCACTTGCTGTTGGCAGGGCAAACACAGCACCAGGCAGCTCCAGGCACCCGAGGGTGCAGACGGGGAGGGCCCCATCCCACTCCACACCAGCAACAGCCAGAAGGCACACACCAACACTTCTTGGGATTTTTCTCAATGCTTCACTACAGGGCTTCCTTCTGCGGGAAGCTTATCTCAGTATTTTACATACACCTGATTTTGAGACCTTATTTTGAATTTATAACACTTCTTCTAAGTCAACACAGTTGATTTATATATTAACTCTTTTTGTCTTGGCTTATGGATTTACTTTACTGCAATATTGCTAGTTCTGAGTCCACTCGCCTGTCATGCATCGCAGCTGGGGACCTGCAGGAGCAGCATGTTGCCGGAGCTGGGGGGGCTCCAGCAGCACCCCAAGCTGCTGCCCGAGGGGCTGGGAGCATCAGGGCACTGCCAGAGGAGACCCACGACGAGTGGCTTGGTTTCCTCACACTGCACTGAAGTCGTGTTTCTTGCATTTGGCCTCGTCACCATGAAATTACTGCCCTCAGGTAACATCCCTGCGGCATTCCAGCTGTAAGGAGCAGATACCGACCTGCCGTTGTGGATGCAGGATAGAACTAAACCCCCACACACCCTCCTGTCCCAAGGCAGAGGCCACCTCCAAGAGAGCCTCCCAACAAACCCTTCCCGGGCCTGCTGCTCACACCCGAGCCAAGGCCGCTCACGGACCAGGCCGCCCCTGCTCTGCTCTGTGCCACAGGGAAGTGAGAAGACCCCAAACCCTGCTCGGACCCAGCCTGCAGGAGCACCCCCTCAGTGCTGGGGGATTTCCAGGGGTGCTGCGTGCCCGGGACACGTGGCTGCGCTGATGCTCCAAGGCGGGGAGCTGTTCCTCCAGGCTGTGCCCTGAGCTGCGTTGCAGTCCCAGAGAGAAATGTGGAAAGGTGTGAAACCTCTGAAGCCACCACGTGCAGTCACTGACATTTTCAGACTGCATCATTGCTCCATACAGGCCGGGACCTCGCTGGGCCAAGCTAAGCCAGCAGGCTGCGGGCAGGGCTGTCAAGGAGCAGGAGATGCCATGTGGAAGAGCTACAGACACAACCAGAGGCCAAAGCCCCAGATTTGGCTCCACACATCAGCGACTGCTCTGCCTGGGCCCTGGGAGCTTTTCCCTGCTTTGTGCATGGATCCGGGCTCACTGAGCTGTGGATCCACCATCCGGGGCAGCCCGGAGCGTGAGGCCCAGGACCCAGAAGGGGAGGCATGATACATTTGTACAGAAAATGAGGAGCAAATTGCATCAGTAGGAGTGATTAGCCACCAGAAAACACTTACCAGGAGCTGTTGTGTATTCTCTATTACAACTTTTATCATTATTATTATTTTTTAACTAATATTATAAGTTGTGTCCACATCCAGGCAGGAATTCAGGAAGCCCCGTGGCCTGTATTATCCCGGGGACCGGGCCCGATGCCTTCAGCGACTCACACTGGATCGCTGAAGCACTCGCACAGCTCCCAGAATGTAAGCGTTAGAAGGTAGTGTGCTGTTATGTGTAACAAGTGATTATATGGCACTTAAACAGGAAATCAGATGCTTCTTATACTGCAGTATGTTCAGGAAAGAAACACCGTAATGGGCGAGGTGAGAGGTGGTTAATACCGTAATGTTTCCCTGTACGCTACTGGTGGAACCATTCTGGGATATTGCATACAATTCGTAGCATATACATACACGAAAATGTCTCTGAAATATATAACGCTTGCTGAAATGTTGCATGAGGGAGTAAAAGATCACTGTCTACTACTGTCTGAAAGATGATAAATACCAAGCAAGGAGGCGGCTTTTTTCAGATGATCAAACTTGACATAATTGTGAATAGCAGGATTAGCACAAGATTTAGTACTTAGATTTACAGATGCTGTGACCGTCTGAATACAAGAGCCTCTCAGCCTTCAAATGAAATAAATATATAATTAACGGGCCTTCCTGGCTGTTCAGGCCACTTTGAGACTACAGGCGTTCAAGGAGAAATACCCCAGGACAGTTCTTGCAAGTCCTGGTTTTTATCTCTTTCCTTTGAGTGCCCGAGCTTGGCAAAGAAAGTTTTAAGATACAAAAAAAAAAGAAAAAAAAAGGAGAAAAAAAGAAAAAGAAAAATTAACCTAACTGAGAAGTGTGTGCTCGGAACGGGCTCTCAGGGGAAGCATCGAAGCGCCTCGCCTGAACCTGGCGCTGGCGAGGGCTCTCAAAGTAATAAAACAAGACTTTTCCCGTCCCATTTCTATTATTCTTTCGCTAATTTGAATCTATCGAGTTAAATAAAATTAAAAACCAGCACGGAGGCACGTAAGGGCCTGGTGGTGCCTTCCAGGGAAGGATGCTGAGGCTGCCCCATGGACGCGATCTGCCCCCACGCCATGGTACACGGGGGGATTTTTTTTGTGCATTAAGAGTTCCAGATAAATCTCATTGCAGCGTTTTATGTTGCTGAACAGGGTCAGGTGAGGTTTACAGGTGTCAACTGCCATCTGTAGACTGTCTGAGAGTCCTGTAAAAGAGTGTAAAAGCACAGCAAAATTAGGAGATAAACCTATTGCTTAAAAATAAAATAAAGAAGCTAACAAAGCTTTTTCAGTGTGACTTGTTAATAGAGCGCTGGAGTGGGTAACTGCAGGCAGCAAAGACCTCCAGGCCCTGTTAATATTCAAGGTGAATTATCCTATTTATTTATTTATCCCCTAAATCCTTGCTTTCTAGGATTTGTGATGTCGTGGTGGCCGGCTTCAGTTCAGTGTTGATTCACTAGAGCAGGGCATAGGGGATTATTTTAGAAAGCATGTATCCTATTTCATGTCTAAATTTCACTATTACAGTAAAATAAATGCAATAAATAATAAATAAGCTCTTAAGTATCTCTTCTATGATCTCAATTAATAAAAGGACAGTTAAACATTTGTGTCTTATAAAAACTGAGCATCTGATTATGAAGTAAATTCAATCAGCAAAACACAGCTTTTGCTGGTAATTTAATAGAGATAAACAGAATGCGGATAAAATTCCGCCCAAAGCAAAGCAGACACATAAAAACACACACACAAAAATATTATTTAGTGGGTTCAAAATGTATCCGGGCGGGCCTGTGAGGTGCTGAACCCGGAGCCAGCCATTTTGCTTTAGAAGAAATGAAGACTTGCGACCTTCTTTACCTCACGTCCTGTTTTATTTGCTGGTTTTGTTCAGCCGAAGCTCATTTTCCATGAAACTGCCCAGCCAGGAGGACCAGCCGGGTTTATAATTCATGCAGCAGAACCACACCACCTGAACCGAGGCGGCGCCATGCGCCCAGTGCTCCTCCTGCGCTGGGACCTCGACCACAAGGCCTCCAGCCAGCCAGGGCTGGGTTTGCTGGCGGTGGGCACACGCAGGGTACAAACTCGATAGCCCAAGGGCCTCAAAAGCCTTCTCCAGCTTCCCCCCTGCTGTGAGAGGAGGAGCAGGTCTCAGGGCAGCCTCTGCCTGGAAACCAGGCTGCCAGCCAGGCTGTGCAGGCCGCTCGGCAATGCCCACGGTATTTTTGTCCTGGGGCTTCTTCCCGTGCACCGTGTGCGACTCTCGGCATGAGCTGAGCTACCCAACGAAGGTCTGTTTGGACAATGTCATATTTGTTATTGTCCATTTATATTTATCTTGTCCTTTGCTAGGACAAGAATGCAGTAAGTACACGTAATTGAGGGTGATAACTCCAACTTTCTCTCCGTGCAAGTACATTGCCGTGCAAGCATGTCTTCATTAGGTTGTTTCCCTTTTAAAAAGAAAACATCTTTGTATTGTGGTGTCTAAGACAATTTCCAGCTGAGCCTGCTGGCAGAGTTCTCCGCTAGCGATATTTATATTCGATATTCTCATTGCAGCTGTTAATTTTTGTATAAAGTTCACGTTTCCCCCCTCACCCCACCTGCCTCCATCCGCAGCCCGTAGCACTTTTGCACCCCCAAAGAGGCCTGGAGGCAAGCCTTGCCTGTCGTGGAGCTTGGTGCTTTAGCTCCTGGTGCGCAGAGAGCTGGCTGCGCCTCTGCTCGCCTGACGGGCCGTGGGGGCTGCCGAAATTTTTGTGATTTTGGTCCATGAACCCGCGGCCACCTGACAGGCGACCTCCCACCCCCCGACCCCGGCTGTGGGAGGCCCCGAGCCAGGGGACTGCAGGCGGTGCACGCAGCCGGCTGCTGGAGGAAGGGGCACTGCTTCAGTCCGTGTGCTCGCACATCCCTGACACTTCCCACTCAAGTATTTAACCTCCGGCGCTGGAGGAGATGACATGACTTTTTTATGGCTTGGGGAGTGTGACCTTTTCTATCACCGTACTTTCCTTGCTTCCCCTTCTGCATGAAAAAAAATAACTGGAAGAGATTCCTGCACGGAAGGAAAATGATCTTCTAATTACTGAAAACGGAGAATCTTTATACAAGGTGGTCAAAAATCACTCATGAGCTGAAAGCAATCCCCCTTTAGTGAAAAGGCTTTGGTAACACACCGGGTCCTGTACGGAGGGGCTGCCTGGCAGCATCAGAAATGTGTTTCCGTGAAGTCCATCAAGGGTGTGCCGCACTCGTTCAGGTCCTGTCGCAGGGCACAGCAGCGCAGCACTCACTGCGGTGCGCGGGTGCACGTGGATCATGACCACACGGTCCTCACCGCGGAGATTTCCCCCAAAACCTTGTCGCTGACACGACACGCAGGAGCTGTGGCGCCCGGGTTCAGCCTCCCACGCACGAGGCGGGTTTGGAGAGCTGCAGGTGTTGAACGGTGCCTTCTGTCCGTGCTGGGACATGGATGCAGCATGTCCACTTGAAAAGGAGCTGCAGACGGGCGCTGCCGTGAGGAACACCCTGATTTGGGAGCAGACAAAATGCCCCAGGCTGATGGAAGAGGGAAACTGCCAAGGTAACACGCCTGTACCATGGGGAGACGTCACCGCTCACTTCTGTAGCATCCCCGCAGAGCTGGAGTCGGGAGTTTCACTGCCTCAGCGCTGAAAGGAGCCATTCGAGCACACTGAAGGCTGGAGGTAAGATTAAAGAAGGAGGAGTGAAAACTGCTGATAGAGAGCGCAGTGCACTAAAAAGTGAGCTAAGAATAAAGAGATAAGGGGCACCAAGATGTTGTCACAGTTCTACTCTAATAACTTAAGTAGCTGCCGTTAGACAGCAGTCCCAGAGCACCGTAATTTAATCTGGGAGTGAGCGATGCCAAGACTACACACGGTGTCAGAATGAAAGGCACGCCGCTACCTGCAAGCAGCCCTCCCACTGCAGCAGCTATTTGGTCCAGAGCACCAAAGGGAGCGGGGTTTGTGGTGTTTCAACTACCTGACGCTGCTCAGTCACCCTCTAGTTTGTATTCAGGCTGTTGATTTAAAAGGCTGGAGCATAATCAAGCTTTCCTTTTTCTGCAGAGCACAATGAGCCTGTGAAAAATATATGATCTTTTTAAATTTTAAAAAGTGGGTTGGTAACGCTCCTCGCAGCAGAAGGAGAGTGGCACAATTAATTTTCAAGCCTTATGCGCTGCACAGCTCTTCTGTGGGCCATAACGAAGGCAGTGCTGTGTGCCTCGGGTTGAAGGTGAGTTTTTGGGAGGGCGCGTGGCAGCCCTGCAGTGCTGCTGCAGAAAGCCTGGTGGCCTTGGGAGCAGCCTGAGGACGCGCCAAGAACCTGCCTCAGGAATATTTTGCAAATACCCGTTTATTTTAAGGAGACTGCCTCAGCCTCTACACAACAAGGAGTCGCTGGGCAATGAAAGCAAGCCCACCAGAGGTTTTCGGCAGCAGGTTTCTGGGTTCATGGCGAGGTGCCACGTGGGTGAAGCCACCCAGGCCTGCAGTGGCCAGCTCGCTCCGTGCCTCCCTCCATGTTTCCTCCCCACTGATTTCACAGAAACCACAGGAGACCTTTTTACCTTTCCCCTCAGGAAGACTTTTTAAAATCTGTGCATTTTGCAGTTTTCCAGGCTCCTCTGTGTAAACTTAACCACCTTCCCTCAAAGGATTGTACCAAGCAGGCAATCAGCATGGCAAAAAGCAGCAAATATCCAGGTCCTCCAGCTGCCACACCAGGATGCCCCAGGGCCAGTGGCAGCCAAGCCAGCCGGGCCACCAAAGCTCAGCTGCACTCGCCACGCTCCAGCCCTGATGCTGAGCACCAGCCTCCCCTAAGTGCAATGGTAGCAGGGTCCCCTGGGGACACTGGGGAGCAGGACCTGGCTTGTGTTGGTTTTCCTGGGTCTGCACCCCAATTCTGCCACCCCACAGCACATCTGGCCAATTGCTGAGCTCCCGGGGGGGCTGGCAAACTACAACCAAAGCAGGAGAGAGCTGCTGGCAGCACAACCCTAAAAGTGAGCGGTACTTGAATGTACACCCAAGGTCAGCACGGACAGGCGTGTTTTAATACGTGCAGCTCCATCCCCAAACTGCCCTTCACTACAGGAGTCTGCCTGACTTGGAAACGGCTCTTTTTTTTTTTTTTTCTAAATGCCTTCACATCGTGCAACTGCACGTCACAAAAACGCTGGATCACTAGAAAGTATCCGTGGTGGTAGCAGAGAGCTGGCTAAAGCGGGAGCTCTCCCCTCCTGGAAGACGAACCAATGCTGCACGAGTTCATGTACTAGGCTGGAGGAGGGAGGGGAGGCAGAGCAGAAATAAACAGAATAAAATTGGCTCTGGCCAGTAATATCCTTTATACGGTGCATCGCCTGTAGGACCGCATGGATTTCAAAATCAAAGATTAATGGCACTGCTTGAAGTTGCTTGAAGCCCCGTGCCTGCTAACATGGCATTCCGTGTGACAAAGGAATGCAAGTTGTAAGCATCCGTCCCAGCCGGGGAGGGTAAATTACAGCCACTTAAATACTTTTAAAAGATTTCACCGGCCTCTCCGGCAGTTTCTCCCCCGTGCCGCCGAAAGCCGAGAGCGGTGGATTCCCACGGCAGACGCCCCCGGGGGCCGCCGCCCGCCAGGAGGCTGCTGCCCTCCGACGCGTCTCGCCCCGAGGCCGCCTCACCTCCTCCTGCCCTGCCGCCGCTCCGGGGGTGCCCGGCGGGGACGGGGCCGCCCCCCGACAGCTGCCTGGGGGGGCGGCGCGGGGGGGCCCCCCCCCCCCCGGGGGGGGGGGGGGGGGGGGGGGGGGGCGCAGCATCCGCGGGACGGCCCCGACGGGACGGGACGGGACAGGAGGGGACGGGATGGTACTGGAGGGGAAGGGACGGGATGGGACGGGAATGGACGGGACGGGCCGGGACAAGACGGGCCGGGCCGGGACAGGACAAAACGGGCCGTGCCTCGCCCTCCCCGCCGTGTCCGCCCCCGCGGGCTCCCCGCGCCCCCCGCCCGCCTCCCGCCCGCGCAGCGCAGGGGGGGCGCTTGCGCACTGCTGCGCTCCGCGCAGCGCCGTGCCCCACAGAGCCTCGGCGAGGCTGCGGCGGGTAAGTCGTGTATTAAAGCGCGCCCAGCACACACACACTCCTCCGCCGGTCCCCTCCTCAATAAACACTGCCCTCCGCGCGGGGCAAAGCTCTCCCCGGCCCAATTAGCCGCCAAAGGTAAGCGCCCGTCCGCGGGTCCCGCTCCCGAGGCCTCCCTGGCTGCGCGCCCCTGCGCGGGGGGCGGACGGGGAGGGAAGCGGCGGGGGCGGCGGGGCGCCCGCTTACCTGGCACGGGCTGCGCGCCCCCGCGGCCGGCTGCGCGCCCCTGCGCGCCCCTGCGCGCCCGCC
>CM021736.1:35267232-35270834 GCA_011075105.1 Heteronetta atricapilla | reverse complement strand
CCCCCCCCCCCCCCCCCCAGCGGGGCCGCGCCGTGCCGAGCCGTGCCGAGCCGAGCCGTGCCGTGCCGTGCCGGTCCATATATGGCGCTGGCCCCGCCCCCCGCGTCACGCTGACAGCGCGGCTCCCGCGGCGGGGCCCGGCTCCCGGGAAGGGCGCTCCTGGGGGAGGGAGGGCCGGGCTCCGCGCCGCCGTCCATTCCGCGAGACGCCACGGGCCCGCGCCCCGCTCTCCCGTGCCCGGGAACACCTCCGCGGCGGTCGTTTTTTTGCGTTTATTTGTCTTTTGGAGCGGGAGAAGCCTCGCCAGAAGTGGTCGATTCAGCAGTGTCCCGAAGCCTTTTTTTTTTTTTTGACGCCGCTTTCGCTAGGATGACACCGCGCTGAGCGCGCCTGCAAACAACAACACAAATATTTATTCTTTCGAAAAAAAAAAAAAAAAAAAAAAACCCCGGTGTGGCCGCCGGCGGTTTTACTCTTTTTTTTTTTTTTTTTTTCTTTTTTTTTCCTTTTTTTTTTTCTTTTTTCCTTTTTTTTTTTTTTCTTTCACCCACCAAGCTGGAACGCCATCCAACTCGCTGCACAGAAGTACTCAGTAAATTGTTTATGTCGTGCCAATACAGGACAGCCTGAAGAAGGAAGCGAGACTCGAACTGGGCTTTTCTCCTGCCGCTCACAGGGAGTAAAGTCATCTCTTGTATTCCAGTCGCCAAGGAGAGGGAGAGCGAGCGAGCGAGAGAGCGAGAAAATCCAGCGGCGACCAACCCGCCCCGCATCTGACATTTCCCTCAGCTTGAACCCATTTTGGCTCGGAGCTGGTCTCGCCCCAATCTGTTTTAATGTTTGGGATTCAGGAAAATATACCAAGAGGCGGGACGACCATGAAAGAAGAGCCGCTGGGCAGCGGGATGAACCCGGTCCGCTCGTGGATGCATACCGCCGGGGTAGTGGATGCTAACACGGCCGCCCAGAGGTACGTCCCCCCCCACACCCCCCCGGCCCCCGGCCCGGCACGGCCCGGCCCGGCCCGGCCCGGCCCCGGCGCTGCTCCGCAGCCGCCCTCGCCCCCGCTCCGCAGCCCCGCGGCCGCCCCTTCCCCGCGCCCCTTCCCCGCCGCCCGGCCGCTCTCACCCGCGCCTTGTCTTGTTTTCTCCCGCAGCGGCGTGGGGCTGGCTCGGGCGCATTTCGAGAAACAGCCGCCTTCCAATCTCAGAAAATCCAATTTTTTCCACTTCGTCTTAGCTCTGTACGACAGGCAGGGGCAGCCAGTGGAGATTGAGAGAACAGCTTTTGTGGACTTTGTGGAGAAAGAGAAAGTAAGTCCGTCTCTCTTCCTTTTCTGTCCCCCTCCCCTACTCGCGCTGTAATTGCCCGGAGATGATTTTCGCTTCGAGTTAAACCCGGCCGGCTCGGACGGGACTCCGGAGGCACCACGTGCGGGCCCCGTTAGCACCGGCACCGGACCCGGGGGGCGTGCGGGGACCGGGCCGGGCCGCTGGGCGGGCGGGGATGAGGCTGGAGGTGCGGGGCTCGGGACATCAGCAGCGCCCCGCCAAGGGGCTGCGGGCTCGGGGCTGCCCAGCGCGGTGCTGAGCCGCTGCAGGGCCGAGCGGGATGCCGGGCAGGAGAAGGCGAGCGCTGATTTTTCGTGCTAAATGTAATTATTTATCGTTGCTTGCAGGAGCCAAACAATGAAAAAACTAACAATGGGATTCATTATAAACTTCAGTTATTGTATAGCAACGGTAAGTCGGCCTTGCCCCCCCCCCCCCCCTCCTCGGCACGGCCGTGTGCCCCCGGGAAAGCGGGGCTCGCTGCTCCCGGGCCTTCCCCGGGACGCGCACGGTGGGCGAGGGAACGGCGGGGCGCACGGCAGGAAAACAAACCGGGGCCGATCGATAAGTCGATGGTACTTCACATGATTAACCGGCCGGCCTTCGAGTGGAAAGTAAAAAAGGGGATCGATCGGCGCTCCGGCAGAACGGCACTTTGCGGGGACTTGGGGCGAATTAGCGGTAATTACCGCGCAGGGGCACGGCGGGCTCCGCGCCCCGGCCCACGCGTGGGGCCCCGTGGGCAGGCTCGGCCCCGGCCCCCTCCCCTTTCTCTCTTTTTATTTTTTTTTTTAATTATTATTTTAATTGTTTTTTACTGGCCGGCTGCGCCCCGCGGGCTGCAGCGGGGTGGCCGGCCCGGCGCTCTCGGGGTGGCTCCGGGGTGGCGAGCGGCTAACGGGGGTCTCTGCTTGCCTGCAGGAGTCCGGACGGAGCAGGACCTCTACGTTCGCCTCATCGACTCCATGACCAAACAGGTGAGAAAGTTTCCTCTCTCCTCGTCGCTCGGGTCCCCCCCTGCGCCTCGTCCCCTCGGCCGGGAGCGCGGCCACCTGCGCGGGGCGGTCGGGCCGGGGATGCTCCGTGTCGGGGCTGCGGGCAGCGTTTGCATCGTAAAGCAGCGCGTGTAGCATTAATGCAACGTCACGAGGACAGGCGTTCGGTCTAATTAATTTAGCGAGGGGTAGAGGAAGGGAAAAGCCCCGTCGAGTTGCTGGGATTTCATTTTCGGCGCACTTTTTTCCCCCCTGTAACTTTTTTTTGTTGGCGATGTTTTCCCTCGGTGAGCGAAGGGCAGTCCTCGTGCCAGGCGCTCGGAAGCTGGCCGTGATTAGTCCTTTTCTTTTATAATGCGGTGATCTAGTGACGCGAGACGTTTATTTGGATTTAAAAGTTAAATGTGCTGAGGTGAAAAGTCAGCTTGTTCTCCTCTAGTCCATATTCACCTCTCAGCCCCCCATCTCCATAATTCAAACTCCATGCTCCAGGGGTCACCCAAACCCGTCCATTTCCCTGAGATCAGCTTCTGTTTCTTCCTCAAACCTCTGTCATACCTTGTAAATAACATAATTACAAGCAGTTCCTTATTAAATTATTTAACCTGTCTTGGTCAACTTTTCCGATGATAACTACATGTTATCAGCGTTGCACCTCAGCAATTAAAGACAGAAAGCTCCTTGCTGCCTTTGGATTTAATCAACTTCATATTATTTTTTTTTTCGGAGAGACATTTCAAGATTTTTTTATTATTATTATTTTTGGGGGGAGGGGTGGGGGGGAAGGAGGAGGTGAGAACGGGGCATAATTTACAGTGCTCTGGAAATCAGATACCAGAGATGGAAATTAAAACCATTCCACCGAGCCGCCGTTTTTAACACCCCCGGCGTGTTTTCTCTCTGCCGGCTGAGGCTAGCCTGCGGAATGCCTCCTGCTAACTTTCCGGGCCCCGGGCAGGGACAACCGAGACCTTGTCCCAGCGCCACCGGCACCGGGAGCGGCACCGGGAGGACCGGAGCCGGGCCGGGGGCTCGGCGCAGGCGGCACGGCGCGGCCGCGCTCCCCGCCCCGCCGCAACTTTCCCGGGGCTCCTCCAGGGCCGCCCTAAAAGCCCCCAGCAGTAAACCAGTGGGATTTCCTCCCGGGGCAGAGCGGGGCTGCCAGGCGCGGCACAATCCCTCTGACAAAGACGGAGGCGTCGTGCCCTCCGATAATTATTTCAATAGGTTACAGAGGAGCCCTTGTAAACTCTGGAGCGCTCTCGAGTTGACAATG
>CM021736.1:35254732-35262232 GCA_011075105.1 Heteronetta atricapilla | reverse complement strand
CAAAATACCAGAAGTATGTTATAATTTGGTATTCCAGAAGCATGGGAAGATATAAAAAATCAGAAAACATTTGGTTAATGGGTTTATCATGTTTATTTGAATAAGGAAGATTGAAACTCCATTTATGCCTAGCATAAATGCTTTAGAGATCTTAATTATTGATGAAAAATCTGCTGTGCTTCTAAATTTAAAGATATGACAATTTTATAGGAATTTTAATCACCTTCTACATTAGGAATTTTCAAGATTTTGCATTTATGGGAACGGCGTGTATTTTAGCCTTCTAAAGAGAGTTGTCGCTTATGATGTCAAAATGCCAGTAGGGTTTTGTTGCATACTGCGTGCGGCTTAGCGAGGAGGTCGCTGCGATGCTCCTTGTCTCAAGATGTGTTTTTTTTTTTTTTTTTTTAAAAAAAACCTACTGAATGTGATGTTCACTACCAGCAAAGTGCAGCAAACACAGGAGGAAAGCACACACGTGAAAAAGCTCTGCGAGAGCAGTAGTCCTTTGAAACAACTGAAGTGCATTTTAAATTCCCCAAATTCACGTTGGCTCAATCCGTGTGTTAATAGCTGGTTACCTGAATTTGATGTCGGTGTTGAATTTCAGGTTTGTGTTTCCTCTTGAGCATCACAGAACAACATTCCCCCATCAAATCTGTGGGTCAATTTACAGTTTCCCATAAGAAGTGTTACCGCTTGGTTAGTTGGCTTAAAAAAAAGAATTATATACAATATGCTTCACTAGATCCTTTTGTCCTTTGGATACATTTAGCAGCTTTTGACCAGATAAGGCATATTTGTCCTCAGGATACAAACCAATAATTCAATCCTGAATTGAGATCTATGGCCACCCATTTGTTCCAGCCCACACTAGGAGTCTCTGTGATAGTCTGAATTGTTTATCACACTGGGGAAAAAAAAGGAAAAAAAAAATGAAATGAAAGAAAAAAAAACTTTTTTTTTTTTTTTTTTTTTTCCACCTCAGGAATAAAAATCTGTCAGCAATGAGGCTATTTTAAATAAACTTACGTAACCGTACATTTGAATCCTGCGACGGGCTTTAAATGCAAAAACAAAATCAAAGGCCTTGGAAACAGTTTCATATGTCGCGTGCCTCTCTGACCTTTTAATTCACTCCCAATTTTTATTTACGCCGACCTGATTTTTCTCACGAAGCATGGCTGTGGATCTACGCTTTTATTACTGTATACGTTTAAGTATCTTGTAGCATATCAGGGCTGCTCATACAGCACAGTAACTCGCGGATTAAAGAACAAACCCCCCATAAATTGCAGTGCAGTCAGTAAAAAGATGCCACAGAAAAAGTGTCCCTGGGAAATTAGATTGACCCAAAGAAAAGCAAATAAAAGAAAGGAAAAGGCCCATATTTTCTTTGCGGTGTTGCTGAAAAGGATGGGAGTATCATTTTCATAGTGGAATAATGTTTTCTGGGAAAACACAAAAGCAGATGTTCCTCATTAGGAACACCCATTGTCTACATATCACAACTATGAACAGATAAATCTATCCTATTTCACCCATACATTCCAATGGCTGTAAATGATTACAGGATGCCGCAGTAACTGCTAAACCAAAACCACACCGTGCGCTAAAACAATTCCTCCGTGCCATCAGAATACATTTTATTAGAAGGTATGGAAATTCCTGCTAAGATACATCCTCCTGCCTTTTCCTTTCCTTGTTTGGCTTGAGCGCATGCGAAGGCTCGGTGTCCAACTGTTGAAAACTGAAAAGAGTGATTGTGGAGGAGCAGGGAAGGCAGGATTACATTACTATCCAAACATGAAGTGGCAGCTCACTAGCGAGGCAGTGGCAGGTCTGCCCGTGCGCTCTGGATGTGCTTGCAGCGCGTTGCGGTAGCGCGCCCCGCGCCGCTTTTCCAGATGGTCCTATCGCAGTCCTACTGCTCGCTGGCATCTCCGTGGGCAGTAAATGCCCCCCCTCCCCAATAAATCTGGCATTATTCTATAGAGTTTAGGAGACTTATCATTCCAAGTGTGTCCTACTTTCCTGTATGGAAGCCAGACATCTGTTTATCCCATTTCTTTCATACGGAGTTTGGAATAGCTTTAGTTTGGGGGAATAAAAAGTTTTGTCATATTTAACAGCTGTTACAAAATTTCAATCCTGTAGGCTCTTAAAATACTTTTCGGCTGACCTCAGATTTTGTACATAATTGACATTGCTGGGAGACACCCCCTTAACCTTTCGCTGTCTGTAATTTCAGATGATTTTCAGCAAAGGAGTCGACTGCTCGCGCGAGGGGGTTTTTACACCGGGTTCCCGGGGAAGAGCTTTAATTCATTTATACTCCAGGTTTACACCTTTAAAGTGATTGTGGAGTGGTAGCTGAAGACTGATTGGAGTTTTTTTTTTTTAGTCAACAGTGTTTCCTTTCACTTCCTGTCACAAAGGTCACCG
Source organism: Heteronetta atricapilla (assembly GCA_011075105.1). NCBI lineage: Eukaryota > Metazoa > Chordata > Aves > Anseriformes > Anatidae > Heteronetta > Heteronetta atricapilla. Next base: position 35,259,787 of record CM021736.1, on the reverse strand, counting down.
AAAGCCGACCTTTGCTGGCAGTCCTAGGCACTGAATTATTCATGTGATTGACTTTTTGTCAGTGCACACAGTTGTGCTCTGGGACATTTTATTCATTTACCTCATTTAAAGCGCCTTTCTGCACCTGTTCAAGTATTAATATCATGTAATTTGGGCCTAATGCCGATTTTGCTGAACACTCATTATATTTTTTATTAGCTATATTTCCAAACGATTATGTATGATTATTACCAAGCCTTACAAACAGCAATGGGTTATTCCCTAGACCTTTACATCTTCTTGTCAGGTTGTTTTCAGAAGCAAGGAGGATAAACATTTGACCAGTCCCAATGTTTTTATTCCTACTCCATATCCAACCAGAGAACTTAAAGCTTTTTCCCTTATGGCTTTGCGAAAGCATGATTAAATCCAACTCTGCAGAAGCTGTACAAATGCCAGCATTTATAAGGTCAACGCTTTTGTTAAAAATGCTATGTAAATGAGGATCTGCAAAAAGGGACATTAAATAAAATTAAATTCATTGTCTTCTTTAATGTCATTTACATTTTGGCTAAGCCCTGGCCTGTCAAGGAGGATTTTTTAAATAATTTTAATTACACATCATTTAGGGATCCAAGGTTTTCTATTCAGTAGCATTTGGATAACCTGCAAAATGGTGACTGTTTATTAACTTCTTAAATGACAACTTGTCATTTCATCTGCATAATGCAATGAAAACAGAGCAGTTTGGGCATTTTGTTTTTATTTTTTTATTTTTTAATTCTTATGTTCCTCTAAGATGTGCGCACAACTGCTGAAGACCAGACCTTAAAATACCTCCGCTGCTCTTTTGCTCTCATTGTCCTGTCGGTGCCACCCGGTCCAAAGTCCATGAAAAAATTACGACTTTTCCTGGGTAACCAGTTCCTTAAAAAATTTCTATCAGAAACCCGGCATTGATTTTTTATTTTTATTTTTTTCCTCCTTAAGAACGTGGGATATTGTAGATTAATGGGCATTGCTGCGAGGGATACGTTTGCGGACGGAGGTGGGCGGATTGGCTTGCCAAGCGCACAGGTGGGAACACCTCTGCTCTCAGGAAGCAAACCGCCACCGTGAGCACCAGGAAGGGGAGGACGCCTCGCTCCACATGCGTGTGCTGCTCGGACACACACGTGTGCGGCGTGCGGGGCGCAGGCTGGCAAGAGAAAATGGCAAAGGAAAGAAATGCGTGTAATTCAGCAGCGCCGCGCTCGCCGAAGCCCCGGGAACAGCACTTTGTGCGTTCTTCCTTCTCCCCTCTCCTTTTTCTTTTCCTCGGGCCACCTCAGCCATGCCATTTACATCGTCCTCTCTTAATCCCTGCTCTTAATCAGTGCGCGGAGCACAGTTAATGAAATTGTGTAAATACCTGCGTTGCTGCCGGAGGAGCGCGCTCCCATGCATCTTCGAACCATTGTTCTCAAGCAAATCCCCAACGTGTTAGATGAGACTTCTGTAACACTTTTTTTTTTTTTTTTTTTTTTTTTTTTTTTTTCCTGCATAATACTTGATTATTTGTAGGAAGCCAAAAGCATTGCATGACTACTGTAGGAAGGAATAATGAAATAGCATGCTTTTGTGAGAAAGGAAAAGAGGGGGAAGGGATCTGAGCAAAGCTGTCAAAAACTATACTACAGGAGGTACCCTGATACAAACCATCCTGTGCTTCTGTTGCAGCCTTATCAGGTGAAAAGCAAAGATACTGCCAGAGCCTGTAATTTTGTTAGGATGCCTTTGATGAATTGGATTAGGTTATGGAAAAATCTTTCAAACTCAGAGTTCTGGTACGCAAGCTTACAGGAAGTAAATAATTACTCTCAGACAGCAGATAATTAAAAAAAACAACCTGTGAAGCAAAGTGGTAGAAATAGCTTTAATAAAGCTTCTTTTATGATCCACGCGGGGAGAGCAGAGGTATTTGAGTGGGGTGGGCGCAGAGGCAGCGGCGGCGCGGGAGCGTCAGGGCCCTGCTGGGGGCCGGTGGCCGCCCAGAGGGCTCGGGGTCCCCGGGCGAAGGGGTGGCGGAGGGAGCCGGGCTGGGAGGGATGGAAATTCCCGGCTCCGAGGATGGAAATTGTCACCGCAGATGCCAGGAAGTGATTGACAAGCAGGGCTACAGGAAGTGAAATCTCGGGGAGCTTAACCTGCGCTTGGCAGCGCTTCCAGGGCTCGCGCTCCAAGAAAATGAGAACCATTCACTTCGGTCAAGCTGCCAGAACACAAGCTCCTCTTGTTTGTTTATCTTAACAGCAAATCTCACAAAAATGCTTGTGGTCAAAACTATATATAATACAACATTATACTGGCATTATTAATACTCTATTAAAATAAAGATGTAACTGCGTTTTAGAAAAAAAATCTGAAGCTGGAGAATTTTATGGGCTGAGGGGTACTCTGGATTTTACGAGATTCAGTGATTTGACTTTTCTGTTAACTGTTTTGGTTCATTAACGTTTTAAGCTGAAGAAAGCTTGCTAGTTTGTTGGCATGTCAGCTTAGCTGAAACAGAATACGGCCAGCTCGGCCCTAGTTTTTATTTTGTTACTGAGCGAACCCTCCTTATTGCTCAGAGATGGAAAAAATCCAGAGTGTAAATAGCATTTGTTATGTGGAAGGGGAATATATTTGTTCTGTGGTGTTTGTAGATCCTGGTATGCCGAGGCTAGAGGCAAATTAAAAAAAAAAAAAAAAAAGAAAAAAAAAATCTGTGATACTTTCAGCAAAAAAGTTTCACAGCCAGAAAATTACACAGAGCCAATCATCGTGTGGCCGTGGTGCCAGAAGAGCATAAAGTAAACTGCATCATCTGAGCACAGCAGTAAGGATAGTGTTGTGTTTTCCCAATAATTCACTAGGAAATGAGTTTAACATGTGTGGAAAGGAAGGGGCTTACATTTGTGTTGTTGTAAGACATGTAGCATGGGCCCAGCTAGCGGAAGGAGTCGGCTCCAGCTTGTCTCTAGTGAAAGACGAAACACGGTTACACATCTGGTGAGAAAGAACAGTTCATTTGCCGAGACAGCTCGCTCTCTCTGTGCTGCAGCTGAAAGGAGCTATTTTGACAGAAACAAAGCCATGGGGGTTGGGGTGAGCGATTAGCAGTATTCTGCTCACTAAAAACTCCTTGGCCTTAATGATAAAGAAATAGTAGGGAAGGAAATAAAGAAACCTGGCCTAATCCTTAGGCGGCGTTTAAGCAGGGTTTTAGAGGGCAGGAACACAAACGGTGGCCTCCGCGCGCAGCTCCCGCTGCACTTTGTAAAAGTTTCTGAAAATAAATGAAGGACGAGGGGAACAAAAATTAATGTGAATGTTGGAGGAGCGATAAAGAGGCAGAAGTGCGTCTCACTTTTGGGATAAATTCATTTTACCACCGCATACGTGCACGGGGAGGAGTGACCCTGGCCGTACGCAGGACCATGGCACTCTGAATTAAAAGGTGAATTTCCTGCTGAAAATCTTAACCAAATGCTTGCTCTGCTTACTGGGCTCGTGAGTGCTGACAGCACTCAGCTTGGTTATAAAGCCAACACCAAGCCCTATCAAAAAACCCCAACCTACAAAACCCCCACAATCCCATAGTCTGAGCGAGGTTATTAATACACAAAGGATAGATGTGAGTGCCCTTTATTTTGAATAACAACCAATAAAATTGAATTGGTCTTGGTATTGTGTGGATTGTCAGGAATGCTCTTTACCAATCCAAATTTGATTAGGATTTCCTCTTCATGTTTGTGCAGTTCTTCTGTGGTTCAAGAGATGCTGATGGGCAGCGAGCTTCCTTTATCTAACCCAAATAGTGATATTAAGCCAGATACGTATCTATCACAGTAACTGAGAAGGGAACTTAGCCTGGGCTCAGTTCTGTTGGCAACAATAATTGCTGGGAGCAGTGTGAGGTATAAAGAAGTGGGGGGCGATTTTGGTGTCCCTGCCCCGAGCCCCGGCGTTTCCCAGGTCGAGCAGTGGCTGCAGGTGGGGTGGCCACAGGACTTGAAGGAAAGTAAATCATAGGGAAGTGCCTTAACAAAACTTGGTGTCTCTCCATCGGAGGTTGACTCTAGACCCAAGATCTACTTGTGCATTGTCGGATGTGTATGAAGAATTCTCTAAATTATTCTAGAGATTATTTTTTTTCCATCCTCCGGAATAACTGCAGTTCTGTTATGGAAGTTTCCTGCTTAAAGCACTTCCAGAAATCCATTGGCAATCCTTCATTCCTCGATCTGTAGCTATCTTATGTTTTACTCCAGGTTTTGTCCTTACGCATTCATCCTCCTAATATCCCGGTATTGGAACAGATCCATCTTTTCTGTAACAGCATTTTTTTTTTTAACTGTTGTAGTTTACTCCAGTACCTTCATTTTTAGTGACTGCCGCTGTAATTTTATCTGTGTCTGTTTTCTAAACCACATAACTTTGAAAAAATAGAGATTCAGATGGAAACCAGAATGATTATAAATAGTTAGAATCGAAGGTAGATTGGGCTACAGTATAAAATGAAACTAATTGTGTTCTGTGTAGGTTGTTTTTTTTTTTTTTTTTCTCCTTTTGGTTTAATAAATTAAACTACAAATTTTCTTAATTGCCAAACAAAATGTTAGGCCAGCTTTAACCATTCCTGACAGTAAAACACAACATAAAACCTGCTGAGAGTTATATGTGGTATTTAATAAGAGACAGAGTAATGCAAGGGTTTTTATGGTTAAGTATGAATTCACACCCACAGCATTTGTTTCACATTAGAAAAGGTTTGTAAATCAGATCAATATGCTTGGATATTGTGGTCCCTTAGTGGGATCTCTTATGTCATTTCTTTCATGATATTTGGTTATTGGAAATGCTGCCAAAGTGAGCTCCCTCCATCTATTTCCATTTTCTGAATGAAGCAATTTGTCCTTTGACATAAGAAAGATTGGGTTAGGAAACAAGTGGGGGATTGGATTGGACATGGTGCTACTCCCAACAATTTGAGGTCATTGGGCACTGATCTGGACAGTGGACAGAAGTCATCTGTTACGTCTGAGATACAGT
>CM021736.1:35237232-35249732 GCA_011075105.1 Heteronetta atricapilla | reverse complement strand
TTGGGCTCCGGGGCATGGACCTCTCCTGGGAGGCACAGGCCGGGCATGTGGAGGGGCTGGTGCCATGGCAAGGGGCTTGAGGCCACAAGGAGGCTGTGGGAGGCCTGGTGCAAGGCCAGGGAGATCTCTCCTCGCCCGGCCTGTCTACCATCGGCTGACCCAACAAAGGAGCTTCTCAACACCGATGGCACAGGCGTCCGCACGCGTTATGTGTGCCTGCCCACAGTGCCCTGAGGGAATGGCTGATCCTATGCACCTCCACAGATGGGCAGCTACCTGAGCGGCCACGCCATTTTCCTCTGCAATAACATAGCTGTTGAAGGTGCAGCCTTCGTGCTCCTTCTGCCCTGGCTTTATTTGCCAGGCTTTGGCCTGGCCCGTACTGGGTTTGGAGGCAGGGCCGCCCTCGGACAGGCGCGGGGCTGAGGCCCAGGCACACCTCGTGTCTCGCCCCTCTCCGCCGAGGTGCCTTTCCACAGAGGAGATGCCCAGGCTGGCACGAGCTGGGAGCTGGCCATGCTCCACGCTAAACAGCCCGCTTAACCCCAAAGTGCTTCACAGTGCCTCTAATTAAGAAGTGCAAGTCTAGCGTTGCTGTGGCTCTCCATACTGGATTAGGCCCAAAGTCAGTAAAACTAAAATTACAAACATAAAATAACTACTTACTGGCACAGCATGCATGTTTTCACACATTCCATCCTATTCCACGAGCTTTTCTAGAGACAGTAATGTAACAGAATATGCTTGAACATATGGTAGAATTAACAATTGATCCAGCTTCTGAAGGTAATATAAAATTTTATTTTGTGTGCTAGTGTGTGCATGTGGGTCACTCTATGTATGCATGTTGATTCAAATGAAGTACAGTCATATGTAGGGCTTTTTTTTCAATATAATTTACACTAAGTAATATCTATGCCCAGCTAGCATTAAAATATCCTTTTTTATGTATCATTTAAACTTCAGAATAATTTGGACTTAGAAAGGGAAAATGGTGCCTTTGCCTTTATGCTACAGTTGTTTGCCCATTGAGCCGTGATGCAACATCGGTTTCATCTTGCATTTTTCATTGCATTTTTCTGGGATTGCAAGAGAGGTTCTTGTCAGCAAAAATAACTCTACCCTAATTTGCCCTGTTGTGATAAACTAGCATACTGATTACCTATGATTCCTGCAGTATAATTTTCAGATTACTTGACTCTCCTGGGTTCTGATTGTGCAAAGATGCTTCTGTTTTGGCATGACATCATTTGAGCCCCCAAATAATCACAGATTTAATTAACTGCAGGTATAAATTCTACTCTTTACTCTGTATACCTGCTCATTTCTCCAGATGACAGTATAATGTACTCGGCAATGTAGACAACCCCGTTCATATTAAGAAAGATAAAGAAAGTAATGCAAAAATAGATGAATAAATGTAAGAGCAAGTTGAATTGTCTGTTAATTGTTGAAACTTTTTTTTTTTTTCTTTTTTCTGGCAGAAAATATCCCTTGTAAAACAAAATGTTTTTGAAAAACCTGTATGTTGCAGGAATAAATTCTGCTAGGAAGTAGTTAGTGAAGTAGATGTGTTTGTCCAAAATAAAAGTGCCATTTAATAAATAAAAAGAGCAGCTGAACCGACATTTGCTGTGCAACAGTAAACAGTGTCACTTTTAACTCATGTTAAATACCCTAGCAGAGTTTTTCCTGGCTTCATGTATTTCTGCTGGCTGAGTAAGAAGGGTTTTAATACTAAACAGTGTATTTTAATTACTTTCACCATTCAACTTCTGTCAGATACAAACAAGAAAAAAAAAAGCCACATTTAAAAATAATACACTGAATTGATTTAAACGGAATTGTTGTAGAACTTAAAAAAACACAAGGGTTGGCAACCATTTCACAAGTCCTTTGTTGTTTCAGAGTTTAGCAGTTAAGAACAACACAAATACATTTTGTTTGTGGTGGGTCACAGGTTCAAAGAGACTTTGAAAAAATAGACTGGGGATAATTGGGTTATCAGATGCAGACACTGCAGGGAATTGAGCATTATCTCTTCTCAGTGTTAGGACTACTGGGTCACTTCCTTCACTCCCCAGCTTCATTCTCTGTCAGCCTGACACAATCCAGATGACTGAAATGGGCTTTTACTGGTTACCACCCCAAAGTTCTCCCTTTCTCCATCCTTCAACAGGTTGATTTTATGAGCCATGGCCATACTAAATAACATCTTGCCTTGCTTTCTCCCCCATTGATTCAACAGTCTTTAATTGCTTGGAACACAAGCCAGATCCTTGGATTCAAGTGAGTCTTCCTTCACCTTCAGCTGCTGTTACTCATTTCTATTAGACAACGTCTAACTAAGATATTGACTTGCACTTTGACATTGGCACTGCTACTGTGTTTGATTGCACTGTCAATCTAAAAAAATCTTTCAAACTAGCAGTAAAACATGTAATTGTTTAACTTCATTCTGCATAAGCTTTTCTGTCCAACACTTGCTTTCGTTGTGTAGCTGTGATAAGATCCTGTACGTTGTATAGCAGCAGCAGATAGTGTACTAACTCCTTGTGCGCAGCATTAATTCACTATTTTTGAATATTTTATGGGCGCTTAGCAAAACCTATCTACAATTATTCTCAGTTAATTATGGCAGGACATTATATTGGTTTACACAATAAATTGGACATATTTTTAAGATGCCCATTTGCTTTCTCCTGCATGGCTGCATGACCTGACTTCTTTGGCAAAGTGTGAGTGCATTCACTGCTTGTGTCTTTTGAAGGCAAGCGCTGTAACATTAGCATGACTATTTTCTATTTATTTATTATTGTCCGTAGGACTCAGTAGTGCTGTGGGTAGGTACTGCTCCTTGAGATGTAGTGCAGGCTGTGTAAGTGGAGTTGGCAGTCGTGGTGTGTCTGCTAGAGTGATGTGTCCCCACGCCCCAAAATGTGACCATTCCCTGATGCCATTCCCCCATTAAAGCTGTGTTACGCCAGCAGAGCACAGAGGAAGGGAACGCACCTTCACCTTGCCTGCACCGGGCTTGCTTCCTTCGGTACGAAGTGTATGTCCCTGGGATTTATAGCTTTAAAAGATTACTACCTGTGTTAAAAAAAATGGCATTAGTAAGCTGTAGCGCTGTATGACTAACATCAAGTGGGATGCAGAGTTCCCACAGAGCTATTAAAATGCTGCAGAAACCCCTCTTCCAGCAGCTCTGTGGCTTTCCTTTCAGACCTCCCACAAGAAGAAAGTGGGAGTCTCATGAAATTGTGCCAGTCTTTGTGTAGCGAAATGTATTAAGGATTAAAATTAGATCACCAACATTTTATTCTTTAGTCAACACTATTACAGTTTGAATTCAGAAATCCACAGATAAAAATGCACAGATTCACTGAATTTATCTGTCCTCATGTTGAAGTACATTGTAAGTACAACCAGGTAGATACAACTGGAAACCCACTTTTCAGAGAAGTTTTACTTTTTTAATTTAAACGTGCTGTTCAGTAGTATTGAGAGGGAAATCCTGGGGTTTGGATCTTTTGCTGTTTCTTTGATACAATACTTGGAACTCTTCCTTCGTTTTCATTATTGGAATTGTTTTTAAACAGTCAAAAACAGCACTCCAAATCAATTAATCTTAAGTATTTCAGCTTAATACTGAGAATTTATTGTCATCCACTTACTTCCTCTCCATATTGAATGTTTAATGCCAGCTTGCTTGCTTATGCTTACTTCGTAAATTAGCATTATCCACCCCGTATCTGCTTGTTTCTGAAGAATTATTATACAAAGCCTCATTTTAAGGAGGTCAGACCCCTGCATGATGATTTGTTGTTCATGAATCTACTTTGTGCCAATTTGTGTGTGCATGTGCAATCAGAAGTGACTTGGAGTGAGTGAGATAATAATCATCTGCTGCTGATATGAAGACTTCCTCTATTCGACTACCATGAATCAGGCTGATTCCAAGTGAATGAGATTTTAATCACCTGTCACTGCCGCCAGCACTTTCTCTATATTTATGATAATTTTTTTTTGTCTTTTTATTGAAATCAGTGTTGACTGAATCAAGTAATCCTGATTAGCAATCTCACTGTATCCAGTCAAGAGTGAAATGCATCAGAGCATTATTGGTACACTGAACATACTGAAATTGAAAAAAAAAAAAAAAAGGCTAGACTAAGTGTGTCAGCGCATTGTCTTGGTTATCGGTGAGAGCTGCAATGGGTGAGCTTGTTTTAATTGTTCCCCAAACTCGAACTGTTGCTCGTTATACGTGGCTTACGCGGAACGGTGGCGGTGTGCGGCGTCTGACTTGCAGCCTTGCAAGTTGCTCCGCGGGTTGGCTCTGCTTTTAGTTACCTCTTGAGCGCCTGTGGGACAGGGAGAGCGAAGTCACCAGGGTGGCACGCATGGAAATCGTGGCAGCCTTCCTAAAAGGAGGCTTTTTCTTTAAGTATCTACATCTTAGAATCATAGAGTATCCGGGTTGGAAGGGACCCATGAGGATCATCAAGTCCAATTCCTGGGTCACCAAAGGACAATCCCCCCCCCCCCAAAAAAAAAAGGTCAGACCATGTGTCTGAGAGCATTGTCCAAATGCTTCTTGAATTCCAGCAGGCTCAGTGCAGTGACCGCTGCCCTGGGGAGCCTGTTCCAGTGCCCGGCCACCTTTCGGTGAAGAACCTTTTCCTGATAGCATACATTTTACATATATAAATGCTAAATATGTGCATATTTAAAGAGAAGAACAACAGTAACATTCAAAAACCGTGACTTGGACCAGTGTTTTTGCAGAGTGAGGTGCAACCACTTTTATACGAGTTCCGACTTTTTATTTGCAGCAGTGTTGTTACCACGTGTCGTGGGAAATTTCAGATCTTTTCCTGCTGTGGAAATAAACCCAGAACATGACAAATAAGTGCCCTCATTGTTTTTAAGAAGAGTTATTCCAAGGGCTGCCCTTGCAGCATCGCAGTGAGGCCGGCGACTCAAAGCAGGGCCGTGGAGCTCCGCGCTGTGTTTTCTGAAGGAGGCGATGGAAGCACAAAAATATTCCGGTTACTGTCATTCCGAGCCTAAGTACACCGCAATTAGGCATCTCTATATTCAATCCAGCCCTCAAATCATATTTTGCTACATTACATAGTTATAAGTATCATAAGAAATTACGCTGCTAATAGTACGATAGCTGCAGTAGTGCTGGAGGGAAGGAAACGTGTACTAATGAGTACCGAGGCCTGCTCCTCCCAGTCCTGTTCCTTCAGCATTGCTGGGGCTGGGGGTTATCTGTTTATTTATTCCTTACATTTCCTTTCTTGTGCTTCTTGCTGTTTTTTCCATTTATTTACTAGGGATGGAAATTTAGCTGTATCCCCTCCTTTCTTAAAAATTTCGATATACTCCTCAAAAAAAAAATACCTCTTACAAAGACCCTGCCAATGCCAGGGGCCTCTGCTCCAGACACAGCCCCTGACCGACTTGGCCTTCTTCTCCTTCCCTCGTTCTCCTCAATGTCATCTTCTAGCCAGCATACCCGTGCCTCAGTCCTTTGCCATCCCTTCTCATCCCTCGCTCCTGGTTTTGCCACCTTTGTTCTGCTCTGAACGTGTCGGCCGCCTTTCTGCCACCTCAGGCTTTCCATCACCGTCACGGTCGGTCATACGCTTCTCTCAGGAATCTTTTCCTTCCTTAGTTTTTGTCTTTTTGTCTTCCGTGCTAGGCTGACTCTTTTCTTTTGTCTTCCTTCCTGTTCGTACAGCTTTGTTCGGTTTCAGGCCTGTTTGCATGTGGTCTCTTTCACCCCAAGAGCAACAACTATCTGCTTGTGAAGTGATTTACAGCTCTGTCACTCGTCTCCTGCCTTGTTTTTCTCTGCAGACCTATACCTCAGCCTCTCTTTGGAATGCCTCTTTCAGAGAGCTTGCAGTAAAATTGAACTAAATGCGAGCAGGAGTTAACATCAGTTTCAAACTATTCCAGTTTCAGACGGTGTCGCCGATGCCGTAACTGATCTCTGTCACCTGTGTCACAGCGCCAGAGCTGTCTTTGAGTACATCACTTTCACACTACAGACAAATTCTTCTCCCATAATACCAGCTTTTTTTTTTTTTTCTTTCTTTCTTTTTTCTCCCATTAAAAAGAAGAATTCTTACACTGGGTCTTCTGCTTTCAGCAATCTTCCTTCTTCATCCTTCTTGCCATTTCCTTCTCCTGCCTCAAAAGGCAGCAAAACCTTCACTCTGCTGTTGTTCTCGCCATAAAACCACCATAGGCTCTGTCTTACCTATTGCATTAAATACAAATCACTTTCCCTGCATTCAAGGCCCTCGCAATTTGCTGATCTTATTTAATCCTACCAAGTGTAAGCCTTACCTTTTCCTCTGGCTTGTCAGCTGCACCAGCACTGCCAACAGCCCTTGTCAGCTTGGGTATATTTTAAGGGCAGACTCCTGAGTTCTTCCTCACGTATAAGATATGAAAATCCCCCATTCCTTGATGTAAAATAGAAAAACATTTACTTGTTCTCCTTCCGTTGTCCCCCCTTGTTCACCTCGCTGTGGTTATAGCGAGATGCAGATCAGTGCCAAAAGGAGGGTAAGCCAAGAACGAATACTGGCTTCCTCATCATTCCCGTGTTGTGAGGAAGGGTAGTTTCTGAAAGCAGTGGTTGTGGACACGTGTTCTGAGATTTGTGTTTCTGCCTCTGCCATCCAGAAAAATAGAAAATGGGAGGAGTGTCGCTGCGTACCCACAGGACAGGGAGGTCTGGCAGGGAGCTGCTTCTGAAAGGGAGGGAAGGAACTGGCGTGCTGCCGTGCTTTCTGCCTCCCCTCCTGTCTATCCGTGTCCTCATCCTCATCCTCTGTCCATGAGCTCTTTGTGCTGCTCGTTGACCCTCCACCTTCATTACATTTTTGGATGTAAAGTTGGGGTCTGGCTTCGTTGGGAGCTTTCTTCAGAACTCAAACTGAAACCTTTGTCTGGACCAAGCCTTCTGGTTTTACCACGAATAAAGAGCAGCTGATGGGCCCAGGTGTTGACCTGTAGGACAGAAGTGTAATATACACATCCTGTAGTATTTCTCTGCATTTTTGTTTTCTTTTCTACTTCCATCCTTTTGTTGTAACATCTACTCACATCACTATACAGACAGTCTCTTTATTTTCTTTTAGTTATTTCTTATCCTTCTCATAAGTCAGCGAGCCAAGTAAGCACGTGTTTAGCTGTTTTAATCCTTCAACAAGGATCAACTTCTTCACCTTTCACCTATTTTCCTGCCACCGCTACACTTCTTCATTACTTCCAAAACAGCTTGCAGATCAGCTGCCCATTCAGATTTATTAAATAATGGATCTGATATGCATACCCCTACACGTGTATCTGTACGCGTTACCTCTCAATAGCTGCATATGCCTATCTTTCTTACTAAATGAGCGGGTTTTCTCCTTCAAAAAGCAGAGTTCTCCTTATTTGTAGAGGTATGCTGGGCATTCTCTGTGAGAATTTCAGACACTTGCTACCTATGTACCGCTCGCAACACAAGTTTAGGCAGAATAAATCTAAACAGAAGTTAAATAAACTGCTTGATGCGCCTCCGACTGATCTCAGCAGCCTGCAGAAGTTGCAGCAGAGCTCCTTGTTTGCGCAGTGGATTCGTACTGCTGATGGTGTGCTGGTGGCTGGCCACTGAGGGCTGTAACTGGGGCAGATCCCCAGTGTAGAATCAGTTCTAGTTATTTCTGAATTGTCATTAATTTTATTCTTTTCCTCATTTACTAATGGGCCTAGTTTCTCTCTCATCTTTTTATCACGTAAACAGTTACATTAAAAGAACATTCTTAAGGCTGCAAAGGCAAGCATTCAGAAATTATAATAAAGGTTGCCCCTGCAAGCTTTGGTTGGACTCCCTGTCTGCACATTAGGATATTGGTTTTGGTTACATAATCAAAAACAGGGTTTCCCCCCCCCCCCCCACAACCCTTGCCTCATTCAGGACTATTCAGTACTGAATAGGATTGAATTCAGTACTGTTCAGTATTTTTTTTCCTTCATTGTTCAGTGTGTGGTCCCGTTATGCCCAAGTTATTGAGGGCTATTCAAGTCCTGTCACAACAACTGCAAAACCAGCCCCAAATCCCTCCACGAGCATCTCACTGAGCTCATCGCCGTTGTGTAGGTCCGCAACAGAAGTTTCCTTCTACAACGTCCGTGTCATGTGAAGTTTTATGATTGAAATTGAAGCAGGGAGAAATTAGGAATGCAGTAGCCAAGTCCATCTGGAAGTGCTGCACGGGAGATGCCTGGGATCCATTTTTTTTCAGAGCCTGTGTCATTATGTAGTATTTCGTATCTCCTAAACACAGCTGTCGTTGACTTCAGTTGTAGCAATATGCACAAATCATAGTCTGGGGTTGCAAACCAGGCACCTAAAAATGAGCCAAGCAGAATTATTACCTATGACAAGTTTGGTTTCAGTAGACCTGGCCAGAGGTAGGTCTGAAGTATCACATGGGAAGTAGCTAATTACCATAGATGCCTTTCTTTCAAGCTTCTGACTTATCCTTTTCCCAATTTTTAACATTATCAACAAGGTATCAGTTGGGCTGATTAATATATATATATATACATATATCTTTAATTAATATATATCTTTAATTAATCTTTCAACTATATGGGGAAAGGTACAGAAAAGCATTTTAGCTACACAATCACGCAATGTCTAATGCTGGATGGTGAGGGGATAAAACGAGGTCCTTCATGCAACTTTCCAGGTTCTTAAGAAAAACCTAGATATTATTTTCCTGTGCCCATGGGACGTCAGCAGCCTTGAAAGATTTAAGCCCACTGCAGAGACCTTATCAAGCTTAGCCGTGGAAAGAAAACGATCCCTAAAATTTACCAGGCTTTGTTTGCAGCAGAGAAGTGATAAGGTTGTGAAACGTTGCATCCTATCTAAAATACAAAGCAGGGTAGCCTAGTGGGAACATGTCCTCCTGCTCTTACTCCCAGAGAAGCTCTCTCAGCTAATTAATTAGCTTCTCCCTAGTTGAGGGCCTGTTGAAGGAAAAAAAAAATTGCTCTGACCCCTTGTTATTTTGTCTGAGTATTCAGGAGGAATAGGAAGGAATGCACTGCGAGTAGGGACCCTATAAAGAAGGGTCAGCATTGAAAATAATTGTTTTTACAAGGTTGGAAAGGAAAACAGAGGGAAAAATCAGACTGGATTTAGGATAATGGACCAAAAATAGCGGAAGGAAGGGGGATGAAAAGAAGCTAAGGGGAGAGGGAACGATGTTGTATCCAATAAGAGGACCAACTGCATGCAGATAAAAACAGATGGGGATCAAGAAGTGACGACTGGAAGCAGTTCCCATCAAAAAGGGCCCTGGCTATATGCTCTCCCTTTCTGCCCAGTACCCTCTTCCAAAGAGAAGGTGCCACCAATGTCGCGTGTTGGCGGCGGACAGATTCGAAACGAAAGAACCACATAGGGTCTCAAATATTAGGAGGTAACCAGGAAACGGTGAATTCTAAAAAAGTCAGAGAGAAAATAAATGCAAGGAAGTTGCTGCAGTTATTAAAAGATAAGATTTATAGGCAAGTTCATTGCAGCTGGTTGGCTATCCAATCAACTACTGTTGCTAATTGGATTAGTTGCCAAAATAAGCTAAGAATAGAACCTTCCTTTTTCTTATTGTTAATGCTTTCCAGGCACAAAGTCCTTGTGGGCAAAAATTAAATCTTTATTTCTAGTAGCATAAAATTATCCTCTATAAAAATGAAGAACCTTAACACTTAGTACCTCTTCTTCTCCAGACCTTACAGTGGTTAAGCGTCTTCTGCAATTACAGTGTGCTGTGAGATGGAACATTCTTGTTCTCCTCCAAATCAAGCGGTTTGTGGCAGATGCCTACTATTGTTCCTCTTTATTTTGTCATTCTTTCTTGTCCTTTCTCGAAGAATTTCATTGCTACATTTTCCGCAGTTGACTTACAGCTTTCTGGCAATATAAATACTTCTGACATAATGGAACAACCCTGGAGAAACCCTTAGGTAATTTCAGAGTGCCCCTTAATATGGAAAACCCTGAGCATCCCCCTATTAAGGGTTTTTTTTTTCCTCTCTCCCTGAAGCCAGCACAACTGTTTACAAAACAGCACCCTGAACAGGAAATCTGTTTCTCTTTCATTGCTTTATAAAAGTACATCTAACTAATAACCTATAAATAAGTTACATATATAATACAGGCTCTGTGCTGTCTTCTGCCCTGTAAAACAGCAGAACCGTTGAAATACATCATCATATCTTTTATATTTTAGTATTATTTCATTCTCTGTGTTAACACATCCTATCAAACAAAAATAAGTATATAGCTTGCCTTTTCTTGGCAACACAGTATGGACTTTTGTATGGGTTGCCCAGTGCAGCCCACAGTTGCCACCTCAAGCAAGCAGGTTGTTTTTGGGAAGATCTGTTATTCAGCTAGTATGAACTCGCAAGACTAAATGAATGGTTAATTACTGCAGGCTCTGTCTTCAGTTTAACTTTAGATTTTTACTTCAGCAAAGAAAAACCCCGTAACTTAGAAATAGAGATGTTCTGAAGTCCTTTATTAAACTTCATCACAGGTGAAGGACAGGATCCTCACTTTGCAAGAGGATGAGACGACACCATCTGATGAAGTTGTACGTGATTCTCCCCACAGGACAGAAAACGTTGTCTTTGAGTAATGCTATTGACAAGGAATAAACATAGCAATGAAGGGAGGATGGCTTCAGAGTGGGAAGTTTTACATCCAGCTTGGGCTTTGGGCTGCTCACACCCAGCTGCCAAACGGGGGAGTTCATTGCAAACACAGCCTGAGCTGCCTTCTGCGTGTTGTGGAAAGCAAAAGGATGGTGAGCACAGGTGCTGAGCTCATGAGCCATCATCCCTGCTTCATGCAGCCTTCCTTGTGTTCATCAGGGAAGTGAAATTTGCTGTACCTTGAATTTAAAAAGCCTTTCAGCAAATTATTTCAGATGAACTAAAGCTTATTCTGTCTTTTTCACCCTCCGTACTTCAGGCAGACTTCCTGGAGAGGCTAGTACCCATGCAGGTGGCAAACACATGGGAGATCTCACAGTGACAGCCTGTTACTAGCTGTGGAAATGCTGGTTTGAAAACTGTGATTTTTTTGTAGTAATATGCTCATTTCACAGTCTTGTGTGAAGAACTGAATTAACTCTTGTTTTGTCTACTGTGGTGTAAACCCCTATTCCGTTAACAAGGGTGGCTGTTTTCATGAGCGGATGGTGGTGGTGCTGAGCACTATGCAGAAAAAAATGAACACAGGTGATAACATCCATTTTATACAATTTCCACCAATTAATGTCAAAGCAAAACACACTTTTCTAGACAGAGACTGAGGAACTCATTTTAAGGGTAAGCAAGTGAGCACAAAGCAGATTTCCAAATAAACCTCCTTTAAAATTAGGCTGAGTTTTAACTGTAATTAATAAATAAATGGTATTTGAGTGATTAGTTTGGGCCTCTTTTCAAGCCTGGGGTGAAAAAATAATCAAAATGCTGCCTATGCAGAAACTGGAGCAGCCACGTCTGCCCGAGTGCACAGACATCCCAAAACAGTAGCGCCGAGAAGCAGCAACTATCCAATTCATCTCAGCTTTGAAAACCGAACTTGCAAATTACATCTCAGGCCTGTCATCAAACCGTTATCAGCTTCTCCGCTGCCGAGCCATATAGATATCAAGATACGTTTATCTATCCCAGAAATCCTGGCTCAGATTAGGTGCCAACACGTCCACCTGTTACTTGCTCATCTTCTGGATTTACTCATCTGCTCAACGGGGTCTTGCGAATACATTTGAGTACTTTTAATTTGAAGCTCTCGTCATTGCAGAACTTGGACTTTTACGCGCAATGTAAGTTTTCATATCAAACTAATCAATAGGGAAAAATACCACATACGTAGTATTTGAATTCATTTAATATACTTGATGCTGTCACAGAGGCACTGCAATTACCCTAGAGACTTTACTGTAAAGCACCAAGAGTCTCGACTACACCTAATAGACAAACATCGCTCTTCACGCCCAATCAAAGCCATCACAGAGGAAGGACGGATGATTGTTTGCAGGTAGTAACCGAGATAACTTGTCCCTGTAATACTCACCCAGATCTCATCAGATAAAGCATCCACCTAACCATTTGATATACACCTTGATGTCAAGTGGTTGCACCTACCTTTGGGCAGGACTCAGGGACAGTTCCTGGTGCTCTCTGGTAAAGGAGACTCCCCTGCAAACGCTCCTGGATAACCCAAAAGGCTAAGAAACCCAGCTGAGACACATTTGCAGCTAAATATGATCCAGCTGTGTAGAACAGGGCTTATTATCAGAAAAAGTTTGGGGAAATACCCAGAATGTCATGCAGTTCTACTAATATTAGCTTTAGCAACTCACAATTATAGTGACTAATTGGAGCCATCACTCATTGCTATT
>CM021736.1:35222232-35229732 GCA_011075105.1 Heteronetta atricapilla | reverse complement strand
TTTCCATCCTTTTCTTGAGGCCATCTATTCTAGTAAGGATCATTCAGTCCAAATTATTTTAAATTTACACTCAGCTACTATGTAAATCATATTGGGGAAATCAGCGTAGGAATCAATCCTGAATTCTGCACAACATTTGAGTGTGCAGGTATTAAATTAATAAAGAAATGGCGCTGCGCGACGCAGCGGCAGGGAGAGTTCTGGCTCTGCTTTGCACTGCAGCTCCTGCTCCCACCAGGTGAACCAGCCCCAGGTTCGCTGTGTACAAGCCCGGAATTTTAAACAGGCAGGAACCAAACGGGCTGCCCCCGGGCATGGCCAACAGGCCCGTGATGGGCTTGTGGTGGAGGAGGGTAGGGTTGAGGAGAAGCAGGTGGAGCTTATCAATACAGCCCAGCACACGCTCCCGAGAAGGTAGGCCAGTAATTACAAAATTACACCGGTTGAAATGAGCTGTTCTGTAGGAAGAGAGTATGTATATATTATATATTATAGTATATATATGTTATATATATATAGAGAGAGAGAAATAAAGCAAAAGTAGCCAGGCATCGTGGCCCGATGGAGGACTGCCACCTCCCCATTGCTAAAGAGCGTCTCAAGAACTCCTCTGGGGAGTCGATTTAAACATCGCTGGGACAAATGCCTGGTTCTGGCTCTAGAATTTCAGATTGATTTGTGTCACAGATTTGCATTCCTTCTGAAATAAGACCAGGAACAACTGGTTCAAAAAACACGGATAAAATTGAATAGCTTTAGGATTTGTTGTGGACAACGCATCGGTCAGCCGACTGCTGTTCGTGCATTTGTGGGGCGGTCAGTGCCGTACCTTTGGAGGACAAGGTTTGCATTACCCTGTGTGGAAAGCGGTGCGTTTATCCATTTATTTCAATATATCCAAATAAAGTGTCCATGCTGAAGTGGCAATAAGCTCCTCGTTGTGAAGTAGGGCTTTGTGTCGCGCTCCGTGTGGAGATCTGCTTTAAGACAGCGAATGCACTGCAGTTTTCTTAATGACTGTCAGCGGTGGCGTGAGCAATGCATACAGTCATAGCTGCAATTATTTCCTCTTTTAGGTCTTTGCCCTACTATAATACACGTGTTCAGGATAGACGGAGATGTAAATACAAAATGTTCCAAGTGTCCTGGTGGATGGATGTGGTAACATTTATATCTTTCAGCTGAAGAAAGTAGCGTTTCCCCAAACAATTCTCACAAGGAAGTCTCACGGAGACCTCTGATTGTCTAGAAATTTAAACAAACAAACAAACAAAAAAACAACCCTCTGGTAAAGTGAAATATCTGATGGCAAATGTGAGTTGTTCATTAGTGCCCACTATCTCCTTCTATTAAAGACAGTGAGTTAGCGATAGCCAGCAAAATCAGTTCTTGTATTTTGAAGTACTTCATTTAAGTTTCTCAACTTTTTATTTAGCATCAAGAAGACTATCTTCTTAAAAGGGATAGGGATACCAAAGGTGGAGAAAACTAAATAAATCAGTCCAGATATCCCCTGAAACTGTAGTTCCGCCAACAGGATTAGCATCAGACAATAAAACTCGATGTTTTATACTCTGGATAATTCATACTAGGAGAAACGCCAGTAATGAGTTTAAATACAAGTTCCCTGATTTTTCCTAGCTCTTACTGGGCTGCAGGAGGTGAGGGCCAGGAGACTGCCTGCTCCAAGGCAGGGTCCTGCTGGGAGCCCTCGCTGCTCCTCCCGTGCTCCCTTCCCACCAGCAGCGGTGGGGGCATGGCCCTGTGGGCTGGCCCGAGGAGGCACTAGGAAAGAAACACGGTGAGCTGAAGAAGAAGAACCCGATTTTTCAGACTCTGAACTCAAACATTATGGCTCTGTTATGCTGCTTTCTGGAACCGAAATCAGCATTTCTGAGTCTGAATTTTATTCCGCTTTTAGCAAACAGTTGTGGAAACCACTGACACTGCTAGTCTCTTATGGCTAAATTATGTGTTCGGAGTTAGCTGGAGTATAGATTTAGTCTTGCTGCTGTTGCACAGAGTCCATTGTAAGATAATTTGTCCCACTCAATTAGACTAAGTTGTCATGTGGGAAGTGCTGAGCCACCACAGCCGGGTGGCCGGCGCTACCAAAGCCAGCGTGCTCGGGGCTGGCGTCAGCAGAGCCCGTGGCCGGGCAGGGGCTGGGGGCTGTCACAACATTTGTGCCCCAGCTCAGCTGGAGGTCCTCTGGAGAGCTTCCTCCGATGGTTCACAGAGGAGGCGGCGTTGGTTGCAGCCAGCAACACCTCCACCTTCCAGTTTTAAAGAGTAGGGAATTGCAAAGAGAAATATATTAAAGAGTGCTGAGGTGGAAAAGTCGGACGCCGACCATTTAAGATTTGGCAGCGTCAAGGCTGCCTATCGTAACCTGAATTTTACTCCCTTTCTGGACACAAAATCTGATAAGGTCTTCAACTGCATGCTGACTTCTCTTGCATGTGCCGCTTTCTGGAGCTGGTGCCCGCCGTGCGTGTTTTTCACGGGTAGCGAAGGAGACGTCCCTACGTGTTCCTGTTCATTCCTCGCCGAGGCTGGGTAACATTTTGTGCCTGAGGCAGGAGAAGGAAGGTATTACTCCTCTAGTTGGGTCCTGCTGACCCAAGGAATTAAGCCTCGAATATGTCTATTCTATCTCTATTTCTGTCACATAGTTTCTGTGTCATATTCAACAAGTCATACCCACTTTTTCAGTGCCGCAGCACCCTTCTCTGCCTCGTTCACTGTTTCTGACATTTGGAGCTTTAATTTTAGGTGTGCTGAGTGCTTGCACTGCATCTGGTGTCAGCAGGGACTGTTTCGTGGCCTCAGCTATGAAATGCTCTGCACACTTCTGGTTGTGCAGGGTAGCTGGGACGTGGGACAGAGGGAAACCTTGACACATACAAACTATAACATAAATAAGACTTAAGGATATTCAGCCAGGGTGTGGTAGATCACTCACTGGTAAGCAAAGCTGTTGATGACGGAGTGTGGATCTCCCACAGCTTGCAGTGGTCCAGGTGGAGCCGGCCCTGAGGTCCGGAGCTGCCCCTATGAAATGCTCCTGCACGTTCACGCTGGCACCCGGCGTGTCCAGCCGTGCTCGTCTCCGTCTCTTTGTACTTTACCCTCACTGAAAGATAGTAATAGAGCAGTAATTTCACCTCGCAGAAGGGCTGTGCTGTTAATTTTGAAATGCTTAAGTGTGATGGGGAAGATGTCTGCAAGGAGGTTGATAAGACATCGACTTAATAAATGACAAGGTTAGGAAGATGTGCCCTGTGGAAGTCCTGGCGCTACATATTTTTCAGGGAATATAAAACACGTATGAGGTAATGTTAATGATCTTTCTCCATCCTGTACACTGAGTAGAAGAGAGACTTTACATATAAGAAAGCGATAAAATATAATTGTGTTATTTAATGCTAATAAATCAATGCTATGGGAAGATTGCCCGAGCATTTGTTAACTCGTGGGTAGTTAACAGGGAACATTTCTTTAATGTAAAGCTCGTCTTCAATTTGCAGATATACATTAGCGAAAGCAGTAATGAAGAACTTATATTTATTTTAAGATATTTACAAATTGATGTGCTGTTCCATTTCAACTGAGAATGTCAAACAATGGTTTTGTCCTCTCACCGCTATAATCCTAATTTGTTAGTTGTTTAGTTGAAGGAAGTTTATAAATTAAAAAAAAAAAATCATAATCATTATACCAACAACACGACTGATTAATTAATTAGTGTTTACTGATATATGCAGCTATTCCAACTTTCAAAGTGTCCAGCGCGAAGCTAAATTACTTTGCTGTTGTTCTGGTTTGGCATTTATGGTAATTTGTCAAGCCGATATGCAGTAATGGATTGACTCATATAACGAAGGCTATAATTGCAGCTGTTAGGTGGGCCTTCTTTATCTCAGCCTGTCCGAGTCCCCATTCCTGCATGATTTCTTGCTGTGCCGAAGCCATGTGTGTCTTGTTTTGTTTTAATACATTACTGACCCAGGGTCTCAGGTTACTGGGGTTCCTGTCATACATTTAGTTCCACTCTCATAAAGCATTGCACAAAAAAATGCTGTAACAAGGTAACAATCATTGCTCAATATACTAAGTATAAATGTCAGAGTGTAAAACTTGACTGCAGGAGAGCAGTGCAGGGGGAGATAATAATTGAAAATAGGACACTCCGAGCTATAACAGCACAGCTCTGAGCTATAAGGGCTCCTTCAGCATCATGCAGTATGTCTGCTATGTCCTGCTTATCGGTAAAAGCTTGGCATTAGCCACCTCTTTGCTACATATATTACACCGTATTGGCACGTTTTGTTTCGGTAGGCAGAAATGCTCTGGCGACCTCACCCCTCCACGTTGTCCTCCACAGTGGCGAATAGAGCATGAGCCACGGCATCATCACCAGCTGGCCAGGGGTACCTGGAGTAGCGTTGTGATGGACAGAAAATTTAGTAGAACAAAGCATATGCTTAATTGTTTGGCGCTTTTTAAGTGTCCTCTCCTTGGGCGATCATACCTTTACCCCGACACACCACTTACTTTTAGAAGTGTCTAAGCGTGACACCAGATGTTTCAGAAACTTGTCTTTTAATCCTTGGTAACTTACATAATTGAAGAAGTTAACAGGTTGTTCACTTAATAGGGATCATTTATACAGGATTTTTATAATAACTTGCTGGAAGGGGGAAAAACCACTCTTGGCTAATATGAAGCATATTTTGCATTTATTATGGGAAATTTTTTTCAGGTAGGAGGTGAGGAGACAATTTGGGAATTTTCGTTAGCTGAAAAACTGCATATTAAACATGAATTGTGATTTTCCATCTGGCCCTACTGGTTAGGAAGCTGCAGTTGGGCATGATCTTCACTGTCAATCAACAGTCCCCAACTGCGAGATGCAAACCTCATGACGAAGCCCACCCCAACTCATTAAACCAAAGCAAACTGTATGAAGTGCGCCGCTGTGTGATTTTAATATTTGGTGCATGTGACAGGATCATTTTAGTGATTTGCAGGATTTATCTCCTCTTAAAAGTACTGCCTAAGGCTACTCTAATTGGTAGGAAAGCAAATTCCCCCTTCTCCTCCTGTCACTCTTTGTTTTATTTACTGAGAACTGCCGAAACCTATTTACACAATAATGAGGATAAATCACCGTGATGCTTTCAACACAAAGAGAAATGTTGCGTGAGTTGAAAGCTGTACAATTAAAACTAAATTCAAAATATTTCTGAAGTAGTGCCTACAGTTAGTGATAGTGAAATAAAATTAAGACAAACGATATGAGTGTACATTGCGACTCGTTCGGATAGACAGTTAAAATCAGAATTCTTCAGGCATCTTTTATGACGGACAATTTCATTGAAGATTGCAATTAAGTAAATGTATGTAAGTTGCTCGCAATCGTCCAGATGTTCCCCCTAGATACGTACGCAGCTATTTCATTTTCTTCGTGGACGCGGAGCTCAGCTCCTTCCACCGCGGTCGCCTCCTCCAGCGGGCACCCCCTGGACCCCGGTGGCTGAGGCTGGGGTGTCACAGACGGGGATGATCGGTTCACGGTGTGGGTGGCAGGCTGCACCCCATTCCCTGACTTGGCAGAGGGGTGACAGCTTCGAGAACAGCCTCACCAGAGGCTGGAGAGCCCAGAGCGGGTGGCACCGAGCGAACCCCTCTGCAGGGCGCGACGCGGCTGCGTGCTGTGGTGCGAGGCCCTCGGCCTAAAACGAGGCCACACTGCTACAACCGAGAAGCCACCGTGTGCACCATGAAGAGAACATCATGTCTTTTGAGGACAGGTGTCTTCTGCCTGTGGGACACAGGCGGGTGGCAGGTGCTCAGTGGTGACAAAACCATGGGGCGGTCCTGTCGGTGGCCCGGGGTGGACGCAAAGCCCTTGCTGAGGCTCCAGCACAGCACAGATATCCTCCTTGCTGTTAAGTGCAATGTAAGATACCAATAAGTGTAATCATGAATAATTAAAGATGTACCTCTTATTAGAACACAGGTTTTACGCTCTCTGTAAACAGAGCTGCATTTTCATTGAAGCAAATGGAAGAAAAATTCTTTGCACGGAAGCTTTGCAAAGGTATTTTTCAGAAGTGTTACAATGAAGTATTTAAATAACACTTCAAAATTACAACATTAATGTAAAAACTTATAAAATATTAATGTCTAAAATAGCCTTTGCAGAAGGTACAAGTCCGTTGATTCCAGTGGGGCTGGAATTATGCCACCAGGTGTTCGTTGCGTCTGCGTAAAATCTGAAGAATTTCCTGTTTGGTTTAGATCCCCCAATAACTGATACCGGCAACCAAAATCCTATTGATATTAGCGTTGGAGGGCCCGGCCTCGTAGCAGCAATGTGCACAGAGGTCGGTAGAAGTGCATTCCTTATGGCGAATCGCGTGGGTAGGGTCTGAGTTGCGCTCACAGTCGATGTGTACAATACCCGTCGGCAACCCACAGCCCTGGGCATCACACCCGCAGGGCAGCTGATCCGTGCAGCATCCCTCTGGACCCCGTCCCAGTTTGTCCCCGGGCACTCTGCAAACATGGGGGTGACATGGGGGTGGCAGCCAGCCGGGCCCGGCGGGCGGCCCCACGGAGAGCAGCGCAGCTCGCTGCCCGCGGTGTGGCCCCACGGCTCCTGCCTTGGCCAAGGCTGACCACTCTTCTTCAAACTTTGCTTTTTACCCCCTACCTCCTGCCCCCGAACTGCGCCTGGGGTTATCTGTACTTATTTTCTTGTGTCCTTCTTTACCCGGTGAATTTGCTTCCAGGCAATAATATTAAGATGTGGTTTTCTGGTTACTTAATGACGAAGTTGCAATCCGTTAATGTCTACACGTTCCCGTGTTTCCACGCGTGTCACTTGCCATCAAAAAACTGAGACTGGAATAAGCGTGGGGGTTAAATGGTGGAGCTCGAGCTCAAATTTTAAATGTCTTTCCTTAAGTAACATTTTTATTTTTATTGTAATTTCGTTAAATGTAAATATTTTAGATCTGATCCTAAACTAATAGTCCTAATGCCTGCTGCCTACACGTGCCTTTAGAAGATTTTTGCCTGCAGAGGACTTTCAGCACTAGCCCCTAAACTTCTCAAAATATGCTTGAAAAGCACTGCACTTTTCTATATACAGTGCATCTTGACAGTTTAGGTGATGACTGCTCAGTTATACTGAAAAAAATTCAGATAAGCAGATTTTAGCACATTTACCATGTCTTTTAACTTCATCTGACACTGTTTGGATGGAGGATGAGAGAAGTATATTTTTATATCCCATGGGAGTTACTTTATGATGACTCTTTCAAGGTGAATATTGGCATTTATTTAGCCTGAGCAGAAAATAAAAAAGAACGTATAGGAGCATGAATGTGGAAATGCCAGAGTCAGCAAAGAGTCATTTATTTTGTTGCTTTGAATTGCTATACCTCAAACGTAGCTAAATCTAAGTTAATTTAAAGTTTCTCCTGAGAA
>CM021736.1:35194732-35202232 GCA_011075105.1 Heteronetta atricapilla | reverse complement strand
TACTCAGTATATGAAACAAAACGAATGAAACATTTACTTCCTACTGGTGTTTACTTGCACGAATGAAATTTCTGTTTGGGGTCTCATGGAGATAGACTTTAATAATGATGTTTCTATGATGTATATTAGGTGGTTTTCCACAACAAATATTTATTTAGCCAAACAATATTTGAATCAAAACAAACTGAAGGCACCAGTTATGCTAATAATACCAAGCATTTTCTTGCTTGCTTAGTGTTGAAATTCAAGTACAAAAGTCTTTCTAGTCTATTTGCTGCAACACCTCCTTTCAAAAAGGTTAAGAAGAGGTGAAAAGGATGAAAAGGCACTTGCAGGGTTTTAAAAATCTCCTATGGAAAAAAACATCTTTCATATCACAAAAAAGTCTCTTGTAGGTTGTTATGTGCATAAGGTGGAGGCTTAAGAGCAGACACATTTGCAGATGAACTGCTTTTACTAGCTTCTCTGAGACATGACATTTGTTCAGAAGATTAGCCAGGTTGTAATGTGTAGCATAATTGCACTGTGCGGATGTCCCAGAAGTGAAAACCTAATTGCTTGACAGGACTATAACTTTGTGGTACGCTCTCACCTTGTTAGGTCCTTTTCTGATGCAGTTCAAATGAAGTCTGGCCGCAGGTGTGCCTAATTTACCTCGCAACAGAACGTGTTGAGTTTAATTGCACAGTGGTTGTTAGGAAAAATTGGTGGGTGGAATATCAAGTGACTTACTGTACACGGATGGCAGATGGGCGTTGAGAGGCATTGTGAGCTAAGTGTATAGGTGAGGTGAGTTAATAAAAGATGTAAATTTTATCTTAAAATAGTGAAGTCTTGTGCGAGGCAATACATTTTAATTAAGGCGGTAGCAGTCTTTTTCTAGCAGCGTGAAAAAAATTGGAGAAAAGGAACATTACAAAGACTGCATTTTTCTCCGTATCAGTATTTTAGGAACGGCTTAGTATGTTTAGGAAAGCTGTACCACAAGACTGTATTTATTACAAAGCCTACATTTGTGGATACAATACAAAATGTGGCATGGAGAGGCAAACTGAGAAAGGCTTGCCTTCCTTTCCTGTTGATGGCAGCGAGGTTTGAGATATGACCAAACTGAATTCAAATCCAGCTTCTTACTTCTTAAAGTGTGGCAGAGCGCTTGTCTTAAGGATGCGGGGCTTGCCGAGGACAGGATCTGGTCCTGCCCTCTGCTGTAGGGATCCGTTCATGATATCCATCATTCTTGGTGGTTGCCTGAGAGGAAAAATCAACCCAGTTTTCTTTCCCTGGCCAGCTTTGAGAAATGCCCTGCCTGGGAACACGGGTTTTTAACTTATTCTGTCTTCCTCTGAAAATGTTGTCTTGAAGCTGCCTGTGCTCTGCAACCTCACTGAAAAAAAACAGATTAAAAAAAAAAATAGAAAAGATTTCTGTATCAAAGAAAGCAGAAGAGCTGGAACACGACTGCTGTTTGTATTCACCCCAGTGTTACGGCTTTGATATTTAGCTCAGTGCTCAGGTTCATCCTGGTAAAGATGTTTAATTCCACCAAGTGTGTTTGATTCACCAAATAATTGAGCAAATACCAGTTGCAGTTGATGCTTAGTGAAAGAGTGCTTAATGGCCCCTTTTTTTTTCTGACAGGATTTGAGCTCTCTGTGTAGAAACAATTCATCATGAATGCTTCAAGTTAAAAAAAAATCCACAAGGAATAATACTTAGCGTTCCCCATGCACAATTCATTTGAGAATTTCAGAGCAATTTACAAACATTAGCTCAATAAGCCTCACAACACCCATTTGAGATCAGAAAAAAATAAAATAAAATAAAAATAAGATGCTCCTCGTCAGTGTGACTGTGGCACTGGGGATCGATGAGGCTGAAGGCTCTCCCCAGTGCGTGGGGCTGACTGGTGGGAGAGCCAGGGCCTGAGCCACTCCACCACAAGTGGTAGAAGACGTGAAAGAAAGAATGAAGATAAGACAGAAATGCCAATATGCCCAGGCAATCCTCAGCTGATGAGTTAGTCTCTGGAGATCACAAAAAAAAAAAAAAAAGAAAAAAAAAAGAAAAAAAGAACCCAAGGCAGATAAAATTAGGAGGAGGGTGTAGCAAAAAAGATGCAGTTTTGTGGAAAGGCTGAAACTCTTGATGGCATTCCTGCAATGGTGTCTAGAAAACCTGAGTTCAAGTGTCAGCCACCACGGAAATCCAGCTCTCCTCCAGCTGAAGATCTGAAGCCCCTTTACAGATTCTGAGATAGCTGAGCTGATGTCACTGATTTATTTATACAGAGTATAAATAAAACTAGTAATTTCCCATACAACACAAATAAAACTAGTAATTTCCCTACTTGGCCTGATGGGCATGAGAGATTGCTCCTTTAACACTGGTATCCCATATCATTATCAGGGTCCTGCTCAAGGTTTTACTTAAAAAGAAGAGCTGTGATTGAAAGCACCTGTTTGTAGCCACTTGGGATGCTCCTGCCCAGACCCTCCCAAAATCTGGGAGCAGAGCATGGCACAGCTGTGCTCAGACCTGTGCTCAGATGCGGTTGGGCCGTGTCGGGGACTGCAGAATTTCTCGGCTTACCTCCTGCCTGGAATATTATTTGCACATGAAAATTTCTGCAAAGTGTTTACAGCTAGAATAGTCACAGTCACTTGTAAAGATTGGCGTGAATAAGTAATAATTGCTCATGGACTAAATGTAAAAACTCTGCCTAACCTTGCTAGTCAAAATGCATAAAGTTAGACAGCGTAAGATGATGGGCTGGTGCCTCTGAGAAGCTCTGGGTGAGGAGTCCTGAGCCTTGCTTGTCAGTCATGAGCTGAAAACAAGCTCAGAACATTAAAAAAAAAAATAAAAATTAAATGTGGAAACATAGCTACATAAAGAGAAGGGGAGGTGTTAGACTGAGCATCTTTTGGTGCTAGGACAGGCTTCCTCTGATCTGGCCCAGCCTGCTTGCAAGCCATAGTGCAGTTACCAAATTGTTCCTTCCTTCTCAAAGCAATTCTTGAAAATGAGTAGTGAAGGAAAGAGGAGGAGCCACCATCCCGTACCAAGAGACTCGCCAGGCAGTACAGGAGGGCAGCATAACAGAGCCTGCACCCTTTCAAGCTTTATGCCTTCTCAGAAGTGCTTGCTGTGTTGCCATCAGGCGGCATTGCTACAAAATGATTTCCTGGGAGATGCCTTGGTGGTACGGTTTCGTCCTAAATAATTACCAGTTGCCTCTCAGCAAAAACAAGCTGGATTTCTCTCAGGTAGAGTGACTCCGTATAGCTAAAGGGTGGAGAGATTGTAAGACAGGGTCTAACCCTCCACATTCCTTTTCTTTTAAAAATCTGTGAGGAACATGGGGCCTTCCTGGTGGCCAGATCCATGCCTGAGCCTCACTGGGGTTCGCGGAGTTGGATTAAGTCCCTTTGCATAGCTAGAAATGCCAAGCTGGAGGCAAAGCCAAGAGTTTTTTGAAAGACTGACCATTCGTTACCTTGGAATTTTTTCACATAGAGGTCATTACTGCTAATACAAGTTGTGGAAAAAAAAAAAGCAAAAAAAAAGCAATAAAAAATAGAGAGAAATTTTAATCTGGTGTAAGTCATTACCTTTGAAGTCAATGAGTCACTGAAATCAACTTTCCCACACCGAGCTGAGGATGTGGCCTGGAGTCAATACATTAGTAGTTGTTGAAAAATTAAAAATATAAATTTGCCTTTCCCTGGCAATAATGTTCTGTTTATGACAGAGATCTTATGCTTTAAAATAAGTTCATTAACTAATAAGAAAGTAATATTTCACTACGAGTATTCTTTTGGGTATAACTATTTATGATTAAATTTTATTATTTTTTTTTAATCGGATTTACAGTTTGATGAATCTAATAGATTTCAATTTTGTATTTTTATAGATTCTTTCTAAAGTTTTTCCTCAAGTGCAATCAGAACTGTTTGAAGAATGCAGGCAACCCGCGAGACATGCGAAGATTCCAGGTACAGATATCTCCTAAAAGCCAACCATATATGAAAGATACTCAGATTTTCAAACTGCTTGAACTTTTTTTTTCCCATGAAAATCTGGTATCAGTGCTTTTACTTAGTGTAGTTTCAGTGCTACAGCCCTTTAACAAACGCTATCTGTATTTTGTATTTTCCCCACTAATTTAAATGCCTGTTCTTGGGCCTTGAGCGGTTCTGCAGTGGGCTGTTACGGGTCGCTGTGAAGCAAGTGGGCCTCTCCTCTGAAAGTGTTTCCATAGTTTTCCTTCATACTAACACCTCACATCGTGGTGTGGAGTGAACTGAGACCTGCAGAAGTTTTACACGTGTAAACTGAGTAAATAGGCATTAGAAATTCAGCTGTGGAACGTGGTGAAATTTGGATCTCACACGGTAGTTTTTCCTCCCAGATTTACAACTTGTAAATCCAACAGTGGTCATGCAACCCACATATTTTTATTTGAATTGTTTTAGAAAATATTTAATACTTCACTTTCTCCTTACAGCTTTTGAAATACCCTGTGGTGAATCATAACACTACAGGAAGACATCTGACGTGGTGGACAAATGATTTCCTCCGCATTTGGGGTCATTTGAAATGCTTGATAAGAAATATATGCTTTTAATTTCAAAATATTTCAAAATAATTCATATTTGTCGGTAATATAAGCTATTATTGAGATGTTCAAAACTTTCTTATTTTTTGAGAAGAATAACTTGTGGTTAAACTTGATAGCAAAACATGTGACATCTGTTTTCATGCACAGCCAACCAACCGGTGAAGCCAGAACACTTGAGCCAGCCAACAGAAAAGATCTGTAGCTGGAAAAAATATTTCTTCAAAACAATTGAGCCAAGCTTCCATTTTTCATGCATCTCAGCTTCACGTGGCATTGGTGATATTGATCCATCTGAACAGAACAGAAGGTCAAACCTGGAATGAGTGGAAATGTCCTCTTTGTCTCACCGATGACTAAATGAAGCATCAGTCATGAGTGATCATGTGGTCGACAATGGAGCCAGTAGACACTAGAAAGACTTTCCTGGGTCTCTTTAGCTAATCTCCCTGCCTCTCAGAAGGTTTAACTGGATTTAACAGTATGTCAGATCTTGAACAATATTTTTAACTGGTTTCACTATCTCAGCACCTTTCTTTAGGTGCGCTGCAGGAATAAGCCAATATAACAAAACCTAGCATGTCTTTCTTTTGCTGAACTACAGTATTTTCCCTTGGTGACTGACCTATATATACATGACAGAACAAAAATAGTTGTCATTTTTATATACACCTTTCTCTGTCTTCTTAATATACTGTGTTCTAGGCACTAAATCCAGAAATCTTTTCTAAAAATCACACCTGTATATTTTGCAACATTTTTTTTTTTTTTTTTTAAATCTGCAAATCTCATTAAAATGGAGAGCAGATAGCCCAGTGGCCTGGCAGTAGCTCTGTGGCTTAGGTGAGTGTGCAACCTCAGCACTCTCCTAAGTGGATGTTGACAGGAGTGAAAGTGTCCACTTCTGGGACAAGAAAGATAGGGGAGCACAGCAGACTTGCAGAAAACTGCCCTCAGGCTGTTCTAAAGGGTAACGCAGATGGCTGTCTCAAAGGAGGCAGAGTACGCAGAAAAGGTGCTGTGATAGCTGAAAGCTAATTATGGGTTGTGAATAAGAAGCAGGATCAGAGGTGATCCCAAACACAGAAACAGACGAAAATTGTCTTCTGATGCCTTGGACTAGCTCAGTGGAAAAGGAGAATAGTTTTTCCCCTTCATTTTTTTTTTTTTTTTTTTTTTTTTGCTCGTTATGTGTTTGGGTATAGGAGCTGGTGTGAGAACCCCCAGAAAACATTTTTGTTATATCCAAAAGTAACATAAGCAGAAGATGAAAGCTAAAATTTGTACTAGCCTTTGCCACCATCACTAGTGTGGTTGGTAAGGCCTAACACAGGCTAACTTAGCCACTGACTTTATGGACTCTACTAACGCTACACCACAAAGAAAATGCTACACGAATTACTTCATTTAACAAATCTGGAACCCCCACCACAGGGTCCATGCTGGAATATCTAAATAAGATGTAAAAGTCTATCTGGGATAATAACTGCCAACCTATGAAGCTATGTCACACAGAGACACATGCACTTCTCTCAATTTCCTCTTTGGCTTGTGGCCATGGAATATCATTTCCGGAATGAGTTTCACAAATCCATTGTGTAGGTGTTTTTATCGGGAAGGTTGTGCATTTTGCATATGTTCCTCTTCCATTTTCTACTAAGAAGCAGCTGGAAGCCCAAGAAGGCTCTATCCATCATCTCTTCTATGGCCGGACTCTGAACCTGGACACAAGAATAGGAGCCTTTCACTCAAAAATAAAGGAGGAAATTCCATTGACATACCAGGGTCAATCACCATCCAAATGAACTTGAGAAGGGATACTTTTCATGGATTGAAAACACTTTCACTATTCATATTCAACTCAGTCTTTTCAGATGCAAAAAAGTTCATTATCAGACATTAAATGTAATTGTAAAACTGACCTGGAGATCATTTACTGAAGAAAAAATGGGGAGTTACGATGGTTCCTGATTTATTAAGCTTTTTTTATTTGGAATCCTCACAACCCTTCATTTGAAGACAGTCTCAAGTGAACAAATTTTAATTAGATAAACTATCTAATCAATATATCAACAGATCAATCAAAACAGCAGCTTTTAAAATGAGTGGCTAGAGGGGTGTTTCTGAAACTAATGGCTAGAAGAATATTTCCCTGAATTGAATTCATTTGTTAGCATAATAGGAGATTAAACTCTAATTAGTGTAGCAGGTTCTGAAGAGAAACAATTGTGAGTTAAAAATCGCCAGTGTTAGCCACATAAACAAAGATGTATTCAGAGTTGTCACTCACTTTGCTGAAAGTGAAAAGTAACAAGCTGTGATGTTGATTGTCCTAAAAGATCTATTTTTGCATCCGTGTTTCTGAAACTAGGCAGGCTTCTTTAATTTTTTTTGTTGTTGTTGTTGTTTTCTTTTTTAGGTTGTTGTATCAACAACAGTCAATGTGGATGGCCACGTTCTGGCTGTCTCAGACAACATGTTTGTACACAACAATTCCAAACATGGAAGGCGGGCTCGCCGCCTTGACCCCTCAGAAGGTACGGCTCCTTCTTATCTGGAAAATGGTAGGCACACATTTACATGTCTTTTTTTTTATTTGCGATGCTTTTTTTTTTTTTTTTTTTTTTTTGCACCATATTTTATGTTGATACACCACTACATCTACTTTTCCATATTTTCTTCTCTCATCAATCAAACCACCCATTAAAAAAGTCCATTAGTATTTCTCAGCTCTTGTCAACCAGAATACAGTCGCTTTTGAATTTGCTTCTGAATTCTCTCTTTATTTAATACTTACAGTTTTGCAGTCACAACCAATTTTTCATCTTTTTTTTTTTTTTTTTTTTTTCCTTTTCTTTTTTTTTCCAGTCTTGTTTTGC
>CM021736.1:35184732-35189732 GCA_011075105.1 Heteronetta atricapilla | reverse complement strand
CTCATGCAAATGTGAAGACTCTAGAGACAAAGGGAGGTCAAGTAAATGGCTCAGGGATTCATGTCGACAAACAATATTAGATGTAAAATGTGTACCTTTGACAAAAGTATTAATATAGTGCTTTTGATTTTTTCCTGATGAAAAGTGAAAAGTAGTAATTACGGAGTGACAGAGGAAAATGAAGTTTTGAACCAAAAGGCAAAGTTCGCGGATGAAAAAACCCAACCCAATTAGCTGCTTATGAGGAATCGAAATTCAGAGCATTTGCTCTTCCATCTCCCTCAACAACCTTTTGATTGACTCTGCTTAGATCTGTACAGCAAAGCAGATAAATCGACATGCCACATGCATGCGATGCTTAATCATTTGTAATAGCCATATTTGCCCTGACATATAATTTGCTATATCAAGCCAGTTTTTTCTTGCTCGCCAGTGTTCTGCTGCTTGGCCTTTGCTTTATAAAACATTTAATAGTTTGCTTTAAATACATCAACATGCTGATATATGATTGCCCTTTGTATGCCTCCTGGAGAAATCATGCACTTTCCTCCTATTGTGCTTTGCATGGTTTGTCATTGGTAAAGAGGTCTCATGTCAGGAAAGAAGGGGTATTAAGGTCTTGATTTTCTGTCTTGTACAAGCAGCAACTCCGTGCATAAAGGCCATCAGTCCTAGTGAAGGCTGGACTACTGGTGGGGCTACTGTCATCATAATCGGAGACAACTTCTTTGATGGCTTACAAGTCGTATTTGGAACTATGTTGGTCTGGAGTGAGGTAAGCTATCTAAATTGGTGGGCTTTGAACTGTAACATTTTTCCATGAATGATTTTAACAAGCTGTCAATAGGCTATTGACATGAGGTATCATGAGATTTTATTTCACAGTGTCTTTTTAACCATGAATCCGCGTGTGACAATCGTCTATACAGAGGGAGATGTACTGGAGGCACATCACGGCCCTCTAGTGGAAGACTTGCTGTAGGAGGTCTCCCAGTACAATTGGACAATTAGTGTTAAAATTACTAGAAGTAGCCTTAAGGAGACATATGGAGGCAATTTTCATATGAATGATGCCCTGTGGCCTTTCCTGCAAACTAAAACCAAGGATCATTTACAGAGCTTTTTCTAAGGAAAAAAAAAAAAAAAAAACAACACACACACACATAGAAGCCCTATCTTCCATTGTGACAGCAAGAAGGGAGGATTTTGAGATGATGAGTATGATTTCAAGTCATTTTTGTAATTATGTAAACTGGCTGCCATCAGTCCTATCAGTGCCATCTTGATTTAAGGCATGTTTTCTGTACGATTTTTATAGCTGATAACACCCCACGCCATCAGAGTTCAGACACCGCCACGGCACATTCCAGGAGTTGTTGAAGTAACTCTCTCCTACAAATCCAAACAGTTCTGCAAAGGTGCTCCCGGCCGATTCGTCTACACTGGTAAGTGCACAGTTTCTTCACTCATTTCAAAATAATAACGCTGGTCTCTTAATGACATAGAGTCAGTGCAAAGCTGGAGCATTACCATGTTGTTAAAAAAAAGAACCTGTCATTCTGGAAATGCATCTGGTCTTAGCTGAACCTCAAAATACCTGCTCAAGTAGGGACCCAGAAGCTCTGGTGCCTATTCAAACCTCTTGGGTCTTAAAAATGTCTCAATATCTCATGAGATCAAGCTCTCACAAGATGCTTCTTACTTCCTGTTTTCATTTCAGCCAGAAATAGATTATAAATGGTATTTCCTACTCTGCTCCACCAGAAAAAGGAGTTAAGAAGTATTCAGTGTTGAAAAAGCTTTGTTCAGAGTATCTATCAAAGCTTCTTGAACTTCCCTAAAGGTTCAGTTGAAATTTTAGGCAGGGGTTCAAGTAGCTGTTGTTGGGTCCAAACAACTTTATCCAACCCTATTCACAGTCTGGCTCAAAAATTTCTTCAGACCTGAAACTTGGGATAAAAATCACAACCCTGAAAATGATTTATTTATACTAATTCTTCTAAATGCATTTGATTTTAATTTATAAGAGCACAAGAAAAATCGGAACTTTGTGGTTTCCAGTGTTTCTAATATAAAAAGTCTTATTTGGGATAAAGTATTACTGGCTTTTTAAAATGTGTGTTACTTTTTTTTGGCATTTAAGAATGAGTTTAAGATTATGGTGGGAAAAAGGGAGAAGTAGCAATTTAATTTATAATACTTTTGGATGAGGATTCTCGGTAATAAATTTGATCTGATGAATCAATCCCTCTTCTGAAAACAAATCGCCTTTAACTGTTTACTTGACAGACTGTGGGGATTCCGGGAGAATTCTTATTGCTTATTGGACAGATAATGCATATTGCAGATGATGTGCAGATGATGTGCATTTTGATTAATATTTTCCCACTAGACCGCAACTGTTTCTATCTGTTAATTTTGATCTAATGGGAAAAGTGTGTTTCTGGGTGGTTTTAAGCTAGGACTTTTTAACAGTTAGCACATCAAAGATATGCTCTTCCATCAGCCTAAGTTCTGTTGCTGAAAGGAACTTCTAAGTGAAGGTAGCATCTTAGAATGCTGCAGTACAAACAGGCGTGGAGATTTGTGTCTTCCATCTACCCCCAAATAAATCACAACCCAAGCAAAAACAGTGCTTGTATTCACACCTGTGTACTTCCCTTCTGACTGACGAGGGAGGAAATATTTAAATTTTCTTGGTCTTTCTGATTGGGTTGTTGCCAGTGTTACCAAATGTG
Source organism: Heteronetta atricapilla (assembly GCA_011075105.1). Classification (NCBI taxonomy): domain Eukaryota; kingdom Metazoa; phylum Chordata; class Aves; order Anseriformes; family Anatidae; genus Heteronetta; species Heteronetta atricapilla. The sequence continues at coordinate 35,186,994 of CM021736.1, read as the reverse complement.
GTGGTATTGACTGTGGTGCTTTTGGTCCTAATCATGTATTTTGAAAGCAGACATTATTTCATAGAGTTTGCTGAAAAGTGATAACTGTGTGTGGGCTGCGTGCAGTCAGGATTACAGTCTTAAGAATGCTATTACAAATACAGGCCAGACAAAGTTACGGCAGAATATCATGAGAAGTATGACTCTGGAGCTAAGATAAATGTTCAGCAAAATAAGAAATGAATGAATTAAGAACCTAGACTAAGTTCCAGATTTTCTAGCTGTTGTGAGCTGGTGTTATTCCATTGCATACAAGGAAGCGCTGCAGATTTGAACCAGATGACGATCTGGTTCTCTGTGCATAGTCTTTGGATTTGGAATTGTTTCATAGTAATGTCTTTAACGGATGTCTCAAGTGCAGATTTTGCAAATTTGACAGATTTGGGCAGATTTTTATATCTTTGTAATGTATAAATGCAAATAGGTATGAAACTGTAAGGAAAAGCCATTCGTTTCTTCTTTCCTGGGCTCGTCCTTCTCTTGTATCGCTTAGTAAAGATGTTCAAAAAATTGTGGGGATTTCAGGAACTTTTTCTGCTGTAATTAAAATGTAATGAAGTTATGTTACCGATGCTTTAATGGGAGTACGTATTTAAAACACTTTGTGAGGGAGACATCAGCCTACATCCCAACAGTAAGAAAATAAGAGCCTGCCTGCTTGAGAAACTTCTGCCTGATTTGCTTTATCCTCAAGTGATAGGGTGAATGAGATAGGCTTTGGAAATTACAGCTGCCATTGAGAACTAAGCCAAGACTCACTGTATTTCAGAAAATGAAAATTATGTAGTCCTATACGAGGGAGGGGCCGAATCCCCAGGGCATCTGTTTCCCATCAGTGTCCCACCATGCTTGCAGTCTGGCTTGGCACTCTAACATTTAACCTTCCCAGCAGGAGGTAGACCATAGGGCAACAAGGCTGCAGAATAATGAAACAAGAGTGTAGTGTGGTGTACAAAGCCTTTGTAAGTACAGAAGTTGAGACATTAAATGATCAGGGTACAGAGATATGAAAGTTCCAGATTTTTCTAAAAAGACCCCATTAGTCTCGCACAGAAAGAATACCGAGCTGTTTCTCAGCAGGCAAAGGGAAGGCCTTTCCCCATCTATCCATGCCTTTTTGCCCGCTGCTTTCAACTATTATAAAGATACAATTACCTTGGGAGATTGTGGCAGTTCAGTTGATTAGCACGGTGAATTAAAAGAATGAGTCACAAATGACATGTCCAGCTCTTCTCTACTAGTCCTTTGTATTCCCAGTGTACCTCACCCCTGTTGTAAGAAGGTCAAAAATTAGAGAGAGATAACAATTTTCAAGCAGCTAGCACTTAGGAGCAGAATTAACAATCATTCTGTATGTAATTGCCAGTTAATAGTAAATTGCCTTCTAGACTGTAAAATGCAATATAAACTGGTGGGCACCTAAAATTAAATTAATGAGGTATTTGCTGCATTTAAAAGTGAATAGTGCAAATTAATAACTGGGTACAATACTTGTTTTAATATATTTCTAATAGTGCATCAGTTGCTTGTTTAATAATAAATTTTAAAAGTGCTACCTGAAAAATTCTCTGTCTGGTTAAAGCGGGTGGTTTGTACAGGTTGTAGCCATAATTTTGCTGGTAAAGTCTTCCAGGTTTCTAAATTAAATATCAGAGATTATTTTTTAATTAGAATATAAGCAGTGCAGTGTTATTTGATTATGGCAAATTGTGATTTGTATGCTTCTAAATGAAATTATGTTACAGATAAAATTGCACTTTTATACACATATTTTAAGCTCTGTAGATTCTGCTGGTTTACTTGAAGATGAACAGTAGTGCTGTATTTACAATGTATTTGTGCCACTGTGTTACTGTTGCCCCTACGTGTGTATTTTGCATAATGATTTCTTAGCAAATAAATCCAGTCCTACCCAGTATCCATTAAAATAATTCCAGGAATGCTATTCAGCCTAACGTGACTGTATCTCACTTGTTACTTCCCACCTTGACCGCTTTCACCCTAATAGTTTTGTGGCGCACCCTTATTTTGATAACTTCTTTTGCTCAGTTAAAGAAATGACCACAAATTACCAGGAGACAACATATCATTTGCAGTAGACTGTACCCAGTTGCTGTACAAGGTATTGGCATTCAATTGCAAACATGTCCCAAACAGACATAGAAAAAGCTTGAATGTTGAATACATGGAACCATTCCCAGGTCTGCAATGCATTTGCTAGAT
>CM021736.1:35177232-35179732 GCA_011075105.1 Heteronetta atricapilla | reverse complement strand
CTTGGTATGCAAGAGCCACAGCATCCACACCACGCCTGGTAGTCTCCCCAGTGTGTTGGTCCCTAGCTTTGTCATGAGGAGGACTCCTGAGGGCAGGAGGCTGCAGAAGCCTCTCTGTGCTCCCAGCTCTGGGGAAATTCAGCCACAGCTTTAGCGAGGGAGACTCAGCCGTGGTGGCCATAAAATCTGCAGAACCGTGCTGGCTCTGTAACCTTAGCTCTCCACACAGATGAGGCCTGCTACCTGAGGGCCAGCCGAGGCGTGGGGCCTGCACAGCTGCCTAGTGCCTCACCTGAAGGGCGTTCAGCAGTGCAGGACATGGGACCAACCCCCAGTGTGTGCATCGAGAGCTCAAAGGGAGCGAGCCGATGTGCAGCCTCTGTCTTGGTGCTGCCATCTTGCCTTGCAGAAACTCCTTCTTTCATCCTTTCTCTCTCTCTCTCTCTTTTTTTTTTTTTTAATATACTTCTTTTTTCATTCTTTATTTTTCTTTGTTTCTTTTCTTTATCTCTCTTTTCCCTTTTCTTTTCTTTTCTTTTCTTTTCTTTTCTTTTCTTTTCTTTTCTTTTCTTTTCTTTTCTTTTCTTTTCTTTTCTTTTCTTTTCTTTTCTTTTCTTTTCTTTTCCTTTTCTTTTCTTTCCTTTCCTTTCCTTTCCTTTCCTTTCCTTTCCTTTCCTTTCCTTTCCTTTCTTGCTGTTATGTCCTCCCAGAGGAATAAAAGTGCCTTTGCTTTGCTTGGTGACCAGTACTGCTTAGGAAACATCTTTTGTTATTTCTTCTCCCAGTGCACTTTTTAGTAGAAAATGCGTGACGATAGCAATGTTCTGACCTGTGCCGTGAAAGGCTCTTAACAGGACAGGCTGTGCTTCAGCTGAGTAAATCGACATTTGTCTTTGAAGACTGAAGAGCTATAAATGAGCTTTACTTTCCACCGATGTTCCTTGTGCTCTTTGAATACTTCATTGCTAACTTTGGTGAGATGTGATGCCCTCCCGGTGCCAGCAGCCATGGCCGGCTGTGCCCTTGCCCATGTTCTCCCCTTGCCATGGGGATTGAGTTTGGTAGCCCTGCCCTCACCAAGGTATGAGAGCCACAATCAAATCTCCCCCCAGATATGTAAACAGAAGCATTTGGATGTAAACCAGGAGTCATCAGGGTATTCTTCTGTGACAAGGAAGCAGAGCTGTCCCCTTGTCTGAGTGCAGCATGACGCCGGGTTGCCATTTTTGCCTCCATGCCACCGCCGGCACCGCGTGATGTGGGCCTCACCTCCTCGTGGCGGTTCTCCTGGTGTGAGTCCTTTCTGGAAGATTCCGTACCGTTATCTGACTGAGCGTGATTACCAACGGACCTATGAGTTTTAGGCCTGTAATTGAAACAAGGGGCTGAACGCCGTTGCTTCCCCTCCTACCAGCTAAAGGAAAGCTGGGTGATTATGAGAAACTGGAAACTGGGGAGGTAAAGACAACGGTGTTTTTGTTTTGTTTTGTTTTGATTTTTTTTTTATTTTTTATTTTTTAATGAAAAATCTATTTTCAGTTTATTTGTGGAATAGGGAGAACTTAAACGCCCTTTATTTTTTATTATTATTATTCTTTTTAATTTTTTTACAGTAAATAGGTTGTCCTTAGTAAGTCCAGGGATATTAGTCCTGCTTCAACAAGCAAGAGTGCCTCCTGATGAATGATGTGTTCAACCCCTCCATGCCTTTGTATTTCCTATGCATTCCACAATGCTTGGCTCACCCTGCCGAGTTCTGTGATTGAAATTCATTGCCAAATTTATTGAGAAATTAATGAGAAAAGCTGCAAAGTATTGACTTTGAGAGGAAAACACAACTCATCTTGAATGAGGAGGAAAATGCAGCAATAATTTAGCCACTATTGATTTTGCCCTGTCCATGTATTGATCTTCATTTTACAATATTAATTTGCACCTGCAATCGGCTGCAAAGGGAACCGATTTCATTTCTTTGCAGTGTTAATGTGCAAAGCATTAGGTGCTCTTAAGAAGTGGTGGTATTACAAGTCACATCGGAAAGGCTGATTTTTTTTTTTTTTATTTGTGCTTGTTACTGAAATAGACTAAAAATTAATTTTTTGTCTGACAAAATATTAAAGTGAAAACCCATCTCAAATGTATACCTCCTCTCAACCCCGTAGGCTGCTTTTCATCTGTGTGAGGAACAATCAGCAACCTGAAATTCCAACCACTTCTCATCATCATGCCCATATCAGTTCAAAGTTCATGAAATTTCTATGAGCATTGATCTTTACCCATTGATTTTTTTTTGCAGCAGATCTTTGAAATTTTAATTTCCCGAGCATCTGAATTTCTTATAGATGAAATGCACTTGGTAGAGACAGTTGATGATAAAGTGGTGAACTTAGCATCATTTTAAAGCCTAAAAAGGGAGAAAAAACAGGCATTTGCAGACTTTGTATAATGTTTTGAGGTGAAATGATAAAGGTGTTCTGATAGGGGTGAAGTATTCAGCAGG
>CM021736.1:35162232-35164732 GCA_011075105.1 Heteronetta atricapilla | reverse complement strand
TAAAGCATCTCTGGTGGAAAAAGAAATTGGCAAAGTGTAGAAAGCTCTTTATTATTCACAGTAAATATACAATGTGTTTGTTTATTATAAAATAATTATGTCTAGTTATTTCCACCTGTTTTTTTTGAGTATTTACACAGATAAAACTAATTTGATGTCTGTGATTTTAAAGTATTTTGTTTTTAAGCATGTATGACATGTATGTTACTAATAAAAGAAATAGTTGATGTAATTTACATTTTGTAATTGAAAATGCATGTAGCATATTGCATTTAAAATTAATTTTGATACTAATGAAAGGAGTGAAACCAGATTATTAGATATGTTCAAAACCATATTTTTTTGCTTGCAACATAATTATTAAATTGATTGCTCAGATAGAAACAAATTGTTGTTTAAAATCCTGATTCTGCTATCTTTCCTCTTATAAGAGATTGTCTTTTAATGCATTTCCAAGCTAATAAGCCTTATAAAATTCTGTACTTGATCTTGAATTAGTTTTCACTGATGACTACACCTTATGAAAGTACCAGCTTATTGTTAGTATAAAAATACCAATCATAAAATGAAAACCCCAAAACAGCCTTTTAAAGTAAATCACTGCAACCAAAAAAAAAAAAAAAAAAGTTTTTCTGGCCAGCCCTGGCATATGAAGGTCTGGAGAGGCTGAAAGTTCCTTCAGTGTGTTGGTACCAGGCAGGAATCAAGCCTGTTGATTGATAATTGCTACTAAAGACAAACGTGAAGCAAACTGACACAGCTGGATCGAAGAGAGCTTTTGTTGGCTGTCTATGCTAAGAGGAGAGACAACATAGAGTGCTCGCAGATGATTTAAGTAGGGTTGGCGTGATAAGGTTATCTCAAACTGCAAGAGTTGATAGGGCAGTAACAGACAACTTAGAGCAAAGCTGTGCAATCAATTAAAACTGTGTAATATATGATGCATGAGGAAACCCCCCAGCCCTAAGTTTATATTATAAAATAACATTATTTTTTTGGGGTGGGGGGGTTTCTAACACAGTAGGTTACAGTCGCAACACAAGCAGTGTTTCCCCGCGAGGATATGTTCCGAGCAGTACTCCTCAGCAGTCCAATTACAACACAGTCAGCAATAGCATGAATGGATATGGCAATGCCGGCATGCCCAATCTAGGTGTACCAGGTTCCCCTGGATTTCTTAATGGCTCCTCAGCTAACTCTCCTTATGGCAGTAAGTGTCTATTTTTGGTAACACATCATCATATAGATTCATATTTACTACAAAATCAAATACTTGCATTGTTTTGGTTTTCTATATTGTGAGCTACTGGATAAAAGGAGGGGTGACTCTGGAGGCTGGACGTAAAAATGAATATAATAAATTGATCTGTTTGTGCCATAATACAATCTCAGATAGAAAAAAAAATAAAATTGGACTGCACAATTTGTAACAAAAGTCCAACACAAAAGAGTTTGCCTGTTATCCAGAGAGTGGCCAAGCCAAGGCATTTCATTTCTTTTTTTTTTTTTTTCCTTATTTTTTTAAAAAATATATATTTATATATATATATATATATTTTAAGAGGCAAGGCCCTATCACTCTCTTTTTCCATGTTTGCCGTGAAAACCTCAATCTGAGTCCTGATTATTTTTGCTTTATTGCAGTAGTGCCGTCAAGCCCTACCATGGCAGCCTCTTCGGTCACCCTCCCTTCAAACTGTAGCAGTACACACGGCATTTTCTCATTCTCACCTGCCAATGTCATCTCTGCAGTGAAACAAAAGAGCGCCTTCGCTCCTGTTGTCAGGCCCCAAGCCTCTCCTCCACCATCTTGCACCAGTGCAAATGGAAATGGACTTCAAGGTGAGCTGGATCTCTCTCAATTTTCTGTGTATTGCTTTTTGGTGCATACACTAAAACCCTTGATCATTTATGTCAGAGAAAGGTACCTTGCCATACTTTTAGGTTTCTGGTGCTCTCACAGTGATGTGAAAGTAGGAGAAGAAGTAGAATAGTACAAGTGATATGCTGAGATTTTAAAAAAATCTGAGGTCAATTTTAATGCTTACATTAGAGAAAGCAACAGTTGTTTTGGCATTTTCCCCCTAGGTTTTGTGCATTAAATATTACATTAAGAATGTATCTCTGAATGTTTCTTAGAGGTTTTGCCTACTCCTTGCATTTCCTGGTACATTTTTTAATACAGTTTTATGAATATTTGGAAACATCAACATTCCGGCATAGTGTGGTGCTATTTCCTCATTGTACATATGATGTGATAGTTATTGTAAAATACTTCAAATTAGTATAAGTCAGGTCAAGTTCTTACTCAGTGAGCTAACCTTCTCTTGCACTAGCCAGCCACCAGTGCACTGAGTTTACATGCTCGTTGTCCTAATGCACTCTCTTATTGTAGTGTTAAGCTAGTTACTTCCATAAGTGAATATCCAAATATTTTTATGAAGGTAGGCAAACTTTCTTTCTTTCTTTCTTTCTTTCTTTCTTTCTTTCTTTCTTTCTT